>JADMNL010000023.1:213055000-213537500 GCA_016271365.2 Neoceratodus forsteri | reverse complement strand
TCAGAGGCAGAGCTGAAGACAGAAACATGAACACCGTCATGCACAAGGTACAGAACTGGACGTGAAGTGGGAGCAGGGATGAGGCAGAGCTAGGTGACAACTAGCACAAAGGGAAACTATGCAAAAACAGCAACCCCAGCCCAAACAGCAAAGCTGGCACATAGGCAAAGCCAGGTGACCGAGCTGAAGGAAGCCATGAGCCACACAGTAATGGAAGGCAGGGCTTCAGGACAGAAACCAACGCTGGTGTCCAAAGATGGCTGGAATGGCTCCGGATGACCCCATGTGTCGAACAGCTGGTCAGCTACGGACTGTAGCAGCTCCCACTCGTGCACCTTGGACAGAGACCTGCTGAGGCTGTCTGCCATGTTGTTTTTGGGCACCTGGAACATGCAAGGCAGACAGCAAAATGTGATGCTTGAGTGTCCAATACCAGACTCGTCACTTGCCTACACAGGGGGTAGGAGTGAGTTTCCTCTTGCTTGTTGATGTAAAAGACAACCGCCATGTTGTCGTCTGTACGAGAAGAGACCCTGGCATGAGGTCCTCTTGACAGGCCTGTAGGGCATTGAGGACTGCTCGCATTTCCAAAACATTGATGTGGAGGCTGCGCTCCTCCGGAGTCCAGACACCCTGAGACTGGTGATCCCTGAGGTACACCACCCAGCCCAAATCGGAGGCATCTGTTGTCAAAGTCCAGCTTGGGGATCCTGACAAAAGGAATCCCTTGTCTAGATTCAAAAGGTCCAACCACCAACAAAAGGTCCTCCTGACTGGCCCTGAGATCCTGACAACATGGTCCAGACCATCGGAGCCTTGGTCCCACTGCATCCTGAGCATCCACTGCAGGACCCTCATGTGGAGGCGGGCAAAAGGAACTACCAGGATGGCCGCTGCCATATGCTGCAGAAGTCTGACAAAGGTCCTGGCTGGGATATGTGAGGTTACTAAGACCAAACTGGCCACCTCTCTCAGGCGATCTCCTCTTTCTCGAGGAAGAAAGGCCATGCCCTGGATTGAATCCAGGAACGCCCCTATAAAGGTGAGTCTTTGGCTGGGCTCTGGGGAAGACTTTGCTAGATTCAGGGTGATCCCCACCTTTTGGAACACTGTATAAGTGTCTCCGAGAGCTTAAAGCAGATCCTCTCTCTCAACGTGGCCGCTAGAAGCCAGTCATTGAGGTAAGGAAAGACATAGTGTCCCTCACACCTTAGAGCCACAGCTACCACTGCCAAGTATTTGGTGAAGACTCGAGGAGCAGAGGAGAGGTCGAACGAAGAACCTGGAACTGATAATGCTCCCCCTGGAACTTCCTGTGAGGGGGAAAGATCCCAATGTGCATGTATGCATCTTGCATGTCCAGAGAACAGAGTCAGTCTCTCTGGTGCAGCAGAGGAATGAGACCTAAAAGGGTCACCATCCTGAAGCTTCAGTATTCTATATAATTGTTTAGAGAGCTGACGTACAGGATGGGCCGAAGATCTTGCGTCTTCTTTGGAACCAGGTAAAAGTGGGAGTAATATCCCTTTCCCCGCTGGCGCAGAGGAACTGGCTCTGTTGCCTTTTTCTGCAATAGGGCCCCGATTTCTCCTGCTATGAGAGGAATGTGAAAAGGAGGTTATCTAGAGGACTTTGGTGGAGATTTTGGAGGGATCTGGGTGAACTCCAGCGTGTGACCTCTCCTTATGATGTCCAAGACCCACTGGTCTGATGTAATAGAGCTCCATCCCTCCAGATGGAGGAAGAAGCGACCCCTACTTCCTCCCCTGAAGCCTCCGCCAGAGGGGGGGGGAGAGGCAGTGGCGAGTCACTGGGTAGAGCCGGGGATGGGGAGAGAGGTGTGGGAAGACTTGGGGCCTCAAAAGGGTGTGCCATCAGGCTGCTGGTTGACGGCCTTCCTTTTGAAGCCACCCCTGTCCCTGGTTGTTACCACGGGCTTGCTAGCCTGAGGGTTTACGAAATGGCTGCTCTCAGACGCGTCTTTGGTCCCCTCTATACATTTGGTGGATGGACCAAATAGACTTGTCCGACTCCTGTAGACGAGAGGTCAAGCCCTCCATCTCCTGCCCAAAGAGGATGGAACCGTGGAACGGAATGTCCCTGATTCCAGACTGCAGATCGTTCTGGAAGCTGGAGTATCTCAGCCATGCATGGCGGTGAAGGCAGACACCTGACGCTGCCACCCTGGCTGCTGTATCCGCAGTGTCGTACAAGGCTCTCAGAACATGCATGCCTACATCCGCGCACGATTTCAGTATGTCCAGAAGTTCCTTATTTTGTGTAGAATCTGGCAAGGCACTTACAAGCTCCTGTCATTTCTCCCAGAGTGCATTTTGGTACTGGACCATATGCATGAGGAAATTAAGGGAACAGATGGAGGCAGAATAGACCTTCTTGCCCACTTGGTTCAAAACACGGGACTCCTAGTCGGGCGGCTGGGAGCTCAGATGCTTGGCTGTTTTGATTTGTCATGGGCAGCCACAATCACAGTGCAATCCACCTGAGGGTTTTCCGCCAGGCTCATCCCTCGGGCCTTGTACAGCCTGTCCGACTTTTAGGAACGGCCAGAACTGAGGCCAGATGCTTTCAAGTTGTCCTGGTAAGATTTTGAATGTGTCAAGCAGAGGAGGCACTGCATGGGGTTTGGGCCTTCTGCCTCAGGTAACGAGCCAGTCTCTGGCACTCCGGATCCAGGTCTCTGTCTCCCACTCATTGGAGGCCTATGTGCCTCATGACGTCAATGAAAGTGGGACGCCTGAGGCGATTAGGTAGATCCCTAGCATCAGGAGATCCCCAACTCCTAAAACTGAAGAGGAAGGAGGACTAAGACCTGCTCCTAGTCCTCAAGGTGTCTGAAGTGCGTCTCCGGGACTACCGCCTGATGAGCGTTGGTGACTCTGGGCGGCGCTGGTCCTGAGACTGGCAACGGCTCATAGACTGAGCGATGGAGTGGGGACCCGATGCCTGTCTTGGGACCGGCGCCGGCTACTGGAGAGCCCACCTAGATGAAGGCCTGCGGCAGCTGTGGGATCTGCTCCTGGCTCTGACCGACGATGGGTGGCCAATCTTGAGTGATGCCATCTGCAGTCTCCGGACCGTGACTGGGAACGTATTGCCAGAGGGGATCAAGGAAAAGATGACATGCTCTGGTCCTCTGGGGTTTTTGCCGGCGAGCCCACATGCAAACCCCCGGCTCCTGGTTGTCTGGTTCATCTAGAACCGGTGACGGTTCTGGTTGAGGTGGAGGTGTGTCCTTATGGACCTGGCTCCACCATTACAAAAATAGTTCTCCCAGCTCCTCCTTGGTAAATCGACATGCCGCTGCCCCCTGTGGGGGGATCGGAGAAGCTGGGTAGTCCGGAAGGTCTTGCGGGGGGTGGGGACCTGAGGATGAGCCTTCGGGGTAGAGACCGTAGGGACTGGCATCGGCACCTTGACAGGCACTAGCACGATGGAAGCCCCGTCAGCCACAGGCACTTTGACCAGTGCTGGTGTCACAGCTGGGCTGGATCCAACGTGGCTGACATAGGAGGGCGAGACCCAGAGGAGGCCTTAGCCTTGGGGTCCCAGTCCTTGCCAGATGGCTTATCAGCATCCGTGAAGCTGTAGACAGGGCCTTCTTCAGCAGGGCCGAGGTTTGTGCCGAAGAGCCTTGGCCGACTCCGCGGAGTGGAGGACACACGCAGCGTGGCCTATGGTTTGGAAGCAGAGAAAGACTCGCCGGGACCGATGTCGTTATTTTGCGGGAGCTTCAGGCCTCAGTTTTTCTCCATGCCTGGACTTGGAGCAGTCGGACCCGCCCGAGCTGGAGAAAGATCTTCCTGTGGGGAGAACAGGAGTGGTGATGGGACCGACTATGGCCCTTGTTGGGGACTTTTGTACCTTTTCCCATGATTTGCCCTTGTCCCCAGGGAAGACTGCAGGATGTCCACCCTTTCTCGAGCAGGTGGGCTTTCAGGTCTTCAGGCGTCCTAATCCTGCCCTGCTAGTAAAGCCTTGACAGATGTCACAGGTCTTGGGGTTGTGGTCTGGTCCCAGGCAGAAGACACACTGGTTGATGCTGTCCTTTGATGGAATTTGGTGGCCACAGGCGCACTTCATCTTCTTGGGACCAGAGGAGACAGATGACAGTGATGACATGCCACGGTACTGAAGATGAGGAAGGAGAATGATGTTATAGAAAAATAACGAATGCGGAGGGAAAAAACACTTGAATTTGAGAAAAACTAACGGTTTTGCTGGAACTGCAGTGAAAAACTCACTAAGAACTTTCCGTGGTAGCTTGTAGCATGAAAAACTGAAGTGGGCCGGGTCCGCCCTTTTTGTAGCATGACCATCACGGCAGAGCCAACATCAGTGGCGTGGCCCTGCTGGGTACCGCCAGCTAAGTTTTCTCCGGTGGGTCCAAAGGCTCGGCAATAGTCCTAATAGTAACAGCCTGCTGCAAGAGCTCCCCTTAAGTATGATCAGGCACACATCACTAAAAAACAGGCGATGAAGGCCGAGAAGCACACAGCAATGAAGTCCAAGGAGGAGTTCTACAGTCCAAAACATGAAGTCGATCATGAAAACAAACGACGTTAGGGCTGCCCACGTATGCTGATGATGTGCGCTCATCGTGAGGTCCACTACGGAAAATTTTCTGGATAGGTCCAACCTCGAGAGCATCTATATTCCATAGGTATGTGGCTCAATGGAGGGAGACACCTCTGAAGATCTAAGATTATGTTGTTAAACTTACTGTCTGGTACAAGAGACCAAAAAACCCTTACTGGTTCTTCATGCAAACAGTGCTTTTTAAAAATCCTGACAGTCAATTTTTACCTGTATATCAACTCAAAAAATATAATTATTGGGCATGACTAACACCTTCTCTTAAACAGCTGTGTATCCCATCAGCCTCTTAAAAACTACTATAACATGTACTTAAGCACAAGTACCTATAATGCAGTTTGAAAACCACATAGTAGAATTTTGTGTGCTTGGTGTTTTAGCACAGCACATTTTTGTTCTAAAACTGAGCGTGAAATAAGAGGAATTAATAACACAAAATCCATGGCCCAGTGTACAAATGTGTTTACCTACCTACGTCTATAAATGAAATATCATTTCCATTGTAAGCATTCTTCATTCGGATAGTCATCTCACGAAGGATCATGATTTGCCGGTGAATCACCATGTCTGGTTTGGTAATGTCAACTTCTACATCTGGGTTGTTGATTTGATTAGCCAGACCATTACCCGTCACTATATGCTGATATCTAAATATAAGTTTGAGAACAAGGGTTAGTTCAAAGAAAACATGTTTTTTTTTCCTGCACAACACTGCTGTTTCTCCACCACTGACAATTGCTACCCTCTCCTTTTGCACCAGAGAGGACCTACATGGTGCGAGGCCTGAAGGCACCGCCAGCCATCATCCTGTTGATGAGGAGGGGTTTTACCCTGTTTCATCACCCTACCTATCAATCTGACTTTGGTTACAGACTATGTTGGCACTGCTGGATGCAGTGCAATATGTGCAAATGCCACCTCTCCCAAGACAGCAGGCCTGCTACCTCACCATGAGGTGTCATTGTGTTCTCATCAACTGCAGTCACATTCCTCAGGCTGCACGTGGCAGCAATCCCGGCTTTGGTCCAACCAATTGTAGCTCCCCAAGTTTGCTCCAAAATCCAGATTACACGCATGGAGCGCATCACTGAGCAGCCAGAACATGTGATCCCCCGCCCGACTTGAAATTTATTATTTCAGGAGTTCCACAAGGA
Source organism: Neoceratodus forsteri (assembly GCA_016271365.2). Classification (NCBI taxonomy): domain Eukaryota; kingdom Metazoa; phylum Chordata; order Ceratodontiformes; family Ceratodontidae; genus Neoceratodus; species Neoceratodus forsteri. The sequence continues at coordinate 213,531,732 of JADMNL010000023.1, read as the reverse complement.
TCCATTTTGTGTCCTATATTATACAATTTATATATGAATAACTTGAGGTTTGAACAACATGGGGCGAAATATCATCTTTATGCTGATGACACAATTGTATATTTTGCTGATTTCTCAGTTAAACTTATTCAACCAGTATTGCAACAGGCATTTGATTATCTACAGGATTTTTTGCTTAGATCCAAATTAGTTTTAAATGAAAAAAATCCCAGGTAATGGTATTTCATAGGGGGAATGGGTCCAAATTAGAACAAGATGGATTACAAATCAAAACATATACAGGGGGTATTTTGCAACAAGTTGATAAATATAGATATCTGGGGGTTTATTTAGATGTAAAACTTGAATGGGATAGTCATACAGAAAGTACTTTGACAAAAGTTGGAAAATGTTTGGGTTCATTATATAGAGTAAGAAATAGTATGTCTTCGGAAATTAGAACATTAGTAGTTACAGTTGTGGTACTACCCATATTGGAGTATGGAAACTTGATTTATATGGGTGCTTCAAAAGAGCAGTTATATAAGCTTGATGTCATGTATAATAAATTAGCCAGATTTGTATTGGTGCCTCAAAAATGACACAGAGTGGATATGTATAAAGAATTGGACTGGCACACTTTATCCCAAAGGCAAGATTTTAGTGCAACTATACTTATGTTAAAATGTATCTCAGGGAAAGCTCCTAAATATCTGGTTGAGAGTACTGATATAAAAAAAGACAGCTGAGGGTTTGCATTCTGCAAATAGTTTAGTATGTCATGTTCCAAAACGAAGAACTGTGTGGGGGGATAATCATTTTTTAAGTATGGGACCTCCTCCCCATGGAATAACCTGCCTGGGAAGTTTAGACCCCTTGATAGGGACTTTCAGTTGTATTTAATAAAAGAATGGCTTATTGATAATATTAACTACTGGGGGGGGCTAGTTCAGATAAAAATGGACAACTGGAATTGGTAGTTTTTGTGATCTTTATTATATAGTGGGACAGACATAAGGCAATTCTTGTGGGGGTAGGAAGAAATAGGCTGTTGGTTAACTAGGATCTGCCCTATCCTGTAGGTAGGGAAATGGCAGACTAGATGGGCCTAGCGGCCCTTATCTGCCATCAAAGTCTATGTTTCTATGATCTGTATTTATTATGTAAGCACTGCCTACCCTGTTAGTTGAGTATGGTCTTTTAGACATATGTATATGTGAATATTTTGGAGATGTGTTATATTTATTGATGTAAAATGTGTTGTGGTTACTGTTCCTCAGGAGCTAGTTCAGTTCATACCTGAGGGAATGGATTTTACGTCCATATCTGGAACGAAGGTTGCAATGTCCTGAGTCGTCTTTAATGCTGTACAAGATGATTAATCTTTGTAATCTTTATTGCATCAATTGGTATTCCTTGACTTGTATTGATCTCTTTTTGTATCTATGTACGGACACAATCAAATTAAATGTAATGTAAATGTCTGTAATTGATGAAAATCAAATAAAAACAGAATAACAAAAAAAAAGTGGTTACTGTTTTTTTATGTATATTGTAATATGCTGTAACAGTAACTGGAATTGGTACTTTGGACCTCAACTAGGCTCAGTGGAGTTATCCATATTCATTATTATATGAATAAAAATTTTACTCATACTACTACAACATAGCTTTTCCCCCCGTAGAGGCCAGCCCTGCTCAGCCTATATCCAACTGGCACATGCCTCTCCCAGGACCTTCCTTACAATACCCAGATTATCCCAGAAGAGGGAGGGACATCCCCGCCACTCCTCTCCTCCATGACCTCATCCAAATGTAATCCTAGGCAGCAGTTTAGGTCAGGGAGTGGGCCAAGCCTCACACTCTGGCCCCATTTTCCGTTTTCTGGTCCTCTGGCCTGGCGGAATGCAAGGACACTACCCTACGTGTGTGTGGAGGCACACATGTACCATGGCGCCTGCTGTTGGCCAACCCATCTCCATGTGGTGACAGTACCCGAGTGACATGGCACACCTTCTTTCCCTGACAGAAGAGACCAGTCGTCAGATGCTTGAGCCTCTTTCCCCTGGTCGACCCCCAGTGACCTGGGCTGGTTCCAAACCCAGGTCCCTGCGTGGTGGGATGCTTGGCATCCAGCACCTCAACCCTCCGTGCTACTGGGCTGGCTTTGCTACATGTAATTTTTAACAAGACCCCACACCAAAGCTCCATGCTGTGCTTAGAATCTGGATACTTTCTTTAATTTAATTCAGCTGGGATGAACAAGTCTTCCATTTGCTGTGCCTGCTTAGTGAAACACCTCACAAAACAAACAAACATGGCAGTACTTTGTAGGCTTGACTGCTCTTCTGTGGAGTAGAAGCAAACTTTACTGCTATCAAGGGATCTTACCAAATTTTAGGGGCAAAACTACTTACACGTGTTTTTCATTACAATCACATGACTAGGGTGGGGTAGGGGATGAACTGAAAAGAAGCCAAGTCCAACCTGCTCTTAGTTTTGCCATTCCAGCACTCATCCTCATCAGCGGTTCCTGCAGCCATCTTCTCATCACTACAGATACTGTTTGGAAGGGTAGACCAAAACTTCTTTGCCTTCTTCAGTTTATTTTTCACATCTGTAACCTACAGAATAATATGCAACATTAGGAATAAAGTCTGTTAAAACACCGTAAAACAATTCATCAAACTGCCTGTCTATACAACTACATGATTTAGAAATTTGCTCAGGAACTGAAAAATAGAACAAAACAAACTGTGATGTGAAGCAGGTAAAAGCGATGCTTGCCACTGATGTACATAGGTAACAGGAAGTTTTTGGTTTTTGTTTTTTTAAACATTCCCTTTACAACTCTGGTTTCTGTGGGTGTTCGGAACCTCCTTCCACCACCCACTCAGCTTTACCTGTCTTGTGCACTGGGAAACCAAATGGTGGTCTCTTCGTTTAATGCCTGCCTTGCAAAAATCCAGAACTGGAGGACTCAAAACTGGCTCCTACTAAATCCAGACAAGACAGCGGTACTAGTGGTGGATCTGGGTCACCAATGGGATTGTAGTGGGTTGGGAAATGATCCTGGCCTGGTGTTGGGAGATGTCCCTTTGATCCCTTCGACCTGGGTCAAGGATCTAGGCATTGTCCTTGACGATGGCCTGACACTAGATGCTCAGGTGTTGACCACTGTCCAGAGTAGTTTCTACTGTCTGAGGAACACTGCCCGGATTTGTGCTCTGTTGCCATCAGAGGATCTGTCCACCTAGTACATGCATTTGTTACATCCAGACTGGACTACTGCAATGCTCTCCACCTAGGGCTATCAGGAGGCAACCTCTGCCATCTGCAGCTAGTGCAGAATCCGTGACTAGGCTATTAACTGGAATTAGTAAATTCCAACATATTCGCTTGTTCTCTGTGGCCTGAACTGACTGCCGACTAGGTGGAGGATTGTCTTAAGGTCAGATTACTGACCTATGAAGCCCTACATGGCCAGGGACCAGAATACCTGCTAGACCTCCTAGTTCCTCATCGCCTATTTCTTCCTACCCCCCCCCACACAAGAACTGCCTTATGTCTGTCCCATGCATTCTTGAATTCTCCCACAGTTTTAGACCCCACAACTTTCTCAGGACGGCAGTTCCATGCATCCACCACCCTCTCTGTGAAAAAATACTTCCTCACATTGCCCCTGAGCTTTCCCCCCTCTATCTTCAAATGGTGTCCTCTTGTTCATGCACATCTCTTTTTCTGAAAGATGCTACCCTCTTGGACTTTGTTCATTCCACTGAGGTACTTAAAAGTTTCTATCATGTCCCCCCTCTCCCTCCTTTCCTCAAGGGTATACATATTAAGCTCCTTTAGTCTCTCCTTGTATGGCTTCTCTTGCAGACCCTGCACCATTTTAGTTGCCCTCCTCGGGACTGCCTCCATCCTGTCTACGTCCTTGCGGAGATGGGGTCTCCAGAACTGGACGCAGTACTCCAGATAGGGTCTCACCAGCTGCCTGTACAGAGGGATAACAACTTCCTGTTTTCTGCTGGTGACGCCTCTCCCTATACATCCCAGTATCCCCTCCAGCCCTCCCTACTGCCTTCTCACATTGCTTGCCCACCTTTAGGTCATCTGATATAAATACCCCCAGGTCCCTTTAAATTTTTGTTGTTGTCAGTATCTCACCCCCCATTATGTACTCTTCCCCTAGGTTTTTGTTTCCCAGGTGCATTACTTTGCACTTCTTTGTGCTGAATCTAAGCTGCCATATATTTGACCGTTCCTCCAACCTTGCCAAATCCAGTCTCACCCTTTCCACCCCACCCTGTGTATCAACCCTGTTGCAGATCTTTGTGTCGTCTGGAAAGAGACATACTTTTCCTTCCAGTCCCTCTGCAATGTCACTTATAAAGACATTAAAAAGGACCAGACCCAGTACTGAATCCTGTGGTACCCCACTAGTAACCCCCCTTTCTTCACTGTGGACACCATTTACTATTACCCTCTGTGTCCTGTTGTCCAGGCAGTGTTTTACCCAGGCTACCACCCTGGGACCCACTCCCAGGCTGGCTAATTTGTTTATTAATCTTTTGTGTGGGACTGTGTCAAATGCCTTGCTAAAGTCTAGGTAGGCCATGTCCATAGCCCCTCCCTGGTCTACTACTTTGGTCGCCCAGTCAAAGAAATCGATTAGATTCGTCTGACATGACCTTTCTGCTGTGAATCCATGATGCCTTGGGTCCTGTGCCCCACTGGCCTCTAGGTACTCAACAATTCTTTCCTTCAGGAGTGATTCAATCATTTTCCCTACCACTGAGGTCAAACTGATAGGTCTGTAGTTTCCTGCCTCTGTCTTACTCCCACTTTTGTGAAGGGGAATCACATCCACCCTCCTTCAGTCCTCAGGTACCACACCATCCTCCCATGATTTGTTAAAAAGGATAGTCAGTGGTGTCACTAGTTCTCCCCTTAATTCTTTTAGAATTCTGGGATGAATCCCGTCAGGCCCCATTGCTTTATCCACCTTTAGTTTCAGGAGTTCTTTCAGAACCCTTTCTTCTGTGAAAGGACTGATATCAACCCCCCTATCCAGAGTGCTTCTATTGACTGAATTAGGTACCTCCCCCTCCTCTTCCTTTGTGAATACTGAGCAGAAGTATTCATTCAGTGACCCTCTCTGCCGAACCACCCTCCTCCTTATTTAGCCTCAGTATCCCTGCCTTAGTCTTTCTTCGCTCCCTAATGTACCTATAAAAGGTGTTATCCCCCTTCTTAACTGAGCTGGCTACCTTTTCCTCAGTTTGGGCCTTTGCTATTCTGACTGCCTTCCCTGCTTCCTTCTGCTTTAATTGGTACAGTTCTTTGTCCTGCTCCTTCTGTGTTTCCCTATACTTCCTGAATGCTATGTTTTCTCCTAACCTTCCCTGCCACTTCTTTTGAGAACCATAGTGTTTTTTTCTTTCATTTTGATTTGTTTAACAGCAGATGAACACTCTATTCCTCCCCTCTCCCCAACACCCTGGAGCAGGCTGGCCTCTGATCTTGACTGGGCATTCCTCTATCAGGGTGACTATTCATTTCCTAGCTGCACCCCTTAGAGACTTGCCAAGATTAGTAGAGGACAGGAGAAGAGGCTGCATTACTAGTGGGTACAATGACTTCATTTGCCAGGAGGAGTCCTTTTCTTCCATTTCTCCCAGGTCCTTTGGGAAACAGAGGCAATATAGCATATATGAATTCCCTCATACCCATGAGTGCGCCTCAGCTGCACCGCCACCTGCGGGCATTCAGACGGAAGTAAAGCAGCAGGATCCTGGCCCTCGTTGTGTTCTGAGCTTGGGGCATGAACCCAAAACATCAGCACCGCAAATGGTACCAAACCAGACGGAGAAAGAGGACAGGGAATTAGGGAAAGAGAACAGGAAAGCATTTGCCAAAGAGGAGGTAGTACTGGTAGGTGACATAAATATGCAGGATGTGGACTGGGAAGTCCCAGCAGCCAGCAGTGCAAGAAACCAAGCTCTGCTGGATGTGATGCAAAACTACTTTCTTGTGCACTAGGTCAGGGAACCAGCTGGAGATGGGGCCACCCTTAATCTGGTTCTGTCAGTCACTGAAACAGTCAGAGAAATAGCGGTGAGGGAACACCACTTGGGTCCGGTGCCACAACACAGTGTGGTTCAACGTAACCACAGAACACATCACTCCACTTCAAAAACTGTGGTCCCTGACGTAATGGCAGACTTCAGCAAAATGGAAGAAATGCTGACTGATAAGCTGGTACGGACAGAGGCAGCAAAAGCCAAATGGTATAACATATTGAGGGGGTGTGACAAAGGTGACAGCATCATGTATCAGGTCAGGAACAAAGGGCTGCTATACTGAGGGAGGTCTTGCTTCCTGGCAGAATGGGGTGCCTTTGGGTAGAATGAAGGTTGATTTTAACTGGAGGGCCATTATCCTAACAGGAAGGGGACAAAGGCACTGGGCCAGACATTTCAGGCACACATTTTAGGACATTTAAACTAGTGTGTTGGGGGGGGGGGGGTGCGCACCGGTTACATCAGCAAGGGGAGGGAGACCTAGCTAGAACAAAAGCACAAAATGCTGTTCTTGTTTTCCTGAGGGGTGGGAGAGGCAGTAAAGGCAGAACGTGTGCATTCAAATAAAAGGAAAAAACACAAAGGGGAACAGAGGAAGGCCAACTGGGAGGATTATCTGAAAAAGCTGAAAGAGGCCAGAATAATGTTAAAACAAGTACAGCAGAGGAAAGCAGAGTGGGTCAAAGTGGGAGAGAAAACCTTCACTGGGTATATTAGAGAGAAAGGAAAACTAAGGCAGGTATTATCAGACTGAGGAAGGAAGGGCCATGGGTGGGGAAGGATGGAAAAAAGGTCAATATATAGTAAGGAATTACTACTTTTGTTCGGTATTCACCCTGGAGTAAAAGGGGAGGGGGGCGCACTACCACAGGACAGAGTGCAGGCCAAAGAGAAGAGGGTGAAAGGAGTGGAGTTAGGGCAATTCTTGAAGCAAGAGTGCTCAGGGGCCTCAAAATCCTGAAGGCAGACAAAGCGCCTGGCCCCAATGGGCTGCACTCTACAGTGCTGAAGAAGGTGACCCAGGCACGGGCAGCGTCATTTGCAAATCTGTTTAACTGTTGCCTGGAGATGTGGGAGTTCAAACAGACTCGAGGGTGCCTAGTGTGGTGTAGTTTCACAGGAGTCGGTGCAGGGATGACATGGGGAAACTACAGACTGGTCAGTCTGATCTCGACTGTAGGCAAGCTGCTGGAAATCATTACTAAAGATCAAACAGTGGAAGTCTTGGATGCAAACAGGTTGCAGGATAGAAGGCAGCCGCGGGTTTGTAGCAGACAGATCGTACTAAACTAACCTGATCAGCTTCTTTAATTCATAAAGGTGGTGGGACAGGGGCCAAGCAGTGGATGAGCTGTACTTTGACATTAGTAAGACCTAAAATTTTATTCCACACAGAAGGCTAATAAGAAAGCTGGTCCATCTGGGGTTAAGAACCAAACTGACCAGGTGAGCAGGGAACAGGATGAGTGTCAGGATACAGAGAGTGGTCATCAATCAGGTATACCTGGATTCGGGGTGGGTGGGGGAAGGTCACAACTGGGGTACTGCAGAAATCAGTTCTGGGACTGGTGCGCTTCAATATATTCATTTGTGGTACAGGAGAGGGAATTTAGAACTAGAAAGGAATGTGCTTATTCTTAGAACAACCACTAGTATCTTCCAAACATTTCCAAAAATAATCTCACATATTTCTTGAAACCACATTTTGAAAGCTGTAATATCTGAAGATAATGCAGTTCTCCAGTGACGCTGTATGCATATACATTTCGATATAATGTGGTAAAAATCACAGGACTTTAAAATGCAGTGAACTATTTCATTTTTTTTTTATATCGATATGAAACATTTTGTTTTTTTTGTATCAATGTATGGTCACTGTGGTAATACAGAAACAATACAACTACTTGGATGACTGCAAGCTTTCATTTAAAAAAAATAATCTCTAGTCCTAATGGCTCCCAAATTATCATATTTTAAAAGGTCTAACTCTGGAACCACTGGGACTATAAACTTAGTTTTTTCCAAATTAAATCTTGGAGTTCAGCCATTAAGGTGTCGATATTATATTATTATGTAACAGTAGTAATTATGTTATCGATATCAAAAACAGCCAGTTTTCTCTAGCAATATCGATACACAGTTGCATCATGACAACCTTTTTTTTTGTAAATTTTTTTTTATCGATATACTTTTTCCTTAACAATAAAGTACAGTATATCAATATATTTTTTTTTTTTTAAATACTGACATGGAACATCTCATGATGGTTTTAAAAAATTTAATTTAAAAAACTTGTTTGCTTTTTTCCTGAATTTTGGTATTAGTCCTCATAATTTAATTGGTATCTATATAAGTTTAATACCCATAAGCATTCATTTTATATCTTAAATCATGTGGCTAACATTTTACTCTCCTCACCAGCAGTACCTGTTCTTCCTCACTTCTGCAGTCTTCGACTCCGAAAGCATCAAAAGATGATAATGTGTGCCTCTTCTAATGACTCTAAGATCTGTGGCAGAGTGGACACTGAGGAAGGAGTTACAGAAATGAAGAGACATGGAAAAATTAGTAACATGGTCCAGATTATGGAAACTAAAGTTCAGTGTAAAAAGTGCGAACTGATGCACATTTGTAGAAAGAACTTTGAAACGAACTATTAGATGGTGGGAGTAAGGGTGGTGCAGACAACTGAGCAGAGAGACACCTGGATGCCATCACTAGTAACAGCCTCAAGTCTAGTGCTCAGTGCAACAACGCATACGGTGAGACAAACAGGATGTTGGAATGCACAGGAAGTTGATCTGATAGTAGGAGAGGAGGAAAGAGGTGATATTGCCCCTGTACAGGTCCGTGGTAAGGCCGCACCTGGAGTACTGTGCACAACTCTAAAGTTCGCATCACAAGAAAGGCAGGGACTGCATAAAGACCATACAAATGAGGAACACCAAGATGATCTGTGGACAACAGCAGAGGTCACATGAGAAAAGGTTGGCAGACATTAGCATGTGCACAGTGGAGGCCAGGAGGGAAAGTGGGATATGACTAAAACATAATAGTTCTCACGAGTGATCAACAGGGTGGATTGTAAAGAACTGTTCCTAAGGAACAAGGACACAATGATTAGAGGACACAAGGAGAAACTGGTTGGGGGAAGGGGGATCCAGGAACAATGTGAAGGAGTTGTTTTTTTACACAGCAGGTGATGGACGAATGGAATAAGACTGCCCAGAGTGGTGGCTAATGCCAAGATAATGACGGAGCTTAAAACTGAGTGAGAAAGATACAAGGGAACAGTGGGGCCCACGGTCAGAAGAGGGTGACAATCAGCCACTAGGGCAATGGGATCTCTAAACTCTAGCACAGCATTAGGCAGAGCATGGAGCTAGATATGGAAATGAGCAGCCTGGATGGACCTCTAGGGTTTTGCTGCCGATGCAACTAGGTTCTGTCAGAGCCCCTAAAGGAGGGGACATATAAATCGGTGGTCTCACTGAAAAGAGCTGTGTAACAGTGGAGTCAGGGAGGGCCTGCTCTGAAACACTACAGTAGTGCTACTGATGTCTACGCTGGTGACATGAACTTGGAAGCATGCTTGTGCTGTTGAGGGCCAGTCAGGAAAGGAAGATTGCACATGTCCACGGATGATGCTCCATCTCTGGGAATAGTGGGTTTCGCGACCCGCTATCTGACTGCCACCTAGCAAAAGACTGGTGGCAGTGCACAGCTTGTGCTCAGCAGAACAATGGAGGGATGGGATGCTGCTGGCACTGAGTTTATTCCTGGCTCCCAGGCTATAACTCTGCTGTGGGCATCTGGATATCGGGAATGCAGTTGCTACAGAAGGTGAAGACAGGGGCAAGCCCACCTCGGGGCACAAACCGAGGTGGCAATGCAGCTATGAGTCACAGGTGCCCCATGCATTCCCAGGACACCCGGTGAAAGAAGCCTCGACTGACAGGAAGTGGCTGAAGTAGGTATTGGCCACAGTATCTAGAGGCAAAAGCAGAGTAAAAACACAGTATATATGTATGTGTGTATGCCAGGGGAAATGTGAAAAGAAGTTGAAAGAAAAAGCAGAGAATGGAGAGAAGACACAATGGCGCCAAAGAGAAAACCAAAAGATCAAAGGAAAAAAATAATCTCATTACCTTGAATTACCCATGATAGTGTAACTGAGAAGCAACATCTCATTTACAGAGTGGTTCCGTTTCTATCTAATGTTATAGCTGGTGAAAGAACAAGGATGACAAGTAACTTGCTCAAAGGCACACATGGGTTGCAGACCATTTACAGGTCCATGTTCTACCCCTTATACTACACTATCTAAAACCATACCATCAGAAATCCTGGTCTCCAATTTCTAAAAAAAACAAATAAAAAGTCAAGGACCAGTTGAAAATCATTTTAAAATGATAATTAATTTATCCCCCCATAGGATTCTATGGGAGAGAATGCAGCACACATACAGCCAGGAGTGCTTCACGTGCTGCAGCCTCAGTGTATGAAGATTCTAGTTCCTAACCGCAAGTCAGAAACCAAAACCAGACATTTGTCTGTTGATACAAATCCCACCCATCTGCTGCACCAAAGAGTCATGGAAAAATATTGGTTAAGTGGTTTACTGTAATGTTTTACTTTTGTTGAAGTCCAATGCTGAGTGAATCCCCATCCAATAACTTCCTGTCTGAATGACTGTTTTGTAAACTGGCAACACTCGGGAAATGAATGGATGAGGAAGTGCTCAGTGTTGGCCTTTAACGCAGGTGAATCATTACAGTTTAACAATGAACTAGGATTTCCCCAAAACTGTTTGCAGTCATGACAGAGGGAGAGAGGGAGGCAGAAGGTAAGCAGAGGTAAGTTGGCACATAGTCTCATATCTGCCATTATCTGTTGGAAAAAGAAAAAGAAAACAATGAATGGTGTGTATAGACATACCATATCTTGGATAATGAAGAGAGTCACCTGAAGACATCATAGGGTTCTAGAAGTACTCAGCTTCACATCCCAAACACTAAGAAAGGGTTACTCAGTTTTTTTCCACTGCCATGCCACAGTTGCCAGTGGAACACTGTAGCTGTCTTTTTTTTTTTTTTTTTACATTGCCACTCTCTGCGCCTGTGCACGCCACCAAAGTGACCATACCTAAGCAAACTGTAGTGTTGTCATGGTGACAGAAAGTGGGAGAGTGAGCACGAGCAGCCGTGAACGACCGAAAGTGAGTGACAAGGCCGCCGACAGGGAGGAAAAGCAGCTAGCAAGCAATGTGGCTACAACTGGCTGCTGAAGTGCTTCTGCTACACTTCCTCTTGTTAAACATAGAAACAAAGAATTTGACGGCAGATAAGGACAGCTTGGCCCACCCAGTCTGCCCATTTCCCTACCTAATGGATAAGCTGTAGATCCTAGTTAACCAGCAGCCTACTTCTTTCTCCTCCCCCCCCAGAATTGCCTTATGACTGTCCCATGCATGCTTGAATTCAACCATTGTTTTTGACTCCACAACCTCCTCCAGAAGGCCTTTCCATGCATCCACAACCCTCTCTGTGAAAAATACTTCACTTACCTCTGAGCCGCCTCCCCATCTTCAAATTGTGCCCCCTTGTTCTTGCACACCTCTTTTTTGAAAGATGCTACCCTCTTGGACTTTGCTGATTCCCTTGAGGTACTTGAAAGTTTCTATTATGTCCCCTCTCCCTCCTTCCTCGAGGCTATACATATTAGCCTTTAGTCTCTCTTCATATGTCTTCCGTGCAGACCCTGCACCATTTTAGTTGCTCCTCTGGACAGCTTCCATCCTGTCTATGTCCTTGTGGAGATTGGGTCTCCAGAACTACACGCAGTACTCCAGATGGGGTCTCACCAGCTGTCTGTACAGAGGGATAACAACTTCCTGTTTTCTAATGGTGATGCCTCTTCCTATGCATCCCAGTATCCCCCCAGCCCTCCCTACTGCCCTCTCACACTGCTTGCCCACCTTTAAGTCATCTAATATGACTACCCCCAGGTCCCTTTACATTTTTGTTGTTGTTAATATCTTACCCCCATTGCGTACTCTTCCCCTGGGTTGTTGTTTCCAGGTGCATTACCTTGCACTTCTTAGCATTGAATCTAAGCTGCCATACATTTGACCATTCCTCTAACCTTGCCAAGTCCCTTCTCATCCTTTCCACCCCACCTTGTGCATCAACTCTGTTGTAGATCTTTGTGTCATCTGCAAAGAGACATACTTTTCCTTCCAGTCTCTCTGCAATGTCACTTATAAAGACATTGAAGAGGACCAGTCCTAATACCGAACCCTGCGGTACCTCACTAGCAACCCCCTTTTCTTCAGAGTGGAATCCATTTATTATTACCCTCTGTGTCCTATTCTCCAGCCAATTCTTTACCCAGGCTATCATCTTGGTACCCACTCCCAGGCTGGCTAACTTGTATATTAATCTTTTGTGTGGGACTGTGTCAAATGCCTTGCTAAAGTCTAGGTAGGCCATGTCCACAGCCCCTCCCTGATCTACTACTTTGGTCACCCAGTCAAAGAAATCTATTAGATTCATCTGGCATGACCTTCTCGCTAGGAATCCATGTTGCCTTGGGTCCTGTGCCCTCTGGCCTCTAGGTACTGACAATTCTTTCCTTCAGAAGTAATTCCATCATTTTCCCTATCACTGAGGTTAAACTAACAGGTCTGTAGTTTCCTGCCTTGCTCCCACTTTTGTGAAAGGGAATCACATCTGCCCTCCTCCAGTCCTCAGGTACCACCCCATCCTCCCATGATTTGTAAAGAGGGTAGTCAGTGGTGTCACTAGTTCTACCTTAGTTCTTTTAGAATTCTGGGATGAATCTCATCAGGCCTCATTGCTTTGTCCACCTTCAGTTTTAAGAGTTCTTTCAGAACCCTTTCTTCTGTAAATGGGCTGGTATCAACTTCTGCATCCAGAGTGTTTCTATTGTTTGTTTAGGTACCTCCTCCTCTTCATTTGTAAATACTGAGCAAAAATATTTGTTTAGTATCTCTGCCTTTTCACCGTCACCCTCTGCCCACCTCCCCTCCCTTTATTAAGCCTCACTATCCCTCCCTTGGTCTTCCTTCGCTCCCTGATGTACCTAAAAAAGGTTTTATCCCCCTTCTTAACTGAGTTGGCTATCTTTTCCTCAGCTCAAGCCTCTGCTGTTCTGACTGCCTTCCCAGCTTCCTTTTGCTTTAACTGATACAATTCTCTGTCCTGCTCCTTCTGTGATTCCTTGTACTTCCTGAATGCTTTCTTTTTCTCTTGAAAATTGCAGCATACAGAAGGTAGGTCCAATTTTCCCCTCATGGGTTCTGGAAGCATCTGCTTATATTGTGAAATATCGCTTCTGAACTGAATGAAGGACTGGAAAAAAGCACATGCTTCCCATTAGTGAGCTTGCTGGCTGGCACACAGATGGTACGGCACATGACATTGTGCTGTCTGTACAGAACCGGAGGGGATGGACCCTGCTTGCTTTTTAAAGTTTCCTACTGATGATTTTTTTTTTATTGTATAAATATGTAATATATTTAGTAATCGCAGATGCTTTGTCTGGACGCTCCTGTCCTCACTGCTGTAGCTCTAGTGTGTGTGTTTGGCTGGGAGTACACCCACATGCGCATGCACACGTGGGGAGGTACTGAGGAGGTGGCATGTCGCACCCACTCTACATATAGTCTAAGGCTAGCGGCAATAGCTGCTGCCAATATAAATAATATTAGGGTACTGTTCATTAACTAACCCCACACCCACCCCCCCCCAAACACACACATTGTTATTTTGGCATATTAAATTTATTCTTCCTTGTCCCGACTGTGATAGCCAGTAGATGAAGCCTTTCATAAAAGTGCAATTTAAAACAAAATGTTTCCTGTGCTATTTGTCATGATTATAATGGATACGAGTAGCTCCGGTTTGATTATTTTATTTTAGGGTGGTGGTGGCAGCATAGCAGGGGGGAGGGGGATGCTTCAGGTGACCATTTTTGTTTGCATTCCCAGGGCGGAAACCTTACTAAGGAGTCACATGTCAACATTCTTGATTGGCCAAGAGATGACTAAAGCCCCCCATTTACATGCAGCAGTATCCTTGGACCAGACCAATAACATGATCACTACACTCCAGGACACTAATGAGAAATCTAGGTTGGACAGCAGATGTGTGTGCTCCCTGGGTGATGTGCTCTTCTCCTGGGATGGGAATGCGAGATGGAAGGAGGGAGAGCAGGAGGATTCAGGCCTCCTGGTACTTGCGTGCCCCTTGGCTGCCCAGCATGGCATGCCACTTCCACCACACTTGAACGCAGCTGCTTGCCTAGCTGGAGGTCACAATGCAGCACATGCCATCCTGCTGATAGGGCCCTATGCAAGGGGTGCAGGGGAAGGGGGTGCAGAAATTCAAATCTACAGCAGAATCCAAATCCTTCTTCAGGTTTGCTCATCTCCATTTTAAACATTAAAATTGGTCACTGTAAAATATGTAAATAGTTTTCAAAGTAAGCACTGCTTCCCTCGAGGCCTAGTTCAACCAAAATCATCTTCTCCTCAATACAAAGAAAACCAAATGTATGCTGTTCACCCACCGTCCCCATCAAAGAATGCTTCCGCATCATCAGCATTACCTCTCTCAGTGGTGACAAATTAGAGTTGGTCCACTCCTTTAAATATCTGGGCGTTACATTGGACTCTGAGCTCTCCTTTAATGATCATTTTTCCAATGTTACTAAATCTCTAAATCAGAAACTTGGACTCCTCTCTTGTATCTGCCCCTTTCTCACCTCTGCATCTTGTCTAAAGATTGCTACATCGACCCTTCTTCCTCTCCTAACCTACAGTGCTCCACTACTACTCTGTTCAAACTCCTCATCCCTCTCTCTCCCCTATCCCAGGCCTACTATAGGGTTGGCTGATTTGCCTTGGGAGCCAATCCCCATTCACATCACTGTGCTGTCCCCTCCTCTCTGGGCTGGCTGCCATGTGAAGTTAAACTAAATTATTCCTCCCTGAGTCTCTTGTTCAAACTTGTCCACAAATTCACACCTGCTTGCCATAGTGGTCTGATACGCCTAAGACAAGATCCACAAGCCCTCCGCTCAGCCTCGCTACCTCTGTTAGTCTTACCTAATCTGCAACTGACCACTGCCCGAAGGTCTTTCTCTTTCACAGCTGTATCTGCCTGGAACTCCCTTCCTCCCAGAGTCCTGTCTAGTTCCTCCCTCCCTAAATTCCAAACTAATCTACTTGCCTTTCTCTCTGTCTCTACACTCTGTGCCTGTTTCCACTGATATAACACCCTCCTGCCCTCCCTCCCTCCTTGCCCCTTTTCATTCCCCCTCCCCTGCCTGTCTCTGAACTGAGTACCCATCTCTGCCTCACCCCCCCACAGAAGATATCCCTATACTACCTAGTCTTAGACACTTCAAATTGCAATTGTTTATGCCTAGCAAGAATGCCAATGTCAAAGGTTGGTTTGCCCTGTAGTACTTTTGTTTTCCCAATCCTATGTGTCCAGCAAGTATGCCATCGTCAAAGGTCACATTGCTCTGCAATGCGCTTGTATGTACTGTTATGCTTTTGACAACTTCTCACACTTCTGTACATATTATTATACTGCCATGCTGTTTGTCTGATGCTCTTACTTCTTGTACACATGGTTAAGCCGTTTGTCAATTTCTACCATATTGTATTGCTTTCTATATATTTTGCTTTGTTAGTAGTCTGCTCGTTTGTAGACCCTGGGTTGACCCTGAAAAAGGGACTGTAATTGTCTTAGGGGACTTACCCGGTCACCAAAACTCAAATACATACATAAATAAATACGTGTTTGACCCAGTTTTGGAAGCAAGTCCGGAACCTGTTCCAGGCAGCCCAGAGGAAGAACTGCTGGTGTTAGCAAGTCTCTTCACGCTGGCAAAGGAGGGGGCCCACTGTGACACTAACAAAACAAACTAAGCAGCAGGCCTCTGACTGTTCTTATCATTAGCTGTAGTCTTCAAACTGCACTGCTTACTATCCTGTACCACCCCACCTGGGTTCTTTCTGAAAAAGGGCTATAGTCAGTGTACTCACCCAGACAGCAAATAAATGGAATTATGAGGATGCCTACAGTGGCCTGTAGTGTCAGTGAGCAGGTGGGGAGATGGAAGCATGCCAGTCAGAGTGGTGAGTGAGCAACTAACTTAACAGCTCCCAAGAAAAACAGGGAAAATGAAAGGCAAGGGACAGAATGACCACAGCTATCAGCCCCCCAAACACCTAGATGGGGTCTCTTCCCCCAAAGGCTTTTCTCAAATAGCTTCATCATAGAAGGGTAAACCACCGGAGCTTGTGGGGGTGCTGACCATTGGAGACAGTGTGGCAGGCCTGATGGAGGTCACTAATTCATATATTTGCACTAATAACTTGGCTGAGTGAACAGCCTGCATCCACACAGCTTACAAATTAAATGTTTGGTATGGTGGCTGTACAGCCACTTAACATGTCAGCATCCTCGGCTCACATCTATGACTTGGGACATCAGGAAACAACAGTCTTATACAGAGAGGGCAACTGGCCTTGGATGCTCATTGTCTTGGGGAGGGTAAGGTGACTCCTTTCAATGCTGCTCTTCCCTCATGGTCCAGGCGGCAGGAAGCAATGCGGAATGGAATTTACAGCTCACGGGGAGCCTTACGTTGGTGTACAGTACACACACTTGACAGATGCACAATGCACAGGTGGTGTGAGTCTGTAGAGGGGCTGGCATGGGAATAGCAAAATGTCTCACCCTTTCTCCGATACCCCTGATAGTTCTCTTGCTGCCCCCCTAGTGGGAGTGCTTACAGAGAGATTGGAATGAAAAGACGTACAAGTTCCACTAGCTTCTTCTACCAGTCTCCATCACTGAATCAACAGTGGCCCTGGGGACATGCTTGCCTCTGACTTCCTGCCCACAGTGGGATATGTCAGGGGTTCCCATGAAATCAGAATTCCAGTAGAAAATCAAAAGCAGGCATGGCGCAGGAATTCTTGAAAGCTACTCAGGTGGGATATGGGACTCATACAAGGAGACACTTGAGCAGGTCTAACAAAAATGCAAGCATAAAACAGAAACTGTAAAAAAAATGTAATAGTGGAAAGTAGCATGCCCTCTTGTGGTTGCCAAGTTTATTCAAAAAGGACCAGTTGAACCTTTATGCTTACCAGCCTATCCAGACTTGTACCAGCAGCAGTGGTCGGTCGTTCTTCAGGGTTGTATGGTCTAAAGCGAGTATTAAAGCCATCAGAGACCGAGCGGGATGGGCGACTATGTGATGCAGCAGTAGGCACTCCACACCCTTGAAAAACCTAAACGTGAATGAAACATAACCATCTTCAGAAATGGGTTAACACATCATTGCTTTATATTGTCTTCGAAAAAATAGATTTAAATGAATAGTATTCCTTTGTAAAATGAGATGTTCAGGTGTACATACATGTTCTACTCAGTACAGCACTGTGAAAATTCCTGGAAAGTGTATTATAAATAATGATTATGATTGGTATTATAATAATGTATAGTTGAGCATTGTTATATATGGAAGTTCATCCTTTTCAAAATGCTGTTGTACCACAGTTGAAAGTTTGTGGAATGAGATTGTACCCTTCTGTGGTAGAACAGCATCCTAGAACCTCTCTAGACTGTACAAGTCAGTTTCATTGTGAAAGAGAAAAACCACAATGCACACATTTCACATAATACTATACAGTATAAAAAAATACAGGATGAGCAACTTTATGCATAACCAGTGTGTTCTGCCACCTTGGGGTTCTGATTCCCATGAACCTCTCGAGCAGAGGGAATCAGAATCCCTCTGTGGCAGAACATGCTGGTTGTGCATAGCTGCCCATCCACTCTAACTTATTTTGCAGTCTACTGAGCACACTTACAGCCAGCTATATATACTGCAAAAAAATGTTTTTGAATTCACGTATATCGATAATGATCACACAGGATTTCCCTTCTGCTAAGATTTCTGGAGGCAACCCCTCAATAAAGAGGTATTACCGTTGCAATGGAAACTGTGACAGAAAGAAGATTTCTGGTGGGTAGTAAAAATATACTCAAAAAGAATTGTATTGATCCCCAGAAGTCACAAAATTAGCTCAAAGCAGTTATTTGTCTGGATGATAAGCACTTGAAATATCAACATAAATAATTACGTTGGGATGTGAGCCACACGTTCAAGATACATTCACTCTTTGATGTCATAAAAAATCGCATGCAAATGCTGAATATTTTTCATTCAAATACTACAGTAGAAAGATTTGTAACTAAAATATTTAGTGCAACATGAATAGTTAGCAATTCCATATGACAGGGTATGCATAATGCAGAGATTTATGCACGCTGTGGGTGTGTTGTGAAGTATGAGATAAAGCCGAAAACATGCAGTCATCTATGGAGTGAGTAAATCTTACTGTGTGCACACTGGAGGGCAGTGTAGTTTCAAGACACATGGGGCCCCAAATTCTGGATGGGTTGGGTGGTATACATTCTGGGAGGGGCAGGAGTGCAAACTTCAACAGGGTTGGAGACCCACATTTCAGGGGGTTGCTGGGGAACATATTTTATGAATGTGCTAGGGTTCAAATTTTGGGAAGGTGCAGGGCGCACATTTCTGAACGGGTTCACATTTTGGGAGGAGTACTCGATTAGCACCATTTTGAGAGGGGTGCATGTGTACTCTATATGACGAATACCAATTCTGAGAGGGTTACATGTATACTGTACTTAACTCCAGAACTACATGCCACTTTCTCTGCAGTTGTCGTCTTGCTGGTCTATAAGGAATAATTTTATTATCTGATGATACTAATTTCAAATACAAAATGTTCTCCCTTGTGCTCTTCAATACTTTATGCACCATGACTGGCCTGTTACTAGTGATTGACTTCTGTGCCATCCTCCTCGCTGCGGACCAGGCCTACTTACAGTCCATTTCCAAATCATCTATACTCAGTGCCCCCCCCCCCCAACAAAGCTGAAGCCTACCAGCTCTCCCCCATGGGCTCTGTCATACTGGCCCTCCTGACTAACCATGACAGTCATCTACTTGGTTTGTTTCTCCACTCCCTCACTATACAGTCCCCCCAGTGGCACCCCACCTACCTGCCACCTCCTCTCACTTCTCCTCTTCACAGGGGATGTGGAAGCCAACACTGGACTCTCCAATGTGCATATTAACCATGCTAATGCTATCTGGACAGGACGCTGCAGCCTCAGGGTTGCACACCTAAATGTGTTCAGCCTCCCAGCTAAGTTCTCTGTACATGAAGCCTGGGTGTCTCTCTCTATAAGCCACATGTCCTGGGTCTATCTGAAGCATGGCTTAAGCCATACCACAGTGATGCCTCCTACCAACTCCCCGGCTACTCACTGCTGTGCCTTGACAGGCCTGTTAGAAAGAGGGGTGGTGGTGTTGCACTATTCGTGCAGGACCATATTAGTGCTACCACTATTGCCTGCTCCTCCCCCTCGTCAGTCAGTAAATGGCTTGTTGCTGAAATTGTTCTGGGTGCACTGAAAAAATTGTACATAGACTGGTCCTACAATCCTCCCTCAGGAGGTGCACAGGGACTATCATTTCCTGGATGGCCTTGCATCTGCCCCCTCCTCCAGGAACACCATCATACTTGGTGATTTCAACCTCCACTGGACAGAATCCCCAGTACCAGAATATGCACACCTGCTAAGTACGCATTACCATGAGCAAGTCATCTCCTCCCCTACCAGATACAACCCCCGCTCCCCCAGCCACTCCATCCTCGACTGGATTGCCACAAACTGTGCAAATCTAGTCCTCCAAGCTGGCACTATCGCTGACTCTATCAGTGACCACATCCCTACGTATATTACTCTAACCACCAAATCAATACGTTCTCCCCACAAATTGCTATCTTTCAGGAAGTTCAAATCCCAGAATCCAGACTTAGTGCTAAGGGATGCCTGGGCCATAAACTGGTCCTCACGCTACCAACTCAAAGATGTCTCCATGGTAGTGACGCTTTTATGGAAGCTCTTGCAATCTTCAGGACAAATACTTCCCTATCACCACCAGGAGGGTTAAAGGTGGTAACACCCATTGGCTACCAAATGAACTTCTGGCCCAAATGAAAGTAAGGGACAAAACCTGGCAAGCCTTCAAGGCATCCCCTTCCCCCCGATTATGGAATGCATACAGGCGACTTTGTGACTCCTGCAAGCAGGCTGTGAAATCACTCAAGCGTGAATACTTCACCAACCTACAAAACGAGTCTCTTAGCAACCCCCGCAGTTTCTGGGCCTCAATTAACACCCTCCTCAACCCAAAATCAAATAAACAAATAACGGAACTTACCTCCCCCTCCGGTTCCATTACTGACCCAGGCAAGATCGCTGATACCTTCAATAGAATGTTCACTGACCTTACCGCCTACACCAGCAAAACCCCTCCACAGCCTCCCTCTACCCCGAAAAAACAGCCATGCTGCCCACAGAAATCAAGCTCTGTCTTTTATTTCAGAGCCATCGACCATAGTATCACTGGCAAACTTCTGAAGATGCTACCCGCCAGAAGCAGTCCAGGCAGTGACGATCTGTATCCTACCTTTCTGAAATTCCTCTCCCCTGCCCTTGTAAAGCCACTGACCCACATATTTAACCTTGCCCTCTCATCATCTACTATGCCAGACTCATGGAAGCATGCGCACGTGGTGCCTATTTTCAAATCCGGATATCCCACTGCCCCGGAAAACTATTGTTCCATCTCTCTCCTCCCCCATCTAAGCAAACTATTAGAAAAAATAATTCACCACCAGCTATCTGAGCATCTAGGTAAGTACAACCTCCTGAGCCCCCTCCAACATGGCTTCTGCAAACACCACAGCACCTCTTCAGCCTTGGTCCTTTTCTCTAACCATGTCCTTAGAAACATGGACATGGGTATAGCCACAGGTGCGGTGTTTGTGGACCTATCAAAGGCCTTTGACCTTGCTAACCACCACCATCTCCAATCCACCCTGCCAAACCTAGGCTGCTCCCCAGATGCCACCGCTTGGTTTAGCAGCTACCCTGCTAACAGATCCCAGTCTGCTCTGATAGGCAAAGATACCTCTGCTGCATTACCCATCCATACTGGTGTCCCCCAGGGCTCAATACAGGGGGCCGCTATTATTTTCACTGTTCATAAATGATCTTCCCACAGAAAGCAGAACTGTAATGTGCTCCTCTACATTGACGACCTCGTCATCTACCCTAGTGCAAAGTGCCTCGAATCTATATCTTCTACACTCACTACAAACTACGGATCAGCTCAACATTGGTTCCTCTCCAAAAAACTTCTTGTAAATGAGAAAAAAACAAAGGCCATCCTCTTTGGCTCAAAGCCATACCTTGTAAAAGCTACCAAAGCAAAAACCTCGTTACACAGTCACCCCTGTAGGCCCTCCTCTCGACACTGTATCCTCCTTCAAATACCTAGGAGTGACTCTTGATCCCTCCTTTACCTACAATGACCACATTTCTAACACTATAAAGAGAGTCCACCAGAAGCTGGGGGCAGCCTACCGTGTTAACCACCTCCTGACCCCAGAGGCTCGTCATACAATTGCCCAGGGAAATCTACTGCCCCTACTTGACTATTGCTTTCCATTGTTCTCCATGTGCTCCTCACTTCTTTCTCATTTAAATATCAAAAACAACTATCTGTCACTTTGCCCTTCGGGTCCCTTCCTCCACTCGTCACTGCTCTCTAGAACAGTCCTTAGGCTGGCTCTCTCTGCAGGGCCATTTTCAATATGCTACGACCTGTCTAGTCAACACCTCTCTCAGGAACTCACAGAAGTCCCTGTACCCCTCACTTCTCATTGACTGGGTAGTAACTCGATGTCTCAGGGTCTCTTCCGTCCCCCAAGTAGTCCCCATGTATCTACTGTCATGGGGAGCAAGGCTTTCTCTATCTCTGCCCCTACCTCTGGAACAGCATGCCACCTGCTATCCGTATGTTACCCTCTCATCAGTCCTTCAAATCGAAGCTAAGAGATTGGCTCATGTCTCAGGCCACCTGTGCCTGCTCCCTTGGAAACACCCTCACCAGAAATCCGCCTTAGGGGCCCAGTGTACCATTTGCCTTACTTCCCAAGTACTGGCTACCACATAAACAACTGACACGTTTTTGACTCCACTGTGAAAATGTTGATTGCTATAGTGTAATCCCTTATGCACTGTACCATAAACCTTGAACCGGCTGAATAATGTCTTGATTTGCTGTAAGTGTATGTCCTAGTTCTCTGTAAGCAGAGAGGCATCACTTAATTTGTCATGAACTTGTTTTTTATGTCCTTAACCCCTATTTTAAGATATGCTGTTTATGTATGACTGCTTCTGATATCACTGTACTTACTGTATTATATGTACCTACTGTATTATAACTTGTCCCTATTGTCTATGCCACTGTACGATCCGAGTCACAACTGAAAATGGTCCTTTGGATCAGTTTGCTCACCCAGTTACCAAAAACAAAAATAAATAAATAAACTCACACCACTGTAGGAAGGGTACAAGTGTACTCTACATGACTAACAGCATTTTGAGAAGGGTATATGTGAACTCTACATGACTAACACCATTGTGGAAGGGGTACAAGTGTACTCTACAATAGTAATACCATTTTGGAAGGGGTACAGATGTACTCTACATAACTAACACTATTTTGGGAGGGGTACTTGTGTACTGTAGTTTACTGACACCATTGTAGGATGGTACATGTGCACGCCAGTGACTAACATCAATTTTGGGAGGGCTTCATGTGTGCTCTACATGACTAACACCAATGTTGGGATGGGTACATACAAACTACATAATAAACACAATTTTGGGAGGAGTACATGTGCACTGTATATGACTAACACCATTTTGGGAGGTTACATATATACTCTACATGACTAACATCAATTTTGGGAGGGGCACATGTGCACTCTACATGATTAACACCAGTTTGGGAGGGCTACATGTGCATTCTACATAACTAACACCAATTTGGGAAGGCTACTTGTGAATGCTACTTGACTAACACCATTAAGGGCCGAACTCTACATAACTAACAATTTTAGGAGGGGTACATGTGCACTCTGCATGAATAGCACCTCTTTGGGGGTGTTACATGTGCACTCTACATGACTAGCACCACTTTGGGAGTGTTACATGTGCACTCCGCATGACTAGCGCCACTTTGGGAGTGTTACATGTGCACTCCGCATGACTAGCGCCACTTTGGGAGTGTTACATGTGCACTCCGCATGACTAGCGCCACTTTGGGAGTGTTACATGTGCACTCCGCATGACTAGCGCCACTTTGGGAGTGTTACATGTGCACTCCGCATGACTAGCGCCACTTTGGGAGTGTTACATGTGCACTCCACATGACTAGCGCCACTTTGGGAGGGCTACATGTGTACTCTACAAGAATACCACCATTTTGGAAGGGGTACAAGTGTATTCAATGGCCCCATATTCAAAAGGTTAGCACCGTGCTTACCGGGAATAGCATGGCTGGACAGGGACCATATTGAAAAGGTCCCTAGTGGGCAGTAAGTATCAAACAACAAGATCAGACAGAAGATACCACTGTTCCCATGTAAATGAGGGATTCCCCCTTGCAGACAGGGCGCAGCGGTATATTCAGAGGTCTCAACACCACTACATAGCCTCTGCCACAGAGAGGTTTAATTGCTTAATGCTGTTAAAACCCTACTCCCCCTCCCAGGTCAACTGCCAGGTAGTGGACCGAGTCCCTGACACTTCACCCCCTCTCCCATTGCCTTTCTGGCGACTATAAAGAGAAGCCCTATTCCCATCTCTGGCATGCAGTGGTTCTACCACCACTGATCACCAATCCCACCATTTTAAACCTGTTCTCTGGTGTCCAGTGGTCTCCCCTCCCTGGATTGCTGATACCACTGTTTCAAACCCATTCTCGTGTCCGGTGCCCCCAATCAAAGATTAACCTGGTAACACTAGACTCTAGGCCCCTCCACCTCCCCGATCCTCTCTCCTCCCTAAACTCACATCTGGCCTGTCTCCCATCTAGGCCCCTACCCCTACCTGGCCCCTACTCATACAAGACAACTCTACGGTCCCACAGATGGCGACAGGCACAGCACCTCTGCTCAGCAACTTGGCTGGCCACCATCTGAATGGCAGGGAGCAAGCATGCAATGACTATAGAAGCAGCTCCTTCCCAAGCTGGCCCCTGATGTTTCAGGCGTGTTCCTGAACACGCATCGACAGCATCACCCTTGCTGTTGTGCCAATGGGCCAAAAATAAAACAAAACAATTCTTTTATTCCACAGTTTTAATTGTTAGTACATATCTACTAGTAAAAATAGCTTTTTAATGCTCTTTAAACCTCATCAGTAATGACATGTTTCCTCTGCAGAGCTTAAGTGGCCCATTGCTTGATACCCACCTTCTGTGTCACTTGCATGCTATTCTCCTGCATGTTCATAATAGCATCTGAGATTTTCACATCAATTGGATCCATTACAGATTCAATGTTAAAAGGGCCATCTAACCTTTCAGCCAGCAACAGCATAGAATCTGCAACAAAAACATTAAATAAAAATTCACTGTATTAACATTACTACAGAGGAAACAATTAGTAATAAAAGACTCCTGAAAAGCTGCATCACACTCCCTGCACTGCTTAGGAGGAAAATCATGTTTCTTGTGGTGGAGAAAAGCATGAGTACATGTTTATCTTCACGTATACAACAACACAATAAATCTTGCTAAGTGGTTAGGTAACATTTGCCCATTAAACTTCCCAGTGAATAGAGGGGTGGATTGTAATTTCTAACCTGCAGACATCAGTTTATGCAGTACCTAATAAATTGCTCTTTTATACGGCAAAAACCAGCCTGATGCCAAAGACTAGATGAAAGGCCCAGTGAATATGTTATAATATGCCTGTAAGTAATGAGTTTGTCTGTCAGTGGCTGTCAGACCCTGGCCAGGAGATGGGCCTGACAAACACTAAGCCTGTGGGGGTGATGACAGGACACTGTGTGGTTCCAAGAATTTGTGGTTCACATTCCATCACCAGTTTGGATCTGGTTCGGGGAAACAGATTTTGACTGCAGTCAGTATTTACACTCTTACTGAAGCAGGAGTGTGAAAGGGAATTTTTACCTGGCATTACACACCAAAAAATATCACAATTTTCATCTACCACTACACTGCATCGTTACTGTATTGCTGTCACTTGGTACACATCTGATTTCAGACAAAACTGGTTCTACACTTGCTTTCCTCAAGGTTATGTGTAACGTGCTACATACATTTTTCTGACAGCTATTTACTGTACGTTCTGTATCACAGCAACTGCATGCAAATATATTTGGACCTGTAAGTACGTAAGAGGGATGTACAGTACACATGAAAACAGGCCCTGCCCATGTGTATTTGCTGTATAAAAATAAACTTTATTACGTACACATAATACTTCTGACTAAAACTTACTCGTCCTCATACTACGGTGGGAAGCAATTTGTGCTAAGCATAGAGAATACATGGAGTTTCACAGCACAGAAGTCTCATACATTAGGTTTTCACTCTTACAATCTGAGACAGAAAACGGAGAAAAGAAAACCATGTCGACACTTCACATTTCTACTAATTTAGGTGAAGTATTTCATTGGATTTAATCAGCTGATTGCATTTGTCCTCCTGGAACTGAAACATGCTCACTGTATGAAAAATTATTTTAATTATTCAGCTTCATAATTAAAGAACTTCAGATTTTCCAAAACAAGCTATGACTAACTAGATCTCATTTTACTAAGATTTACAGATTAAAGAAACGCAATTTCATCTGAAACTAGCACAAATTAAAATGACCCAACTTTTTTTTTTTTTTTTTAAAGCAAAGCTACTTTAAAAGCACGCTATAATGTTAACCATATATGTCATCCAGATCGGGGTTAAACCAGCCCCAGTGGCATTTGGACCTTTGATCTACAGGTTTTAGGGGAGTTCGAGACCCATAGAAACAGCCAGCTGCTGAAAGAAACCTAGTGATGGACAGAGTCTGGCTTGTTAGGAATTCACCAGCAACAGAAGTTTTTTGGAACATAAAAGAATTCTAGACTATATTGAAGCACTTTCAATAAAATGTTGGTTCAAGTCTCTGGGTACAGACTGCTACCCTGAATATACCATTGTACTGCCGGGGAGCTAAAAAATGCGTTTGATGTACCAGTAAATGGAGATTTTTTCTCTTTTCTATAGAGGGGGGTTACAATTTGAATGTGTCCATCCTTGTCAAAGCTTCTGGCTCTTCATCTAGAAGAACTGTCTCATCAGAGATCAGGAGTTCTCCAGTCTCTAATACGAACACATTATGAATGGTCAAATTAAAAGTATACAAAATATTAAGTTTTTTTAAACAAAAACATCATTCAACTTTGTAACAATCTGATTCTCACACTAGCAAGGAAAGGCCCCCAGATCAGTAATGTGTTTATGAAAGCCTGAAAGGAAACATAAACCCCAATTCTTCTGGCTGTTTGGCGTCTTTGTAAACTTCAGGCCGGCCAGGCCATACACAAGAGCATGGGAATGTGAAGCGAAGCAGGGCCTTTGTTACCTCTGGTGCCATGGCCTTACATGTATCACAGCTTAGGAATGCAGCCTCCGCTTTGACTGCTGATATTGAAAATGCATTCGGCCTCCAGCAGAGCTGCCAAGGCTGGCTCAAAAAGATAAGGGAAGTAATAATTGGCTAAGGAGGACATTCTCGACTGCTGCTCTTCGGCTGCAGTGATAAAGACTGACAAGAAGATGCTAAAAGAAATAAACTTGTGTCGAAGAGTGTATGTAGGCCACCGTTTTCATTTTGGTGTGGGGGTTGGGGGGGGGGAGGATCTGACTGGGTCCTGGTTGGATTTGGCTGCAGTCCCTGCTAGCAACCATAACTAACAAAAAAAATTCCCGCTAGCAGTAATGTTTGACAATAAGTTTGGCTCCAATTCAAGATAATGTTAGCACTGCTACAGTGTGTGATGGGGGAATATGATGCTCCAAAGGATAATTTACAGCTTTCCTGTTACAGACTTCCTGCCGGATTTTATTTACACTCCTGCTCTGCAACACAGCCCTTGTGAGACAGCATTACATCTGTGAGATATTCTTGTTGCCTCACACCAAGACATCTGGTAGGGAATTGTACAGTCCAGGGTAGAATAAAGGAGCACAGTTTTTCACACTACATTATAATCATACCTCTCAAGTGTCCCTAATTTTGCCTCAAAATTTTACTCTGTCCCTCCTAAAATTTGTGTTTTTGTGGCTAAACAGTGGGGACTGTAAGCACAAAACAATGTCAAGCATTAAAGTTACAGACTTGTTCTTCTTCAGAAAATGCATTTAGCACTAAGCCCCATATTCTACCAGCTTTCTGGGTGGATAGCTCTAATTCTGAAGATGTGTCCCTGATTTTTGTCCTTTGTCCCTGATTTACGAGGCAGGAGGTTGAGAGGTATGATTATTATACAAATACTGGGGGCTCAGTTGTAGTTTGGAAGGCACCTGAGTCTTGGGGACCAGTTCTCAATGGCTTTTCCTATTTGTGAATAGGAAAAAGTGTTTTGAAGCCACCCTTGGCATAGTGTAGTGTAGGGTGTGGCCCACAAGGCTAAAAATAGAACATTGCCCAGCTTGAGATGTAAAGCAAATACAGGGCTCCCAGATCTAAAGGGATTCCTGTATTTTGAAGGAAGCTATAATCTACAGGGCAGCTGCTTCCATGTACTTGTACCGCTCAGTTAGGAAAATGTAAGCATTCCACTTTCCCCAAGAAATTATGTACTTTACTGGGAAATCCTTGAAAATCATCCTGGATATACTGTAGAGGAAGTTGCTTCAAGGAGGACCTTGCTATTTCCTTGAAGGTGGCTCGGTCTAGTGATCAGAACACATATCTGTAAACCAGGACATCCCATATAGGAATCACAGTACCACCATGAACAAGTCACTTAGTTTACTCACTCCTCCTGATAGTAAAGGGAGTAGATTTAAGAACTTATTGAACAATCCTGCATCTCTGCTGGGCTATGCTGGGTATATACATTCTAAACACAAACCTCTCTTCAGAAGGAAGAATGAATAGGAATGCCTAAAGTAGGGAATTCGTTTTGAGTGGGGATCTACTTAACAGTACATAGGCTGCATTGGTTTATCAGAGATACTGTGCCATTTATTTGGGGGAGGGCTATCTAGCCCTTCTCCCATTGTTTCATCTGTTGAAAGAAGGAAACGTGGAATATTTTTTCCCTCCTGTGGTGGTCTAGAAACAAAGGCAGACATACTGTTTGTTTAGTAATAAATCAAGTTTGAAGTGGTGGGGCAAAATGCAAAACATGCATGCTTTCTGTATGATACTACCCGGAGCATGCACTGGGTAAAGGGATGTGAGCAATCCCCTAACTCAGCAGCAGACACTCCTATAGCTCCCTCCAATGCGTCCTTCAGAAGAGATCAGACTGGGAAGGCTCACATTTGGAGGCAGGACCATATTAAGTGGCAGATGATACAAGTACATACAGTTCCTAGGGTCTTAGCAAGGGGGGGGGGCGCAGCAAGTTGGGTATGTTTTATGGGCCCCACATAGGGCTTGAGATGAGGGTGCCAGGGCTATCTGTAAGAATCTCTAACTGGCCCAACCTCTAGTAGCATGCATCTCCTGACCCATTCTGATACTCCAATGTGTTGCTACAGATCTCCAAGACGCATCACCCTACAGTATCTAGGGCAGACTCTGGTGCTATCATGGTTCTCATCACCTAACCCTTATTCTTTCACTACCGCAATGCACCACAGATACATCTTTTATGAGGTGGGGGGAAGCACCAGCTCCCCAGCATGCACGTGCCCAGTGATGTGACCAAACATCCACACACATCTGTCTTGGCTGGTGGATGTACAGACTCATCGGCTCCCTGGAATGTGGATAACCATGCCCTTTATGCTCACTGAGTGGTTCAGGATGCCTGTTTGTACCCGATGTGTGTCCCCCTAAAGCAGGCTTCTCCGGCCAGGACTCCCTCTCCACCATCCGGTTTCTTAATATTTATAACATGTGTTGGAAAAAGCAGGAAACCCAATTGGTGGAACAGCATCACCTGACCAGGGATTAAATCTCCTTTTTAATCCACAGTTGGTGCGAGTCTTCCACAGACAATAACCCTGGGCAGAGAGGCACTCGTCATCTAGTGGAAAAGTGAAAAGCAGCCATTTAAAACAATACTGAAGCAAGAGTGTGGTCATCAGGGATAATTTGGACTCATAAGTGATAGGTAAGGCTGTAAGTTTTTCACGCTAAAAAATGAGGTTTTTCACGGTTGCTGCATGGGAAAAAATGCTATTTTCATGGAAAACACAACGACATATGTTGAGCTTATATGTCGTCTGGGATGTGGTGAGGACCACGCAGGAAGTAAAGAGAAGCATAATCAGCAATTTATCAGCTTATAAGAGCCCAATTAATGGCAGCAGATCTGACTGGAAGCACTGTCGATGCACAATCAGGGACACAGGACATTGCTGTCTTTTTTTCTGTTGTACTGATTGCGATTTGCAAGGGGTGTTATACGGCAGTGGTCTCCAGCAGACTGATTACCAGCAGTTACTGCAGAACACTCCGATGACTTGTCTGACTGATCTTGCAATGCGATCTTGTAGTGCGATTACCCCAGACCACAAGTGAACAAATGATCAAAGGAGAAAGCGAATACCTAGCAAATTTTACGTGCCTGTACTGAGCAAAAAATGCATGGAAATGTTAAACTAGCCATTATTTGACATCACTGCAGTTTTCACGATATGCTCCCGTTTTTGCGGTATTCGTGAAATCTGCGCGGTCTGTGAAAAACTTACTGCCTTAGTGATAGGTAGCGAACGTAGTTGTAAAACCATATTTTGATTTAACGGGAAGAGACTTACAGTGCAGCTCAAGGTGTTAGATCACGATTATTTTGTCAGTCCCCCAGGAGACAGCTCGAGGTAGTGGCGGTAGTGACAGCGGGTCGGAAATACGCAGGTGACTGTATTAAATGTGAGAGAGCATTAACCCGCTGTCACTATTTTAAAGTGCTGCATACGACCTGCTGACAGCTGTATGCTGCTCCGCTTCTGTGCCAGAGAGAGAGCGCGAGAGAGAGAGAGAACAGCACGGGTGCTTTTCTGTGTAGCTGTGAGTGAGCTCCCCGAGAGACAGCTTGACAACGTAGTGACAGCCGTGAAGAGCAAGAGTGTTTTGGCTCCGGGTGAACTAACGTGCTGTTCTGTAGTGTTTGTCTGCTCACCACATACTCGGGTGTTCCAAATGCTAGTGCTTGCGAGAGACAGCACTGCAGACAGATGTACTTGGCGTTCATACTGCCAGCAAATGCTAGTGCTTATGAGAGAGACAGAGAGAGAGACACACAGCCAGCACTGCAGACATATGGCAACAGCCAGGGCAAAGTGACTCATGCATATATTATCTTTTTACGAACATACAAATGTCAGAAATCGTTTCAGCACTGTATATCTGGCATTTGAATGTTCATAAACTATATAACATACGCATGAGTTCGGAAGACTACTTTCAAGTAGGCAGGATACAGTACCATACTCAATATTTAAACTGGAAAAACACACGTGATAATGTTGTTGTTTTTAAACATAATCCATGTTATAAATGCAATGACCCACTCCAGGGTATGGGCTTATAGGGATTTAATCCACACCCCGGGTGCTGTGAGGGCACAAGGCCGCAGAACGCACCCGGGTCATGGATTAAATCCCTATAACCCCATTCCCTGTTGTGGGTTATTGCTTACTTAATACATATTCTAACGTCCACCACTGTGCACCAATCATCAGTTTTCTTTTCTCACCACAGGACCCAAATGCCAGTAATCTCACCCTATCTTGCTTTGCTGGAGTGAGATTACCGACATTCTGGCCTAGCGGTGAAAAACCAAAGCAGCGGATCGGCGCTGGGGACATTTGGATATGTACTAAATATTAAGTAACGGACCCCAAATCTACAATTAAATGATTAGGTGAAGATGGGGTTCGGGAATCGGGACTCAGATGAGTGGGTTTTTCTTCACAGGACAGGGTGGGGATGGTGGGTGGGCCTCAGATGGATAGGGGGTTATTAAAGGAGGGGCGGTGTGAGTTGAGTTGAGGTGAGTGGGTGTGGGCGGTTTACTAAAGGACTATGTGAGAAGGCTGTTTAACAAATAATAAAAGAAAGGGAATGACAAACTGGCACTTATAAACTAAGCAACAACAGTCTGCATTTTGCAAGCTATTTCTGTCTCCGTTTACAGCACTTTGTGTCACTTGGCAGATGAGACGGGGTAACGACAAGGCCACATTTCTTTGGAGACCTCCACAAAATTCTGGGGGACTCTCAAGCTTTCATTTAGGACCCCTATATTTTTTTTTTCAGAAAGTCCAGAACTTTCAAATCAAATACACAGCTATGGACTTGATAGTGTTCTGGCACCATAAAGATCCAAAGAACCACGACTTGCTCCCCAGTCAGTCCTTGTATTTTCATACCCTTCATATGACATGTGCATACAGACTATGACATCCGGCAGTGAGACTCTTAGCCCAGAGTGAACAAGAATCAATTGTACTTTGAAAATTGGAACAGAGAATGTCTTTTACATGGTGTGCCAAAGGCTAAATTAGTTCTTAATCCAGCCGTTGGGAGGAAAGCATGGAAAATTCAATTACTTTCTAAACAAGAATGCTAGTGCCATCATTTTTAAGTCTCCTCAGGATGTAAGTAAACTGAATGCATTTCAAATTCAACAACAGATGCTACTGACGAGTGTCTAAACAGGCCCTCAAATCCTGTCCGAGTCCATTTCAAGTATCTGTCTACTTTTTCTGAACATGTTACGCATACAGCCCGTGTGGCACCATGCTCTGCTGCACTGCCTTCCTATGTTGGGATGGGAAACTAAATCCCTTGTGCTACAGGGGCAGCTATCCTCAGCTTCCAACCTTTCCACAAAAACAAGGTTGCCACATAAGGTTACTGCAGCAATCGCACATCATTATCACTTTGAGAAAACCCCCACAACAGACAATCAGTAAAACTGCAGCTGCCCGAATAAGCACAGAAAGGCAGCACTTTAGCTACTGTGGTACCTTGGGATACTGGGGCAAGTGGGGAAGTTCAATACGTATCCTGGATTTTAGGGGGGCAGACTTTGGGAAAATGGGGAGATACTTGAAAGAGGCATTAAGGAGAATGGGACAGGAATCAGGGGTTGAGGAACAGCGGGCAGTATTTAAAATGGGGATTACAAGAACAACAGAATTATGCATTAAGCAGGTTAGCAAGAGGAAAAGGAAGAGGAGACCATTATGGTTTTCCAAAGAGGTAATAAAGAAAGTGAAAGTCAAAAGACTACATTCAGGCAATACAAAAAGACACAGGCAGAAGGGATAGGGAGAAGTACCAGGAGAAGCAAAGGGAGGCAGGGAGGTCAGTAAGGGAAGCCAAAGCTCAGACAGAAGAACACATTGCAAAATCAGTGGGTAGAGGGACAAAACCTTTACAGGTACATAAGGAAAAAGAAAGACAAAGGAGGAATAGTGAGACTGAAGGGGTAGGATGGGGCATGTGAGGATGACAACAGTAAAGCTGACATATTGAACAGGTATTTCTGCTCAGTCTTCACTGAGGAAGAGGAGGGTAATGGGTCTGAAGGAGTACAAGGGTGAGAATGGTGCAGAAATGGACACAAGTCCCTTTACATGAGAAAGGGTCCTGAAGGAACTGGAAGTAATAAGAGTTGATAAAGCAATGGGCCAGATGGGTGCACCCCTAGGGTCCTTAAAGAACTAAGAGAGGTGGTGGCTGAACTCTGGCTATCCTGTTTAGCCGATCACTGGAAACAGGGAGGTACCCAAAGACTGGAGGACAGCAGATGTAGTCCCTTATACAAAAGTGGGAACAAAGAGGAAGCAGGAACTACAGACCAGTCAGCCTCACCTCGGTAGTGGGGAAGATCATGGAAGCACTACTGAAGGAGAGATTGGTGGAACATCTGGTTGTCAATGGACTACAGGACCCAAGGCAGCATGGTTTCACCAGGGGAGGTCATGTCAGACCAACCTCTTGGAATTTTTGACTGGGTGACTAGGGAGGTGAATCAGGGGAGGCAGTGGACATGGCCTATCTGGACTTCAGCAAGGCCTTTGACACTGTGCCACATAGAAGACTATTACACAAACTGGGGAATATGGGTGTGGGCAGGACAGTAGTGTGGTGGGTAGGTAACTGGCTGGGTGGCAGGACACAGAGGGTGGTGTAAATGGCTGTCACTCCACAGAGGGAAGAGTGACCAGTGGGGTACCACAGGGATCAGTGCTGGGACCAGTCCTATTCAACATCTTCATCAGTGACATTGTGCAGGACCTAGAAGGCAGAATTTCACTGTTCGCTGATGACACAAAGCTCTGTAACAGAGTAGACACACCAGAGAGTGTAGACAGAATGAGAAGTGACCTGCAGAAACTTGAAGAATGGTCAGGGGTTTGGCAGTTGAAATTCAATGCATCTCATCGTGCTTGCTTATCCTGTCTGTACTACGCTTCCTATCCCATGCACCTCTACACCCCCACATCCCCCCTACCTCAGTCGTCGTAAACTCTCATACTGCGTCTTACTCCCAAGAACAGCCCTTCTCCTCCTCCTCCTCCTCCTCCTACTTCTGTCTGGCAACATTCATCCCAATCCTGGGCCCGGCAACACTAGCCTCCCTCGAAATCCACTGGACTTCGTATTGCATCTATGAACATCTGTAGCCTCCTGAAAAAATTGGACTCACTACACAGCTGGATGTTGGTTCATAAACCTGATGTGGTTGCCCTGGTTGAAACCTGGCTGTCTGACTCCACCCCTAACTCCCTGGTCTCTCTCCCTGGCTACACCCTCTACCGGCTGGACCGGGTCTGTAGGAGAGGTGGGGGTTGTGCCATCTACTTAAAGGACCTGCTCACTGGACTAGCCTCCCTCCCCAGACCTTGACCATCATGCCCAGGCCCTAACAATCAAACTATCTCCTGACCCTCTAGAGGTCCTATCTTCCTTACTCACGCCACATACCTCCCAAAACCAATCTCAGGCACTGGGCCCACTAATTGACTACATTACCTCCCTACCCAACCCCTCTGACCAAATTCTGGTGGGTGACCTGAACATTAATTGGCTTTGCCCCTCAGCCTCTTCCGCCCGCGAGGCCTTTGCTGCAATTGATATAACCCAACTAGTCTCCCAGCCCACTAGAATCAACCCCAGATGGGGCATTAGCACTCTCCTGGATGTGGTCCTTACTAACAGGCCAAGCCGGGTCCATAATATCCAAATCCTCCCTGACTGTCTTAGTGACCACTCCCCTATTCTCTTCAGCTGGGTAACCTCTCAGCCCACACCCTCAGTCAAAACCACCTCTCAAAGGCGGCTTAGACCTGGGGGTTTGAATGACCTAAAGAATTACCTTGCTCACACAGACTGGTCCCCACTGATAAACGCAACTAACGTTGACATGGCCCTGTCCTTCTTTATCAACACTTTCAACTTTGCCTGTGACATCTTCGCTCCTATAACTGCCCATAGGTCCAAAGTAAGATATGCTCCTTGGCTCACCCCTGCACTGAGGCGGCTTTTTAAGCAGCGGGATAATCTGTGGCACCTTGCTGTTGCCTCTGGCCGATCATCTGACAGGCAGACCTATGCTGCAGCTAGAAACCAGTGCACCTGGGCTATCCGTAAAGCAAAGGCGGATTACTACCAAGCCTCCCTTACCTCCTCTTGGGGGAACCCTAGGTCTTTCTGGGACAACGTCAAGCAGCTGAATGGTCACTCCCGGTCCCCCTCTCCCACACTTCTTAACATCAATGGTACTGTCTCCACTGACCCTACCCTCATTGCCACTCACCTCAATAACTCCTTTACCGACCTTAGCTCAGTACTCCCTAGTAACTTCTTCAGTCCTCCACCCCCTAGTTCCGCCCCTCCCATCACATGCCCCTTGTTCCACCTGCGCTGTGTCACCTTACAAGAAACTAGGCCACATCTCCTTAAAGCCTTTAAAGGTAATGCCATAGTTAATGATTCCCTTGATCCCTGCCTCCTACGTCAGGTCCTGGATCAGGTCCTCGCCCCTATCACATGCATCTTTAACAAATCCCTTTGCCTCGGGCAATTTCCTGCTGTCTGGAGGGTTGCTACGGTTACTCCTGTCCACAAAGGTGGCGACAGGACTCTGCCAGGTAATTACCGACCCATCTCAATCCTCCCCTCTCTAAAGCCCTGAGAAAATTGTTGCCACTCAAGTCTCCGACTACCTCTCAAAGTACAATGTTCTTGCCCTGAGCAACATGGGTTCAGAGCTGGTCATAGTACCAATACAGCTCTCCTGGAGTTTGCCAACTTCCTCCACACCTCCGTAGACACTGGTGCCCTGGCTGGAGTGGTATTCATTGACCTGTCTAAAGCTTTTGATACCATATCGCATCCACTCTTGTTAACTACCCTGGACCACATAGGCTTTGCCACTGGACCAGTCTCCTGGCGCGCCAGCTATCTCTCAGCCCGCTCCCAATGTGTGAAAGTTAGTGGAAATCTCTCCAGCACCTGCCCTATTCGCTCTGGAGTCCCTCAGGCTCTATTCTTGACCTCTACTCTTCCCTTTCCTCAACTCGCTACCCAGTGCCTGCATGGGCAAGATCCTGCTATATGCTGATGATGCTGTACTCCTTGCCTCTGATAGAAACCCTACGCTGCTTCAGAGTTCTCTCCAACTTGCTTTTGATTCCGCTGAAACCTGGTTCTCTGAGCATCGACTCATAATCAACCTAAAGAAAACAAAAACAATGCTCTTCTCCCACCCCCAAAGCAAGCTCAGCAAATTTCCCCTCACTATTCATTCCACCCTCAAAATCCCCATCAAACTTGTGCAATCCTATAAATACCTGGGAATTGTCTTTGACCCTGCCCTCTCCTTCCATGACCATATCTCCTCCTTGAACACTGCCGCCAACCTGCGGCTGGGCATTCTCTACCGGCACAAAAAAATGTCTCCCTGTGGATGCCCTCCGCCTTGCTGTCACCTCTTCTGTCATATCTCTCATCGACTATGGCCTCCCGGTCTATGGGTCAGCTGATCAGACAGCTCTCAGCAAGGTCCGCCTTACACTAAAAAAAGCCTGCAGACTTATCACCAGTCCACCTAGACATACGCATACATGTCAGCTGTATGCCTTGGCTACCCTACTCAACCTGGATGAGCGGCTCATGTATCAAACCTGCCAGCTCACCTTTAAAGCACTGCATGGCCTATCTCCAACTGGCCTAACTGGCTCTATTCGCCGTACTGCACCGGCTGTGAACACCCGCAGCTCGTCCAAAACAGCTCTGTTCATACCAAGGGCTAGGACCTCACAAGGCCAAAGGGCATTCCCCCTACAGAGCACCTACCTGGTATAACTCACTCCCTACCAGTATCTCTGACTCTCCCACATTAGCAAGCTTTAAACTCAGCCTCAGAAACCACCTGTTCATCTCACACAGGTGTTGCTGCTGAGAAGAAGAAGCAAGAAAAAAAAAAGGGTTCTGACAATACTCGCTGAGCAGCACTCCCCCTCCTGCTTTCCTCCTCCCTTTAACATCCTCCTTCCCTCTCCTCTCTCCTCCCCATCCCTTCTCCCTCTTACCGTCCCCTCCTATTCTCACCTCACAAACATATGTATTTTGCCTACTGTAACCCTGAATTGTAACTTGCTTGAATCTGTATTAACTGTTGTTTATTGTTCTGCTGTCTGTTGTCCTCAATGTGACGAGGTACCTTTGTAAATGAGCCTCTGGCTCAAAGGTTATTAAACTGATATTTAAATAAATAAAATAAATAAATAAAGTGCAAGATAATGCATATGGGGCACAAAAACCCTGGCACAATATATCGGTTGGGGGGGGTGAGGATATAGCATGCACCAAGCAGGAAAGGGATCTTGGGGTTATCATCTCTGATGACCTCAAGGTAGGGAAACAGTGTGACAAGGCAGCAGGTAAAGCAAATAGAATGCTGGGATGTATAGGCAGGGGCATCACCGGCAGGAAAAGGGAGGTCATAATTCCGCTATACAAGACACTAGTGAGGCCCCACCTGGAGTACAGTGTACAGTTCTGGAGACCATACCTATGTAAGGACATAAACAGGGTAGAGAAGGTTCAGAGGAGGCAACAAAGATGGTGCATGGATTGCATCACAAGTCCTATGAGGACAGATTGAAGGAACTGAATATGTACTCCCTGGAGGGAGGAGGAGAGAGGGATAGTGATAGAGACATACAAGTATCTTCAGGGAGGAACAGGGTGCAGGAAAACACTATTTTTAAGCGAAAAGATGTTCCAGGACTAGAGGGCATGGGATGAAGTTGGAGGGAGGACGATTCAGAGGAAACATGAGAAAGAATTTCTTCACAGAACGGGTGATGGACAAGTGGAACACCCTGCCAGAGGAAGTGGTGGGGGCTGAAACAATCACGGGATTTAAGAATGCATGGGATAGACAAAGGAATTCTGGAGGTCAGGGGTAAGGGGCAACAGACTTCTAGGAAAACAAACTGAACTTACAAGCTCAAATGGGCAGACTGGGTGGGCCATAGGACCTTATCTTCCGACACTGTCTATGTATCTATGTAATATGGCTGGCATGGTACCTGCAAGAGGTGTTTCCACAAGGTTGTGCACAGCCATGAAGGGAAGTAAGCACTGAGAGAACCACAACAGCAACATGTCGGTTATATAGTGCAGATAAATTCTGCACTGCTAAATTCATATCCAAATTTTGGCTCAGCACATTCACGTTCTACCTTACCTCCTCCCTATCTTCTCTACCTATCCCCCCCTCATGCCCTCAGATCAACAGACTCCCAGCTTTTGTCAATGCCTCACCAGCGGACTTCAGCGGGCCAAGCCGCTTTCTCCTACCGCCTCCTTAAACTATGGAACGACCTCCCGCACCAAATTTGTCAGTCCTCCTCCATGCATTCACTATCCACCGCCCTGTCCAACTGTTACGTGGTAAACTGCGCCTGCGCCAGATACCACATCCTTTCTTCCTCCTAAGTCTCCCCTCCCTGACTCCCTTCCCCTCCCCTACTCATCCCCAGTCTCCCTTCCCACCTCAGTACTCCTCTGTGCCCCCCCACCAACCCCCCATCCCAAAAGGGCCTGACCAGCGGCCTTAGTTATTACTGGCTTATATCTTCAACAGCTGCACTTCTGCCTTTCTTACTGCACTTACTTGCCAATTTATTGTCTATGTTCTCGTTGCCAAATGTCTGTCTCTATTTGCATATTATGATTGTTAACCCATTCTTGTTTAACCCCAATCTATGCTGTACCACTATGAAAAATGTAACCAAAATGTATGTAACCTAACTGTCACGTATGGTGTGTTTATGACTGTACAATGTAAGCTTTAACTCCATACCATACCGCCTGTATTTGTCTTCCAGCTGTAACCCTACCCCCAGGTCGCACCATGAGACGAGCATCTTGTTGCTCAGTGTTCTTTTCCGGGTGAAACATTTCAATAAATAAAAATAAATAAGATATAATGGGAAGGGGCAGAATCCCTCTGAGCGCCGCACTCAGGATGACGATATACACTTCCACTCCTGGGACCCATGCAGCAACTTCCTCCCTCCACGCAATGTGGGGCCACAACCATTGCTGGGGCAAAACACAAAGCATGCAAGGAAGGGGAGCTGTGTCAATGCTGGTGGCCAGAGAGGCAGTTCCAGAGGAAATAAAAAGAGCAGAAAAAAAGACATCATTTGTTAGAAAAGGTTCACTAGAAATGACTAAAGCTCATTCTTTTACTGGGAGCAACTATGTGTGGATGAAACACTTCCTTGAGTATGTGTCAAACTGTAACAATAAGTACATTCATGGAGCTTTTCTACCCCTCTCCCCCAACACACACTTCTCCATATCCTCCATCCTTGACAATGGGATTGCTGTGGCTGCACTCCTTTGGGTCAGGAAGGTAGGACAGGGTGACAGTGATCTGGGTTTGAGAATGGACTCGGGCTGCTTGACACTTGATGGAGAGAAGGAGGGACAACTGTCCCATAGACCGCTCCAATGGGGGACACCACTTCTCGCTATTTGATGGCTTCCTGGTGGAGGTCGGGTGGCACCTTAGTTGGTGGAAACTGCGGAAGGTCAAGGGATGCTGCTAGCGCACACTGTCTTGTGTGTCACTGCATACCAGCCCTCCTCAGGAAGACGAGTGGTGGAAAAAAGAAAAAGAGCTGGTATGACAACTCGGCACCCTCGCAGGCACCACAATACTAACCGAGACATCCACCCACCAGATAGTGGT
The DNA here is from genome assembly GCA_016271365.2 of Neoceratodus forsteri. NCBI lineage: Eukaryota > Metazoa > Chordata > Ceratodontiformes > Ceratodontidae > Neoceratodus > Neoceratodus forsteri. The sequence goes on along the minus strand of JADMNL010000023.1, from coordinate 213,492,194 downwards.
TCAGGGAAAGTGGGCGACAGGGCTGGGGTTGCCTTAAGATGGGGGCAGGTTGGGCAGTCAGGTGATAGAGAATAAAATATATATACTGGATATAGTTATTAAAATAAGATCGTAAACTTTCCTAGTCATAGGACATTTAAAAACTACTGGCAAGATACTGTCTAGCTGATTCATTACGGAATGGAGAGGACTGGTGTAACAAGCCTGACCAAGGTAACACAGCTCTCTCGCAATTACAAAGTCAGTCAACATCAGCTTGTAGGTACAAAAGGATCCGGGATACAATCATAGGGTTACAAGCATATGTTTCATTGAACACTATATCCTAAACAGCAGCCACCACCCCAGTGCTCAAGAAAACATATCCGTGTAATCCTACGACCATATCCTGGGTCCTTTTGCATTTGCAACCTGATGTCATCGGACTTCGTGACTGTGAGTTGATTTTTTTACGTTGTGGCACCAGCTGACTGATCCTACGAGCTGCCTTCTGTTGGTTTGAAGTTTTTTTTTTTTTTGCACAGATATTTTCCAATTAGGTGGGAGAAGAGAACTACTTTAGCTTACTGATACTTTTATACTTTCAGTCTTTCACACATTCAGTGTTGGGTAAGTTACGTTTTCTATTACTTTCTATTAAGTTTGGAAACTTGTTCCAGGAAGCTCTGTGCAGTCACTAGCAAGAATAGAAAAGTACTAGAAAAAGTAATGCACCTTTCAATTATAGTTACTTATTTCTTTTCATACAAAAACAATACAAAAATAAAATAACTGTAACTGATTACATTTTTTTTGAAAGTAATAGGTTAGTTACTAGTTACTTTCAAATAAATGTAATCAGTTACAGTTACGTAGTTCTTTTGTATAAAAAAAGACATAAGTAATTGTAACTGTAAGGTGTATTACTTTTTCCAGTACTTCTCCATCCTTGCTAGTGACTGCACAGAGCTTTCTGGAACAAATTTCCGAAAGTAATAGAAAAAGTAACTTACCCAACACTGCACACATTCTATCCTAAGCTCCTTGTTTCAAATTCATAACTGGGGAAGTGCTAAACTGTGTGTAGTTTTAGCATTTGGCCAGTAGATGGTAGTAAAGAGGCATTAGCTGGTGGAAAAAATTCACTGCAATCACAGGTAGCAGAGCACTTCAGCATGTCGTTCAGTGTAGCTTATGCTAGCATTTACAATCTATTAAAGAATGCATGCTTTTAATGTTTGGGTATCTTTCAATATACTTTTGGCATTTTATCCACTGATGAAGAATATCCAGCCTCACAGCATAGGTATTTGTGACGTCAAACCACTTCATGAATGCTATTTTGTTACAGGTATGAAAACTGTAAGACCGTGACAATCAGCAGTTTTTGAAATATATGAATGAATAAGTGCTTGTTTATTGGAAGTATTTCAAAGGAATGACTGGCACTGGGCAACCTGTGCTCCCTGGCATGTCAGTGACCTGCCAGGGAGAATGAAGAGGTGTCTAAGAGGATGTTCCTCTCCTGGGAATGGGCTGACTGGCACACCACTTTAGTGGCAGCTTTTTGTAGTACTGTGGTGGCAGCATGCTAAGTGGCATGGGTGACCATGTGCCGCCAAGTAACCCTTGGATGCTGTAGCATGCACATTCATGTAGGAAGATGGAGAGAGGAAATGGAAACCGCCAGGCATGCTGGATGATGATGCCCACCCCCCCACCTATCAAAACCTCAGAATGCCATGACCACCACCTAAGCCAACGTTACAGCAACATGAAGCCTTTCTCTACTGTTGGTGGCAGGAAGGTGCCCCAGAATGGATACGTCAAAGATTTCAGGGTCAGAGGAACTTAGGAGCTGGGAGATGATCAGCGGAAGCAAGTGAGTGAATCAAGCAAGAAGCAGGACTTGGGGAGCCAGGAGCAGACTGCCAAGGGACAGGAAAGGTGCAAAAAAGAAAGATCAATAATAGAACAAGGTTAAAAAAAAAATAATTTACAGGTTACTCACGTGTAACAGTAGTTCTAGGAGTGGCATATCATGTCATCCACACTTCTGGCAGTGTCCTTTCCCCTTTAAGACTCACCAGAATGTCTTCAAGTTGGCTCCTCCCACCCACCCGGGTGGTAACTCCCTCAACACTGCCCTGTGATGTCAGATCTTCCCTGATGGAAGCAAAATCAGTGTGCCACTTGCCAGGGGAGGTCAGGTGGGTCAGTGTGGTTGAACATCATATATCACTCCTAGAACTACTGTTACAGGTGAGTAACTTGTTTTTCTAGGGACGTGGATATGATGTTCAATCCACACTTTCTGGCAGACTCCTACCAGTTCTCCTGGGAAGTGGGGCAAGGCGCACGCCACCTACTTAGGGAACAGAGATTGGAGAACCGAGGACCCAAAATCAGCATCCTGGTGTGACTCATTACCCGCCAACCTATAGCAGAGATCAATGCAGGATGTGATCCACTTGCCAATCGTCCGCTTGGCTGCAGGTCTGCCAGGTGCGACTTCAGCATAGTTGGCAAACAGCTGACATACCTCCCCCCGACTTCCAGCTGTGCGCACCTTGTAGTATGCGAGCGCTTGCCTCAAGTCCAAGGTATGGAGCCTGTGCTCAGCCCCTGAGGTGTGGTTGGTGAAGTACACTGGGAGATTAATCACCTGGTTAAGGTGAAAATCCTACAAAACCTTTGGGAGGAACTTCGGGTTGGGGCAAAGGACAAACTGGTCCCTGTGGAAGACCAAGTAAGGAGACTCCACATAAAGCAGAGGGAACCTTCTTCTTCCAGCGGAAAGGAAGATCTGATGTCATGGAGCGGTGCTGAGGGAGTTTTCACCCGGGTGGGTGGGAGGAGCCAGCTTGAAGACGTTCCGGCGAGTCAAAGGGGAAAGGACACTGTCAGAAGTGTGGATTGAACATCATATTCACACCCCTAAAATACAGAAAAAACCTTGATGTCCCAAAAGGAAAAAATAGGTTTTGAAACATTCTGACTTTTAAATTATTTCCCAGGTTTCTGCATCATATTTGTCAGTTGGAATCAGCAGCACTAAAACCTCACAACTTTCAAAAAATTAGTTCATGGTATTCAATTTTTTATTACTAATTACATATTTATTTTATTTAGTTTTTGTTAACGGGTTAGGTGCGCCAGCCAAAATTGACTATTTTGTGGTCTGGAGGTCCGCCGGCAGCTGAGGAAGCACCTCATCCTGGGTGCCCAGCAGGGCATGGGAGAAGTGGGCCATAAGGACAGCCGAGCTTGCCTGGCAAAGGCCAAGCGAAGAGGCAGCGTAGACGTTTTTAGCCGCATGATCCAACTTTTTGGACTGTCGGGCAGCTTGTCAACGTCCTTAGTGTTGCTGGAGCGCCTAAACACAGAATCGGCCACCAGTCCCTCAATCGAGGGGTGTTCTGTGACTCCAGAGAGGGAACCAGTAGGTACTGCATACTTGCAGGCCATCTGGGAAGAAGGCACAGGGTAGAAAGCGGGACACTGCCAAAGCTCCAGAGCAGGGCCAAGAATGGCCTCAGCCACTGGGAAAGCCTCTGTGCGAGTATCTCCCCAGTCGAGGATCTTGGTCAATAGGTAAGAAGCCCATTTCTGGACAGGCTCCATTTTCATACCCGTGGACTCTGAGATCAGGCAGAGAAGGCCCATAAAAGAAGAAGGGCCTTTGTCTATCGAGAGATATCCCACTGACTCCACATCGACTGGACGGGAGTGCAGGGAGGAACCCTCCAACTCCAAGGAGTCATTAGAGAGAGGTTGACTTCCAGAGTCCCTATTGACTCTCCACGGATGGTCGGGGTGACGGTGACTGACAGACAATGGGGAAGCTCCTCAGTCAGCCGAGACTCCTTAGTTGGAGTGCCAGTCAGCAGCTGTTTAGGCAGCGGCTCCACCAAAATTGGTGGAGATGCCGGGATCGGCCAAGCCGGGACTGTCTTGGTCGGCTCCTTAGGCGGAGAAGGTGTCGGCCTGTCAGGAGAAAGCCAGGTGATACCCGGCATAGTAGCCAGAGCTGACTTCATGCCAGTGTGCACCAGCTGTGGCCACATAAGATCCTCGTAGTGTCGACGCAATTTATGCTGAAGCCAGTCCTCACCCAAGGAGGACGAGGATGAAGAGTAGCGGTGGTGCCGAGAGTGAGAGAGTCGATGGCAGGAACCATTTGACTCACGAGAACAGGATCGAGACCTCAACTGCAACCATCCGGGGGACCAGCAGCGGGGCTTTGAGGGAGTTGGTGAACGCTGAGGTTCCTCCGGGTCTAGGTTGGGAACCAGAGGCGCGGGTCAGTGGACTGATCTGTCCCTCTAACAGTCCGAGTCAGGACCAGAGTCCTGGATAAGGAAGTGTCGGCCTCTTCAGTCGACAACTGGTTGACCGGCTCAAGAAAAAATCTTGGTCGGAACATCAACCAGCATCTTGGCCAACTGGCCCCATGGAGTTACCGTGGAGCTGGTGACCTACACCAAGGATTCGACTGAGGTTGGATCCGGAGAAGCGCAGGAGTCCAAAGCTCTCGACCGACAGCGTTCTTATCCTACGAACGACGGCAAGACCGTTTTTTTGGACTTAGATTTGTGCCCGGAGGTTCCCTGACTGAGGTTCAGGTCGGCAGGGACTGGCACAGTTCTTAGGACCCCATAAGAGTAGAGCCCAGCTGGAGTGGCATGAAGGCAGAAGCCAAAGAGGAGTGGGATGGCCTGGGCCACCACCTCCTCAAATGCTGCATGCTGCTCAGCGGACCCCGCGGCCACGGAGACCACCCAATGGGCATCCTTGGATTTGACTGGAGGGTTCCATTCGCTCGGTCGGCCTTACTTGAGTCGGGCTAGACAGTCCACGAGAACGGTAAGATGAAAGGAGTGACAAAAATCACAGGCCTGGGGATTATGCTCGTGCCCCAGGCAGTAGACGCACGTGGAGTGCAGATCCATTCGGGACATTTTCTGCCCGCAAGAGCACCGGCGGAACCTGGGAGTGGACTTATCATCCATCCTGGTCACGATTGGTGACCAAGCTGCAGACAAAGAAATTCACCTATTTTAGGAAGTAAATCCGAAGACTTAAGTTGCAAGGGCCTACTCAGCGTGGGAGCAGTAAGGAAGGAACCTGCTTCTTCCAGCGGAAAGGAAGATCTGGCATCATGGGGCAGAGCCAAGGGAGTTACCACCCAGGTGGGTGGGAAGAGCCAGCTTGAAGATGTTTCCAGACAGTCTAAAAGGAAAGGCAACTGCCAGAAAGTGTGGCTAGAACATCATATCCACGTCCCTAGAAATTAGAAAATCATGAAAAATGAACTTAACAGCAAAATGACAAAAACATCTAGTAAAACCAATTCATTACATGAGTGATCAGATATCCAACAGTGAAAACTGCAGTCAATGTGCACTGTTTGGCTAGGAGATGCAAACTGGGGGCAGGGCAAATGCAGGAGACCAGGGAAAAGTAGAGGGGAAGTCTGTAGTTGAGGCAGAGGTGAATGGGTAGTTAAGAGGGGTAAAGTGGAACGGGGCAAAATGATGAGGGGAGCCAAAGATTAGGTACAAAAGCAAGAAATGCAGGAATTAAAGGTCGGAAAGGAAACAAGGTCCACCAGCTCCACCGCCCCAGCACCCACTTCATAAGCAGGGATTAAAAGGTGTGCTGTGCAAACATGTGCTATTAAACAGGGATAGGCGTGGCTTTGAACCGATTTCTGCAGTTTGAATTTTGAGATGTTCATGCCCAAACTGCAGAATGCCATTAGAAATAAGTGACAACAGAGTCAAGCATTGCAAGTTTGTAGCGTTAGCAATTTCAGACAAGCCATTTGTACAGCTCTAGTTCACATCCCGCAAAAGTGTGGCAAATTCATGATTAAACTGTATTCAGCAGGTGTGGTTAACCAATAGATGGCAGTAAAGAGGCACTGGCTGGTAGCCTTGGCATATCGTACTTGGCAGCAATGGGAAAACCCTTAGCAGGCAGAAGACGTACATTTCATATACCAATTATTATTAGTCTAACACAAGTCATTTTTGAGCAGTGCTCGAGACAACATCTACCCGTTTGTAAATATTTCATAATACTTTTAATCTAGGTAGCATTAAAGTTGCTGTGCATGGGTTCTGTACCCTTACATAGCCTATATAACGTGATACCGTAACAGTCTGTTGATCTGCTAAACGTCTGCAGAGTTACAGTACAAATCCATGATAATATCTCCTGGTGGATTAAAAGTTAAGATATGCATTGCACATGCCTGATCAGGATTGTGTATGCTGAAGCATAACATGCAGGCTCCAATGAATTAGGTGAATAGGGAGATCAGTGATACACGCAGGAGGACGAGCTCATTTCAAAGGCGTCTCTGTGTTGCTGCACTACCTGAGTTGACACTTCCTGAGCGTAAACAAGAAATAGAGGCTTAAAGCAACAATCCACATTGGTGACTTCAGTTTCTCAGCCTTTTTCTTTTTTTACTTGAAATATTGTAATTACTCCTCACAGCCACCTTGTCTCAAGCACTTTCCCCGTTATCTTAAAATGTCAGCGGGTTTGACTGTTCTGTTCATCCATGAAGTACTTACCGGTGTATGTACAGTAGAAAAAATGCCAATGCCGGTCTGGCACATTAGACTCCGAACGCAAGAACAATCCCTGCTCCAGCCATACTCTAACCTGTGACATCACCTGTCATGTCTGATTTCTTTCAAACCAGCGGGAAATTGTAAGGGGTGACTCTACATGCTATAGCCCTACTGCTGCAGCATACCACCGCAAGTGAATCTATAAAAAAAATTTAGTAGACATTGCAAATAAAGTCAGTGACGAACTGAGAAATACAGCAGCTAAAAGCCCCTTACACTGCCCCTTCCCCGACCAGACCAAAAAAAAAAAAACTAGAAACATCTAATCATTTTTGGTCTGTATTATTTATTGCTAAATTTTGAAATTCTGCCAATGTATTTATCTGTTGGTAGTATATTTTAATATGTGTTGTAACCTGTCTGCTGTCATTAATATACAGAATAGTGAGTGGCTGACCGTACACAAGGCTGTGTTACCAATCAAGGGTACATGATGACATCACAGAGACCTCAAGAGGTCTCCATGATGTCATCACATGCCCAAGAAGGAAACACGGCCTTAGTTGTATATGGGCACCCATACACTGTTTTATATAGTGTATGGTTCCCTCCAAAGTTCTCACTCGCTCTGGTATCTCACTCTGTGACTGCATTGCTCCTGCTGATCCGTAACTACCCCTCCTGTGACCGCGTTGCTCCTGCTGATCCGTAACTACCCCTCCTGTGACCGCGTTGCTCCTGCTGATCCGTAACTACCCCTCCTGTGACCGCGTTGCTCCTGCTGATCCGTAACTACCACTCCCGACTGTCCCTTGGTCTCAAGATATAATCCATGGCCAAAGTGAAAAAAACGTTTAAAAAAAAAAAACTGCTACAGTAGTATTGTTTTGCACCACGGAACTGTCTACGACTGCCACATCCAAACTGTCTTGGTTACCTGCTCGGCTCTCACTAAATGGCGCCACCAATTTTCCCCCTACTTTTTTCTTCAAACCTGTGTCATGAACCAATCTGGTGGCACATCAGTGCTGAAAAGTTGTGGTATTATTGTGACATCAGAACAATACCACAACAACTTTTCATTACCTTTGAACTGTACCAGAACATAATTATTAACCCCTGCATGGCCGCGGCCTGATATATCAGTCCAAAATCCCTATACGTTCTAATTCTGTCGGCAGCCTAAGGGTTAAGTGTATGGAAATCCATACACAATAGGGACGAACTATACACTATATTTGTCACTGTAAATGCATATGCCCCCCCCCCGGGATCCTCCTGAAAAGTAGGTGAGGCACATAAGTGAGGCTGTCCTGCATTTTAATAACTGATACGGTGTTTTGCATAGCAATATTAACTTCTAGTGAATTAGACACTGTCAGCCCACTGTCCCTAGTTCAAAAACACCAGAGGGTTCACACTCTGTAGAATTTGCTGTTGTAGCAGGTTGCTCTGTAGCTGCTTTGTGTTTCTCAACCTAAGTGATGACAATCAGATGTTTTTTGCTGCAGTATTAACCACCACGCAATTCAGATCGTAAATTGCAGTGAGAAAGAAATATGATCTACTGGACTTGGACCCAGGCCTCCCAGAATACAGAGAAAGGAAGTGTGCCCAGGAAGAGTCGGGTCCAACGATGTGAGCCTACTGTTCAGTGGGTTAGAGCACCGGGACGAGTATTCTGAGGGCCTGGGTTCAATTCCCAGTAGGTCACATTACTTCTTTCTCACTGAAATTCAATGAAAGTGAGAACTGATTGTCTACCACACTGGAGTTACCACACAAAACTTTGTTTATCTGCGGTCCTTGATAAACCCCACTGCATACCTCCTGAAATTTGGGAACAGCCCCCCACACATTCTAGCCACTCATGACTCAGAGGGAGGAGACTACTGTAACTGCAACATGAGTGGCTGGCCCGTGTGTGGGCATTTTTAAAATTCAGGATGGACAAAGTGAGATATGGAACAAAACAAGGTTTGGCATGATTTTACACCAATAGTTTTTGTTTCACTTTTATTTTGAAAAAGGAAGCAGAAAAAAATAAAATAATCGGCTACTTCAACAAATTTTACAGCTGGTGAGCAATCATAAAAGTAAACTGAACTAAACTAAAATGTGTTTCTAATCTGTAAACAAGTCCAAAGGGGTGAGGTGTCCCTGTACAAAACAACTTCGAGCTGATGCCTGTTGATTGTTCACTTCCCAGAATGTGGCAGAAAACGAGACTGCATCAGTTCCGAACTGGCCATAAGAAGAGCTTTATTTATTTAGTTAGTTTTTGTTAACCGGGTAAGTGCGCTAGTCAGCAAGTGACTGTTTTCAGGCACGACCCGGGAGGTACAATTACAACACACAAAGAGTACAGCCAGATTATTAAGACAACGAGTACAAAAAATGCAGAGAGAAATACATATGGCAATGTAACATACATTAGTAAACAACAATATACTTTAGCACTTGATCATGGAACATACTCAAAAATGCGAATAGTAGAAGGCAGAAATGAGAGAGGATAGGCATCAGTAGAAAAGAAACAAGGAAGGAAAACTGGCAAAAGGATGGGAGGAGAGATTAAGTGGAAAGGAGGTGCTGTCAGATACGGGAACAGCGGGTGAGGTACCAACCTGCCGGGCCTATGGAGCCGAAAGACGGCAGGCGAAGAGAGGGTGGTAGGGGAGAGCGGCAGTAGACGGCAACAGCGGTAGGAGGTAGGAAAATACAGCCAGTCTGGTGGAACCGATAGACGGCAGGGCGAGAGTGAGGATGCCGGTGAGAGGGGGATAGAGGCGGAGGAGTTACGGCAATAGCGGCAAAAGTGTCAAAGTCAAGCCGAGCCAGTGGAACCAAGAGACGGCAGGGCAGGGAAGGGGGGGTCGGTAGATGGTGGGAGTAGGCGGTAGTAGGTGGAGAGAGGTGACTAAGCACAGCCAGGAGGGTGGGGACTAAGGAGGGGCATGGATGAGGTAGGAACAGGTAAAGGTGAGTTTGGTGGGGAGTGGCAAAAAGGGGGGAAGAGGATATAACAGAAGGGGAGAGCAGCAGGGTTAAGTGAGGAGAGGCTGTGAAGTGAAGATAAGAATGTCATGGAGTAGAATAGCAACTTACAATTGTCAACAGCTAACATTAGGCTTATAAAGAAACAGGTTAAGGCAACATTAATTACAAGGTACAAAATAAAACATTAATTACAAGGCACAGTATAGAACACCCATTTGGACAGGCAAAAGTGCTAGCAATGAGGAAACAGTACAAATGCAGAGGATCAGGTAGGGTCAAAGCAAAACACATTTGTCCATAGTAGTGAGGAAAGTCCTGAGTTTGCTCTTAAAAGTCACATGAGTGGAGACATCTCTAGATCCTGAGGTAGTAGGTTCCATAGGTGGGGGCAGCATGATGGAAGGAGCCCATGCCCTTTAGTCCGACAAAGGGGATGGATAGTAAGGTCTGATCAGCCGATCTAAGATTCCTTGTGGGAATGGCCGGCCTGAGGAGATCAGACAGGATAGCAGGCTTGGACGTCCTTAGGATGGAATCAACTAAATTGTACAAGTAGTACTGCCTGGTGGAGGAAGGAGAGAGCCAACCAAGGTCCTGATATAAGAGACAATGATGCTGCAGCCGAGGTGCTTTGGTTGCATACCTGCACACATTATTGAAGGTAGTATCCCATAGTTGCAGTGAAGATTTGGTGGCCAAGGACAGGATGGGACACCCATATGTAAGGGTTGGCAATAGAATGCCTCTGGCTATCGCCAATTTAGCAGCAGGAGTGAGCAGGTATTTGGTTCTATAGCCCCCAATTTGCAGTTAATTGACTTGCAGGTTTCCTGTATATGTGCTTTCAGGTCCTAGGTTTGATCCAGGTGGATGCCAAGGTAACGAAGGAAGTGACAGTTTCTATAGGGTCCCCATCGATATCAGAGACAGAGATGGTCAGAGGACAGGATCTAAGCTGTGATTGGAGCCAAACATCATAACTTTTGTTTTTTTTGTATTTAAAACCAGGTGTTGAGAGTTCAACCAGTGTTGTACAGCACGAAAATCTGCAGTGAGGGCAGCATTTAGATCCAGGACCTTATCAGAGTGATAATAAATTATCAGGTCATCCGCATAAAGAAGTGAGTGACCTGTGGTGACCAGCTCAGGAAGTTTATTGACGAATAATGAGAATAGAAGAGGGCCAAGTATAGACCCCTGAGGGACCCCAATGTTGATAACAGCACTGTCTGACATGGATGAATTAAACTTAACAGCTTGTGTTCTGTTGGAGAGGTAGCTTTTGAACCAGGTAGTGACTGGGGAGAGAAGCCCAAGGTACTGAGGGGATAGTAGCAGAGAATGGTCAACCAGATCGAAAGCTTTGGTTAAGTCAATGAAGACTGCCCCTGTTAACTTTCCTCTATCCATATTGGTAACGATATCTGAAGTGAATTTTGCAAGTGCTGTCATGGTGCTGTGATGCTTTAAAACCATGTTGTGTTGAGCTTAGTAAACTGAATTTCTCAAGGTATTCAGTGATTTGCATGGATACTACTTTTTCCAGGATTTTATTCAGAACAGACAAAATAGCAATAGGCCGGTAATTTGATATGTCATTTTACTGCCTTCTTAAATACAGGAGTGACTCTGGCTGCCTTCCAGACTTCAGGGACAATGCCATTGGAGAGAGATAGGGTGAAGATGTGTGCCAGGGGGCCAGAGATGTAGTAAGAAGCCATTTTTAGTAGTCTTGGTTCTAGGCCATCTGAGCCAGTACTGGTGTTTTCAGAGAGTGACCTGAGCAGCTTTAGGACCTGATGCCTACACACTTCCCTGAAATAGAAGGGTTGGTTAAGTTTGGGGTCCTTCAGATGCTGTGGGGTTAAACTGTGAAGCAGAGGATTGTGATGGGAGGGAAGCTGTGTAGGCAGATAAGTCAGAAAATTGTTGGTTAAAAGCATTTGCAATGGTAGTAGAATCATTACAGTGTACACCATGTAGGACCATGTCTGAGGGAGTGACATCTTTAGCAGAACCAAGAAGGACTTAATGTGACCCCAAAACTTGCTGAGGGTCATTGAAGAATTAATCAGCAGGTTTTGGCAGTATTTACTTTTGGCCTGCCTGATGCATCTTTTACAGTCATTTCTGTATTGTTTATACAGAATGAGATCTGACTGCAGTCCAGTTTGTTTGTACTTTTTCCATTGATTGTCTCTAACTTTTAACTTTTGAAGCAGGTCTTTTTTCAGCCACCTCGAATGCTGGCCCCTTACCCTCCTTTTGACTGTAGGGAGGTGCTTATTTTGGATGTTGCCAAATTCAGTCAGAAATGAATTGAGGGCAGTATCAACATTGGTTTAGATAAGCATTTTCAAACTGTAAACTCAACTACTATACAACTGTAATAATATAAAGACTCAGTCCAACTATGCCTTGAACTGGGTGTTTTTAAGATATTTGGAGATTTGTACAATGCCAGTGGCTGGCCTAGTGTTCGGGAACTCTCTCCCAAAGGCACTCTGAGAAGCCCACTCGGTGAAGGCCTTTAAGACATAAGTCATTTCTTTTCCATCAAGCATTTGGGGATTGAGGTATTCTCTTTATTGGTCACTATCCCAGCTGTGTTTTAGTTATTTATTTATTGAATTTTGTTGACCCGGTAGGCCCACTGAGACTAGAAGTCCCTTTTTCAGGGGCGACCGGTGGGGAGGATACAGATAGTAACCAACTGAAATTGAACCAGATTAAGCCGTTGGTGGTATTTTTAGTTATTTGATTATGTGTACATATTTATGTATTAAATGGTCTACTCCTACATTTATTATAAGATGCCCTGGGCCTCAAGGGAAGGGCACCACTATAAATAAACTGTACTTACTTACTAACTACCTACCTACAATGCTGCACTAGAATACAGAACAACAAAAGTACTTCAAGAAGGCTAGATATTAAATACATTTTTCGCTGGAAGTATTCTATGCTCTGGTACCATCTAGTGGCACCTGTTGTGTATTGCTATTTTATCACATTATAATATATTCTTTGCAAAACAATGTCGTTAATGCACCAATAAGGGTTCAGATTAAACCAACTGAAGTAGCACAATGTGGTGTTAGGGTTTCCATTCTTACCATCCCAATCCACCCTGCAAGCAGCAAAAGGGAAAAAAAAAAAAACATTACAGTTTTGCCTGTCCAGAGTCTCTACAAATCAGGCCTGGGGTCTTCCTTCCCTTCATTTCTCTATATATACACATACCCATCTGGCTGTGGAAGCACAGGGCTCAGCTTCCATGCCTTCAAAAAATGTAATTTATGTGCTTGATTGTAATATTTTGTTGTGGGGCTCACTTCAAAGGGAGAAATATATTAATTGTTCCTCAACTCCCAGTGCTTGAGAGTACATGGGCATTCAAAGGGAGAAATATATTAAGTGTGCGCTTAACCCCCAGCACTTACGTGTATATGGAGCAAAAATGTGCTTTATCAATTTTTTATCCACAAGTCACTACATTTTTGTGGTTTGCTCTGAAATTTGGTATGGTTGTAGTGGAATACTAGATACACCTTTGGTGCATTTTTGATGATGACTGAACTTTCATTGTGGATTTGGCACTATGATGAAGACTGGAGATAATTTTGAGGTGCACTGCGTACCCCATGAATGTTTAGGGGGCGCTTATGTGTTAGTGTTGTAGGACTCATTGACATCGGTTTTTCTGAGGTATACGTTCCCCTTAACTTCAATTACTGATAGACTTGTGGCTTATTAAAGTTGCAGTGTTATCCTATGGGATTTTTTTTATTTTATTTTTAATTTTAATGTTTTTTATACGGCCCCTAAATTTTGATACATAGATTGTCCTTTAACTGCAAATATTGACAGAGTTAATGGCTTGTTAAATTTGAAATGTGGAAAAAAGAGTCCAAATTCTTTTTTTCATATGAAGGCATCTTTTTTTGTGAGACTGTGTCATACTGATGAAAAAAGATGCCGTCATACAAAAAAAGAAAGTGAAAAACCTAAGTCCAAATTCTTTTTTCGTATGAAGCCACTCCTGTTTTGTAGAGCCGATTCTTGTTTCATATGGCCACATGAAAAAAGAAAACAGTCTCATAATAATATAATTTAAAATGTGTTAACACATTTCTGGGTCATTTTTCCAACAAGTAACTACAGAATCCACTTAATGGGGGTCCCGATTAGCAAGACACATGCGTTGTGTCTCCATGATACAATTTTTATGGGTTTTTGTATTTTTTTTTTTTTAAACAAACTGGATGGCAGACATACAAACAGTAATTTTTTCCTCAAGAAAAAAGATTACTCCCCATACCAAACAAAATCTTTTTTCTTTTTCCCCATGAAGCAGCTATCCAAAATACCATACTAAGCATGCTCAGAACCGAAATTTTAAATCCTTATAACTCTGGAATGGATTAATATTTTTACAGCAAACCTGTGAAAAGCACCACTCTGGACCAAGCCCTTTATATCTTGAAAATGTCTGAGCAATATTCCCTAGTGTCTGGACGCTACGCAACAACAACAACAAAAATAACAAAAAAGTTAGTTTTTTCCCACTTTTTTATCTATCCAGATCTCAGAATCAGCACATCCGACTGGAACAAAATGTGGCACATCATGAGGTGATTGTCCCCAAGACTGCATATACAAAAGTTTGTGTACATCAACTGAATGGTGGCAAAGCTGTTGAAGTGCAAAATTAGGGGTTTAACATAAAACAGCCTACTCAACCCTAACTATAGTGGCACTACTGCGCCACTGTAATTACGTGGTCAGTGTTGATAATTAACAAATAAACAGTAGTTTTAAACATCACAATTGACACTTTAGAACAATGGACTTCCGCAATGTTCTAAACTGTGAATTACGGCATGTGGCTTTTTAAAGGGAAGGGGAAATTGTTTAATCAAGAAAGGCACACTAAGTCACTGCTTGTTTGCAAGTGTGACCTGGGAGCACAAGGAAGTTAAGTAACTTGCTCAGGGTCACACAGTATGTAAGTAGGGGCTGATGGGATTCAAAACCAGGTCTCCAGCTCAGTGCCCTTAACCACTATGCTATATACTGCCTCCAAAGCACAGCGGTGTGCTGCAAGACTATTTAGAACTCTTTCTGTACACTATTCAAACTGCTGTTTTAAATCTCCAGATTACCCTGCCCTCATGGAACGGTGAAGCGGATGGGTGAGGATGAGGAGAAGCAAATGCAGGGCGCTTCCCACTGCCAGGGCACGCAATAGGGTTGGGAGTGGAGAACTAGGTGGCGCCAGAGCACCACTGAACATGTGCAGCAGCACACCGCCAGAGCTCCAATACCAAACTGGGCAATTTCAGTACAGTTTTTTTTTGGGGACTTCCCATATATTATATAAATTAAAAAAGGACCAACTTTTGACTTACAAGGCTGTAATTCAGTCTTAAGGTTCTTGGACACAAACTACGGTCTTCAATCTTGTGGTTTATAACATCTCCAGGACCCCTCAATTAAATGATACTTTTGTAAATCACTGCTGACTATCATTTATTCTATATATACACAGTAATTACTGGTTAAGACTGATTACAACACAAAACCAGTACCTATAATTCTCAGTTACACATACTCCATTATACTGAGTCTGTCTAGGTGTTGCTGTATTATTTTAGACATCAAGACCCCCATGGAAGCAATAAAATAAGAACATTAAGCTCCGGCCACTGCTGCTACATTCAGAACAGCGGTGTTATCCATGTCAATAAATGGGTGGAATACCCATGAGAACTTGTGCACGAACAGGGTGGTGCTGCTGGCACTGCTTTAAAATATTAATATTGATCTTATAATGTTCCTCATAGCAGCCCCTGACTTTCGTGGCACAATCGAAAGATATGTGGGGATGGGAGTGGGCTGCACCATTATTTCGCATGTCACCTTTAATACTCAAGATTAACAGAGAACAAGAGCACCTAAAATTAGAATACAGACGGAGGTTGAACTCCTCATCTGTGCTCTCGCTGGAGGTTCAGTGGGCAGTACGCCACCTACTCCAAGCAAGGAAATCCATTCTGTGCTTGTACGATGGATAAGGGAAAAATCCATCCTGTGCTTGTACGACGGATATGGTAGAATGGTGGGAGGATAGCAAATCAGACGAAGTACTGGTTCCAGAACTTCGTTAAAAATCAACAACGGACAAAATATTTTCAGTATCTGAAGCTAAAGGAAAATTACAGAAGGTAATCTCCCTGGCTAGTGATGGCTCTAGCAAACATGCTGAGTAGATCCCAACAACTAAAAATAGAAAGGAACACAATCAGTATGATATGGTGACTTCTTTGGAAAACAAACTGAAAAACAGGACACGGGAATTGCCATATGGGGACCTATTTGTAGCATGCAAAGATGGAAAGGAAGACAATCTTTTTTTATCTATATACATTCTTTTCCATCCAGGTGTGTCACAGGCAGCTGTTCGGCCCTGTCCCTGCCTCCCTCACCTGGCATCTGCCTCCCTGGTCCACTGAACCCCATATCCCCCACAGATTGCCCCCCATGGCGGAGATCCTGTGTCCAGATTTGGTGGGTTGGCATGCTGGTAACAGTGCGGGGCCAGGGCAGGCATGCAAGGCTTCATATAGCCTGCAACCACCATTTTCCACTGTTCCTCCTGTCCTCCTTGCTGCAGCGACCCGTTAGCCTGCGCGTGTGGAGGCGCACACACACACACACACACACTACATAACCAGGGCCCCTCCTTTTCCAGACCACTTGAGCTCTGGTGCTGCCACCTGGCCTCCACCAGGTGGCAGCCAAGGACTGAGCCGGCGTCCCTCCCCACCCCATGAGAGAAGAGCAGTCCATCGGATGCTCAGTCCTCTCTCCCCCTCCCGGCCAAGCCCCAGAAACCTGAGCTTGTTCTTGAACCAGGATCACCAACGTGGCGAGAGGTAAGACGCATAGTGCCTCAGCTCTCTGCACTACTCTTCTCACCCCTGCAACTGCCCCTGACCCTCTGAACCTCTCTCCCCCCCTCTCCACTCCCTTCCCTCCCTTGCCTTATCTCTAAACCTCTCTACTCTACCTCCTCACCCTACATCCTGCTGCCAACCCCCGTTCCCCCACCTCCAAACAGACTCTTATTATATTTACTGGTCAGCTTAGCTACCATCTGCCTGCATTTCTGTGCTGCGCACTTAACTGCATCCTCCTGCTGCTTTCAAGATGTGCCTTGCTTTATCTATCTCTGCCAATGTATAATTTGTTTTAGTGCCTTGATGTTGCTTATTATGTGATGTGTATGTTTTTACCTGCTATGTAATTTAATTTCTATTGTTTTCATGTCTCACCCCTACCCCTCCCCACCCAGGACGCAACTGGAAACTTGCTGTTACCAGTTCAGTATGTCTTTCCTGGTGAAACTTTTGAAATAAATGAATAAGCTACTGGGCCAGCTAAAGGAAGCTAATTTCACAGTGCTAAGAGACCGCAGACCATGTGACTAGAAGCAATCCTGATGTTTTGAATATTGTAAATCAACATGTCACAAATACTTGACTTTTCTCCAGAGACAGCGGTGACCCAAATTCCTTTTCCGGTAACTTCCATATACAGCTGCTTGCTTTGGAACAACTACTAATTATCCCAATTACAAGAAAGAAGTAATATCAATAATAAAATCACAAAAGTTTGGCGCATCCCTAGGCTTGGATTAATGGATTTTATAAGACTTTTGCCCCTGAATCAGCTGATTGTTCAGAGACCATTTTCCTATACTTTCTGGAAAAAAAGAGTGGTACCTTCTATCTTCACTATGGCCTTATTTTTCTGTGTAAGGCAGGAGACAGGCCGGACATGCAAAACTGGAGGCCGTTCTGTTTACTAAACTCAGATTTTCAAATTTGAACAAAATGTCTGCATGCAAGGTTATTTGCAACAGTGGTTCTACTGATCAGCCAAGCCCAGACATTTCTATACCCTCAAGTGATATTCAGGATAACTTGTTTATTAGCAGAGATGTTGTGGAATATTGTTGGGCAAATGATATATCCGTATACTGATTTTCACTGGATCAAAGCAAAGCATTTTACAGTGTCAAGTCATGAATACCTCTAATGTTTTATGGAGGTATGGGATTCTGGCCATTTCTGTATGCTGGATCAAGACACTTTACGACTCTGCATCAGTAATTCCTTTGATTTCTGAGAATACTGGTGAGGTTACACAAATAAAGGGTGGGGTTCATCAAGGGAGCCCCTTTAGCCCTGTATTATACGTATTCACTTCAGATCCTTTAATTCAGTGAGTGATGCCAACTCAGCAGATAAAGGGAATATCTTCATCTAGCAGGGATGGGGACCTCAAGACCGCTGCTTATGCAACTATCATCTGCATTTTTGTACCCAATGACCAGAGTGCTTTAAGTGTTTTAGACATCATGTCCAGTTTTTTCCCCATCATACTGGGAGCTAATCTGAATTTGGAGAAAAGTGTTGGACTCCCTATTGGGAAGTCATCTGAAGTACCTGCTATGGTAGCTGGGATTAAAGATTTTGAAGGGGCCAGTTAACATTTTAGTGGGTAAGGCTTGGTGATTTGGCCAGTTAAACTGGCCAGAAACTCTGGAAAAATATGTTCAGAAAGTAGCAAGATAGAAAATGTAGAAACTGGCTAAACAGAAACAGGTGTATAATTTTTGCCAGTCTCTAGTCCCAATTTTGCTGAATACTAGTTATGTTTTCTCATTCTCTAAGTTTCATAACCACACTGCTCAGTATATTTTTTCAAATGTTTTGGCACAGCTGCTTTAACTCCATCAAAAGAGATATGACTTACCATCCTAGGAACAAAGGTTGGGGGCAGGGGTTAATATGTTAAATCCAGTGGTATCTGTTCATACTTTATTCTGGTTGGATCCCTGAAACTAGCCCTATCTCCAGGACTCTCGATTGCAAAAATTTGGTTCCAAGGCGATTTGGATACTTTCCTCTCTTGCTGGCAAAGTAGACCTTTGAAAGTGGTACAGTAGTTAAAGCTTCCCGTTTTTTTTAATCCCTTCCTTTTAAAAACTATACTAATGGAATGTGATCAAAGATCACCTAGTATCTTTATCTAAGAGAACAATTATATGAAAATATAATGCCAGAATCTGCCCACAAGAACCAGAATTTAAACATTTTAATCCCTCTAAAACCCAGTTAGTAATAACTCAGTTAAGAAAGTAAAGGGTTCCATGGAGAATGTGGGATGTCCTCCGGCCTTCCTCCTCCTACAGTAAATTAAACGGGAGCAGAAATAAGCATAAGTCACTAGAAGAGAGAGCATGTTTATACCCAGAGTGTACTGAATGCTAAAATCAATGGAGCATTTCTTACTGGACTGTCACTATGCAAAAGGATTCTGGTCTTTTATAGCAAAGTGTTGGAACCTTCCTTGGGTGGAATGGCTCAACAATGAGTGCTTGGTTCTAGGTGACTTTCCACTCAGTTTACCAGAGTATAATGATAAATTGCACCCAACCAGTGGTGTCTGCATGCCTGAAGTTCTGTACGTGGCAAGCCAGATGTCGATTAGTGCTACAACTCCTCCGATGTCCTACACTGTTTTGAACAGGTTATGCGATGCAGCTCTGAAGGAAGTATGTCAGTAAAAACCTTACTGTAAAAAGAGTTTGAAATTCTCGGGCGGGATTAACTCAGGCAGTTTCTCCCCTGTCTTGAGGGTATGGAACCAATTTGTTTGCTCAGTTCTTTTTTTTTTCTTTATATATTTCTCAGTTTGTTTGTTCATTTATTTTTGCTTTAGAGATTCTTGTTTTTTTTTCCTCTGCTGTTTGGAATGTATACAGGAGATAAAATGAGAGACCAGAAGATAATGGTAGGTCTTCTAAAAGATCTCCCACTAAGGGCGGTCAACAATTATGGGATGTGCCGCTTTGACTGCTTTGTTTTTTCACCTTTTTTATGGTTTCTGTTTGTCTGCAAGTGCCTATATAAGTTGTTAGTTCTGTTTAGTTCTCTTGATACAGCAAGAAAGGATTTCATCCTGCATACTTTTTTTTTTCTTTTTGATAATGGCACATCTCTGTTTTTTTGTAGCGTGTAAAATGCTTGTTGTTTTGTTTGTATTTGGCAGATGTTTTCTTTTAATAACATTTCCTTACTCTTCTGCAGGGAGTTCTTTCTGTTTTCTGCAGGAGGGAGGATGGAGTACAGAGAGGAGGAGGAGGATGGAGGTGTGCCAGCAGGAGAGTCATCCTCCTTCCCTCCCAGCTTTTCTCAGGAGGATGTAATGGATACCAACATACAAAAAATTGTTTTTAGAAGAAGAAGAAATGGACACTTGCCAGCCTCTCAATCCATCACTGCCAAATGATAAACCCGATGAACACCTTTAATAGCAGCCACCCACAGTACAAGCAGAGTCTCAATTGCCAAAAGAATTAGAGTGGGAGAAAACAGCCTTTCTTCTGGCTCATGCTGGCAGACTAGGAGAAGGCTTATATGGAGGGAAAAAAAAGAACAGCTTTGCGTTTCCACCGATGCTACAAAGGCTGCTGTAACCAGTTCCCTTAAATGTTTGACATGGCAGTTTGACCTCACTAGTTATTGTCAAATTACAAACAAGGACACTCATGAACAATTTACCTGAAGGCTCTTCTAGTTTGATCCTGACAAACTCCATGAATGTTACAACTCAGGGCAGCATCCCAAACTTGGTGACTGACAGGCCGTCAATATACCTTTCAGATCAAACAGTTGCAGATCAATGCTGCTGCCCCATGTGTGATGTGGACAACACATAGCTGGTACCAAAGCTGGGAAAAAAGAAGCAAGCCGGAGATATCCACTTTCTCTCTGAAGGTGGCTCGGCAGTGGGCCGGGTGGTTTAGGTGTCCTGACGGCAAAAACTGGATGCCAGGAAACCTCCCAATTAAAAGTCAACAATATAGCAGTAATACACCTGGAGAATTTTGGGAAAACTGAAAAAGAACCTCAGGCACTGGATTCCTGGGACTCCATGCAACCGCAACAAAATGCTGTAAGGTCTCCCAGTACAGGGACTGACAGTGGCAAGGAACATGAAGTAAGTGACCCTTTAAAGCCACCTTCTACTCTACAGTTTACTCAGGAGCCAAACTAAATGTGTTACAAACACAGGCTGTGCCTCAGCTGGAAAATCCAGGGAACTGTGCAGGGCTGAGGGGAAGGGTGACTCATGTTTTGCTTCCCAGCAGCAGCAGCCTGCTAACACCGCGTCTGTCATTAATGCCGATATGCCAAACGCTGCTCAGAAGCATGATCCGCAGGGGGCCAGCGCGGACATCGTATTACGCCTGACGCCATTAATGCCGATATGCCAAAGGCTGCTCAGAAGCATGATCCGCAGGGGGCCGGCGCGGACATCGTGTTACGCCTGACGCACCTGGAAGCACCAGTACAACATACAGGTGGTGGAGAACAGGCTAGGTGGCTTGCACCTGACCCCTCTGTTGTCTCGGGAGTCAGTATCAACTGCAGTCCCAGACATCTGCCCAAGGGAGGACACACCAGATGAGGCCAAAACACCTTCCAATAACAATGTGGTGATCGTTGTACCACACAGACTGTACCCCACCCCCCGAAGCTTGAGGCCCAAACACCAGATATAGCAACCATGAAAGACAATACTGATCCACTACCAGCTGGGTCTGAGGCAAGGACCTCCTCTACACAAAATTCAGATGACAATTTACTTGGAATATTCAGGACCCGTCAGAGACATTATGCAGATGTATTCTCTTCTCCCCAGATCTTCAGAACCAGCTAGGGGGGAATTCTCTATTCACAAGATCCTGTTAAAATTCTGGGGGCTACTCATGGCTCTTAGAACATACCTTTCAATAACTGGTCAGAATTAGTGGCACTTGTTGAAACCAAAGTGTATAGGTGGAAACATAATCTAATGTACAAAAAGAACAGGGTTTAAGTAAGCAATAATACCCGACAGGTGGGTAGTATTGGGCTATAACAGACTGCTCAGGGACATAATGAAGCCCACCACCAAAGTGGAGGGCCTTCCAGCCCCTGAAAGGTCCAGTATAGCCCATACCAACCACCCTGGAGGGTATTATTGTGTTTAGAAAATGGGCCAGTCATTTGTTGATATTTAATTATAAAAGATTTAATTAAAAATGAGTAAAAAATAAACAAAATGACTTATTTGTAAAGTAGTCCCTCTTCTGGTATACTTGCCAGTAGAGGGCGCTGTTGTTTTGAAACACTGTTTTTCTTCCCTTAACTTTCACTTTTGTTCTCTCCCTTGCTTGCTGTAAAAAGTGAGCTCTCCTGGACTGCCCCAGCCTTCCTGACCCTTAGGGTAGCGGTCTGTTTGTTTTTTCATATAATGTAATTACGATTGTCCCCAAAGTGCTTCCGCCCCACTCTGCCTGTTACTGGTAACAATTACAGTAATGTTTTGGGAACAGCTGCGGTTTCAGAGCAAGGGACAGTCATGCTTGCTAACTGTTGAAAGTGAGGCTGGGAGAACCATTAAGTCATTCTCGTTTTCTGACCCTTTCCCAAGTACTACTGTTTCCTTTTAATTGCTACTTCTAAATGTAGACAGAAGTAGCAGTTGCGATCGTGAGCAGATGGATGCGTATGCATGGTTGGGGGGAGCATGGGGCTTACTAAAGATGTAGGTGGTAAGCAGGCAATCATGCCAGAAGGTAAACATTTAAAAATAAAATACTAGAAAACGGGGTACAAAGTTTTCAGTTTGTGGATGTTCAGTCCGTTTGTGCTGGTGGGATGGGCAAATTAGCAAGTTTAGCGAATGGGAAAAAAATGGCTGCTAGTTAGTTTTTAAAATTCTTGACACAGTGATCTATGCTGTAAACCAGTAGCCTGGCAAGGAAACTTGTCTCCCCCCCCCCAAATCTCTGTTGGCACATAAGTGTGCTGCTTAGCAAGGGGCTCAGTCAATCAGAGGCGGGGACATTTTCAACCCATTTTCTAAGTAATTAGAACATTCTTCCTGCCAACGTTTTTGTACCTATGTTACGTCTATCCGCCCTCTTTGTGGTGGAAACGTCTAAGCTAAGCATATTTCTTCAAATGATATTGGGGGTAGTCATCTTAATCCACTTAAAAGGGGTATAACTCATCTCCCAGTCTCACACGGTGGTTTAGACATGGTCCATCCCACCGCCTTTTTCTATAGTATCTTCATTTTTGCAAATTGAATCCGGTTTTGGCATCTATAAAACCCCCTGGATTTCATGGTTCTTTAATACAATTACTCCAACAGTACCTCTACTGCAAGCTAAAAAGCTTACTTTAAAACCATCTGTTCCCTCATGCCCCAGTTTATATTAAAGAAACAATCAAGAAACTGTTTACATGGAAGCTATCTGAAAACAACTTACTTCATGGAACCAGGAAAGGCCTTTAATCAGTTCATTTTACACCTTTCCAGTTCCATGGGACCCCAATTCCCAGTCTGCTGGGAGCTTCATGCGAATGAATTGTGTCAACATCTAATTAATGCTAAGGATGTGGTCTGGTTAAGCTGCCACGGGCACTGAAGAGTAAGGGCCAATAATAAACGTAAGGCCATAGAGGGACGTTATTGCCCAAGGGAATCTTGCTCGACAGTTAGAAGCAGTTTTCCATTTATATTCTGACTGTCCTTTTATACAGTGTTTTCGGAAGCTGGTCACAGACAAATGGGAAGAACCATTATTTATATCACTAATGGCTCAAACACTTGTACTGTCTTTTTCCCTTGGAGAGGAAAAATTATCCTCCTCGTACTCTGAGGGTCATTTTTGCCTGTTCCAAGTACCATATATGACGAGCACAATGTCAGCTAGTTCTGCAGCAAAAATTATTTATTTGGAAGCACCATCTGTTATCATTGAGACTGCTGTCAATACCGGTTTCGCAACTGAGTTTCGACAATTATCTTTGGGGAAATTCCAAAATTTATGGGATTTCCCATTTAAGGGAATTGACCTAGGTATCAGAGCAGGTCTAACAAGATAACCTATTATTTTTTCTTTTTTTGTCTTTGTTCTGCTTTCTATTGTATAAGGCTGGATGATTTCCTCAAATGTAATTTTTTTCTTGTTTTCATTTTCATTTTGTTGTTGCCGATTATTACATGGTCTTGTTTATTTCTATTGTATTTCTTTGATTTTGTTTTAATAATTTGTTATATATGTGGGGTCAATTTTGCAAAAATATGTCCTGGATTTTCCCCAGAATACTCGGTCTGAAGTAACGAAATGGTACACTGTACAAACAATGTTATCTTTTGTTTGCAGAAAGGTGTATTAGAAAGTGGAACTTTTTCCTTTTATTTTTAGCATTTGTTTTGTTATTTTGCTTATTGTTTTTTTCTGGTTCTTACCCTTGAAGTTCTTTCTGATTCTGGTTTACATTTGAACTTTGTCTGTAATTAACTGTTGCTGTCTTTTTCAATAAAATTCGCCCACACATGCAAAGTGTGCCCTGGCTTCACTGAATTCCACCTGAAAAGCACCATAAACAGACAGAAGTGACTGCAGTTTAACATCTCATCTAAAAGATGGCACACTCCGCAAGTACAACCACCTCCCACCACTACTGCACTGGTATGCCAGTGATTTGAGCCCCCAAGTACCAATGTGGGACTAGAACCCACAGCCTCCTGGTACAGAGACATAGTTGCTACCAACTAAACCACACCTGAAAGTCCATCCCTGGCTCAGGTATACAAGTCTCCCTTCACCCCTCTCCCCCAAGAAGAAAAAGGATTTGGTTTTATAATGCACCTTTTATACAAACCATATCCCAATGCACTTTACAATCCTGGTGAGGAGGAAGGAGAATGGATGTTGTTCCCATTGCATACGAACATACGAAAATGCCAGCAGATACAGGCCATACAGTCTGCTCGAGTGTGCAGCTCCCAGTCTAATCTACTGCAGTTGCCCCACGCCCACCCCTTGCCTATCTAATTTATTGCCCCCTTCTGCCGACCCCCCACCCCAGGTTTGACCTTACCTTTGAACCTGTCCCACTATTTCTTAAAATCAACCACATATTTCAGTGATATCACCTCCTCGGGCAGTGCATTCTACCTCGCTACCACCCTTTCCATGAAGTAGTGCCTCCTGATTTAATTCCTGAATCTTCCACCACCTAGTTTCAGACCGTGTCCCCCGTGTCCCTTTCCCCCTTTAATCTAAACATGCCCCAAGTACTAACCCTATTCATACTCTTTAAGTATCTGAAGGTCTCAATCATATCCGTCTCTCCCCTCTATCCTCCAGGGAATACATGTTGAGCTTCCCCCAGTCTTTCCTCATATGGTTTATCTCCCAGCCTAAGGATCATCTTTGTCACCCTGCACTGGACCCCCTCCAGTAGTTTGACATCCTTCTTGAAATAGGGGCACCAGAACTGCACACAGTACTCCAAGTGAGTGCTCACCAGTGACCTGTACAGTGGCAGAATGACTTCCTATCTCCTAGATGGGATTCCCCTGGCAATGCATCCCAGTATCTTATTAGCCTTGGCCACCGCCTTCCTACACTGCACTGAGTGATTAATGTCCCTTGTGACTAGTACCCCCCGATCCTTCTCCTTCAAAGAAGTGGATAACTGCACTCCCCCCAGCCAGTAGCAATTCCCAGGGTTCCTGGCTCCCGAGTAACCCCAGCTGCCATGTGTCTGACCAGCGCTCAAGTCTTGCCAAATCCCTTGGAGTACCTGCCCCCCTTCCACACTATCCATCTCCATCCCGATCTGGGTGTCATCTGCAAAAAGGCAAGGCAAGTTTTATTTGTACAGTGCCCAATCCCGGAGGCTCTGGACGCTTCATATTAAAACCAAGACAGAGTAAGCAAATGAAACTGGTAAAATAACACATAACAATACTAGCACAAAAGTCATAAATTCAGATCAGCAGCTTAATAAAAAAAATACTGGTCAGACTACTTTGCTCGGGAAGGCCAGGGCAAAAAGATGAGCCTTGAGCCTCCTTTTGAAAACCTCGACCGATGGGGCCTCCCTAAGAGATGGAGACAGAGGATTCCACAGGACCAGACACACTAAAAACCCTGTCACAGGAAGTTCTCAGCCTGGTCCTGGGAACCTCAAGGAGGCCCCTAGTTGAGGAGCAGAGGGAAAAGCTGATCTTACTCCTAATCCCATCTGACATGTTGTCAATGAAGATGTTAAATAGCACTGGTCCTAGTACCAAAGCTTGTGGGACCCCACTGGTTACAGCTCTGGGAGTCAAGAGTTCTTCCCTACAACTGCCCTCTGGTGTCTGTCCTGCAGCCAGCTCCTAACCCATCCAACCAGTTTCTCCCCTGCTCCTAGGTTTCTCAGCTTACTAGTCAACCTTCCATGTAGCACCAACTCTAAGGCCTTGCTGAAGTTCAGATGCAGGACATCCACCACATGGCCCTTATCGAGTGCCCTTGTCACCCAGTCGAAAAAGTCAACCAGGTTTGTCTGGCAGGATCTGCCCGACACAAACCCATGTTGCCTATCGTCCTGGAAATCATTCTCCTCCAGAAAGATCACCAACCTCTCTTTAAGGATAGTCTCCATTAGCTTGCCCATGATGGAGGCAAGGCTGACCAGTCTCTAGTTACCCGGTTCGTCCTTGGGCCCACCCTTATGGAGGGGCAGATGTGCCATCCTCTAGTCCTGGGGCACGCACCCCGTCCCCAGGGAGGTGTAGAACAAGTCTGCTAGAGGTCCCACCAGGACCTCCGCCAACACCTTCAGAACCCTTGAATACATGCCATCTGGCTCTGGCACCTATCCACCCGCAGGGACCTAAGGCCCTCCAACACCCTGCTCACTGGGCTCTCCCCATCCGTTACCCCCACACCCCCTGTGCCCACTCATTTTCCCCTGGGGCACAGGCCCATTTTTCTCCCTAGTAAACACTGAACAGAAGTACTTATTGAGTGCTTCTACCAGCTCCGACCCCTTTTCTGCCCACCCTCTATCTTTCTTGATCCTGACAATCTGATCTTGACAGCATCTTTTCTCCCTTATGTACCTGAAGAAATTATTTTCCCCTTCTCATCCCCTGTGCCAGCCTTAGCTCCCTTGAAGCCTTGGCTGCCCTGACCACTCTACTTACCTCTCTATCATTTGCCATTAGGCAAACAGGGTGATTAAAATAAGACAGAGCTAGAACTTCAGATAGATTGAGATTACAAACGGGCTATGCACTGGGAGGCTAACAGCCTTTCTGAGGGGAACAAAGTTGGTAAAGGTGGTGTCTACAGGTTCACAGCTATGAGTTCAAACCACTAAAACCACTAATTAGCAGTTAGCAGTGTTAGTGGGTCAGCAGCCTGCACACTCTGAGGTTGGAAGGTTGTGGGTTCTAGCCCACACCAGGAACTTGGGGCAAATCCCAATACAGACACTGTAGTGCAGCATGGGGGCTGGGGGAGGTGTGCTGCACTCCTGAGGTGCTGTCTTTTGGATGACATGTTAAACTGGCGTCCTGTCTGCCAGTTCTGGCGGATGTTCATGTGCACATTAAAGATCCTCTGACACTTCTAAAGACTGGCAAATCTCCCCCTGCAGGCCACTCAAAAAGCAGCTGTATCATCCCACACATGCTGTTAGACCTGTAGCAGACTCAGTGAGTCAGTCTGCAGGTTACTCGCAAAGCCGCTGTATCATCACACACAGTGCCCCAGACCTGCAGCTTACATTGCACATGGCCCTGGAAGCCATGTGTATCTTCTGTCATTTTGAGACTGTGCACTACCTCTATAATATACTTAAAATTGAAGTGCCAACTCAACCATGATGTGCATTTTATTAGTAGTAAGTGCTTGTACATTGCTTTATCACTTTCATGTCCTGTATGTAATTTGCTGCTTTGTATGTTCTTTGCACGTTTGGCTCTTTGTGGTTTGCACTCCCCCCTTGTTGCCCCCTCCCCCAGGCTGCATCTGAAAATGAGCTCCAGCTCAGAGTGCCTTTCCTGGTCTCAGCACATTTACAATAAATAAAAAAGTCTCTAGTTCAAACACCACAAAAACGGATTTGGTTGAGATTCCCAGAGTTTGTTGACTGTGGCACCATCTGCAAACCCTAAAAAAACGTTCAGGCCAAACTGGGGTTTTGTACAGAATTACCAGCGAATCCCCCCTCCTCCTCCAACTATCGCACCATTATATTATATTCTCCTCTTTCCGCATACTGCACCAAAGGTCACTAACGAGGGATGCTATTCATTACACAGTTCCTATGATTCTTTGCACACAGGGCACTACACAGCAACATTCTGTGACACTGTGCTACTGTCCTGGGACACCAGTGCAAGCACCATGCCTGCCTTCTGAATACTGTGTTCACAGAAGAGAGAGACAGACACGGCCGTTAGTGCTGTGTCTTTGGGGGTACTCCCTTGCTGAACTGCAACCGTTATTTTTGAGTCAATCTCTTGATCACATAAAGGAACTGAGGAAAGTGTGTGACTGAAAACACCCCCCACTGGGAGGTTCAATGTTCTTGACAGGAAAAGGAATGTCTACCCTCAGTTCTTGAAAATGGTAATTTTTTTGATCTCCATAATGACATGACCCCTGGAATGCAAAGGGGTAAATGAGTTTAGTGTGATGCTAATGAGCTGCGTCACCCTTTAACTCTTTCTCTTCCAGGGGCGTAAAGGATTTCCATCATCTCCCATGAAAATTCTAAACTGAATTAATGGCTGTTATAAGATACATTTATTTAGTTTGTTAGAACCGAGTGTAATAAATTCCAAGATTGATCCTGACCAGATTAAATAAAGTGTGCCTTGTAACAGCTTGTGTCGTACTGTATCATCAGGCCAGCTCTGCTAAATATTACAACAGAATCTGTACAGATACGACAATCACTATAGTGCTTCTCAAACATTTAGTGGCACAGGACATTCTTTGGAATTTCCTTTATTGATTATTATTATTTTTGTTGCCTTCTATTTTCTCCCCTTGTCGCCACCATGGCCCCTATCCTGTCTCCTGGCAATAACCCAGGCTTGTCACTCCCATCGGCCGCTCTCCATACTTAGGTACCTTCGGCCCTGCCTTACTGGATAATCCTCCAGATATCCAGGGGGAGGAGCCCCTCCCCTTCAAGCCTATAGCCAGGTGTGAGGTGGCTGGGGAGGAGTGCTGGGCCCAAGCATGCTGGGACGATCATCAAGCCATAGTGTGGGGTTTCCTTCCAGTTTCACCCAGCCCCGAGAGATGCAGCTATCAAGAACTTCATGGGCATATGTACACAAGGCATGCCGTCATACTGACGGCAGCAATGTCCCATCCATCCGATGGCCCTCTAACCACACTGCCACCTGTGGTCACCCAGGTGGCAGTATTGTGGCACAGTGTGCTCCCTCTGAGGAGGAGGAGGAGGAGGAGAAGAGCAGATACTGCAATGCTCACCCTCAGTCCCCCAGATGACCCTGGCTTATTCTCGAATCAGAGTCATTAGTATCCCAGGCAATAACCCTACTGCTGTGCCAACAGATCAGCACATTTCCATCATATAATTAACCTTTCCAAGATACAGACAATGCTCTTTGGGTCACCTCCTTGGCTGAGAAACTTAAACACTTCCCTCTCAGTGTCCTGCGTTAATGGTTTCCCTCTCACCACTGTCACATCCTTCAAATATTTAGGTATCATTATAGACCCCTCCCTGGATTTTGACCCTCATATCTCCGCCACATGTAAGGCTGTAAACTCTAGCCTTGGTCTTGCCTATCGTGCCTGCAAAAATCTCTTCCTTATTGCTAGAGGCACCACTGCACGTACTCTATTACTCCTCAAACTCACATACGCCCTCCTGATCTTTGCCAAAGCTTCTAAAGCCCTTATGCATAAATGGACAGTGGGTTAAAATAACATATGTAGCTTTCTGCTTGGTTGCAACCACCTTACGCACCACTGCCTCCTGTACAGTAAATTAGGCTGGCCCTCCCCTGCAGCCCTAATGGACCTTACCCTGGGGAAAATTGTACATCGTGCACTAAACAAAAAGCCCATCTCTCTCTCCTCACTTCTCTCACACTTAACTAGTCACTACGCCCTTAGATCCTCAGACACCGACCAACTCACTATTCCCAGGTTACGTACTAGATACGGTGAAATATCCTTCTCTTCCACTGCTCCCAAGTTGTGGAACAGCATACCCTTGACAATGCGGCAGAACCAAACATCTGGCACCTTCAGTCGGTACCTCCAATATCTGCTGCAACGCTCACACTGTACCTGTCCTAACCCATAATGCTGAGTTACCACCTATTACTTAGCTTGCAACTCGGGTGATCTTCTGTATGCATCGTTACTTGTAACCATTACTTGTAAGTATATGTATCTTAGTGTTCCCTCTGCTTAAATATCTGTAACCTACTGCTGCTCTGTATGAACTCATGTTTTATCTGCCTTGTAATTGTCTACCTTGTATCATTATTGTTGCTGTAACCTCCTGGGTTATGCCTGAAAATAGGCAACTGTTTGCCTTCTGCACCCTACCCGGTTACCAAAAATAAAATAAATCTCTGATACCTTGTAAACTAGGCCCCAGGTCTGGTGCAAATTTACTGTTTTTGCCCCAGGATTTCATAATTGCTTGTGAGTTTCCTAACATTTTGAAACCTGAACGTGGTCAGAACTATCGGATGCTTTGTCCATCTATATGACAGTGCCCCCATAACCCCAACATTTAACACAAAACAGCACTGTCATGAAATCATACCAGTTCTGTGGTCACAGAACCATAGAATCCCAAAGGTTTTCATCATACTGTGAGGTACCTTATCAACTGACGGTGACGGAAGCCCATATCAAAACAAGTATGCTGTTTTGTTTGTTTTTAAAGAACTCTGCAATGCAGCTGAGATATGCATGATGACTGCAGGAAAATCTTTATGAAACGGCCCACGGATCTCCCTGTTACAGAAACAATGCAAACTGTGATGCTAAATCAAATGCCACTACCAGGGATTGTTGTACTATGCACTTTCCTTAACTGCATATCATGACGAGGGTTCAGAGGGGAAAAAACAGCGACACCTAGAGCTCAAAGGTTGAACAATGGCTCAGACCGTTGGCAGTAGCATGTTATGTTACCAAGCAAGACACCAGCAATTGGGGGGCAGGGGCTCATACCTCTCAACCTTTTGTCACTGAAATGAGTGACATGGACATTTTTGGACACTCAAAATAAGGGACAATGAGGGACACAGACCCTCAGAATGAGGGACACATCCTCAAATATGAAGATACAAGCTCAAAACACTGTGAAAACCTAGTATTTACTTGTACAAAGTTTATTTTGGATTTAGTTTTTTAGAATAATAAGAGTTCCTGCTTTAAAGTCTGAATTTACAGCACATTCGCTGTGTGGGTAGCACCTTTTCCATGAAGGACAGATGAGGGACAGAGCAATTTTAAGGGGCAAAATGAGGGATGTCCCTCGTAATGAGGGTCAGTTGAGAGGTACTGGGGGGAGGTCTGCGACTGGAAATGCCCACTGCTGCTGCAACAGCAGACCTATGTCAGATGGGTGCACGACATCTTGCATGAGGGGGTGACCATATATTACAAGCCAGACACCTTTGGAAAAGCGACACTGGCAGCTTCCCCAAATACAGGGCAGGTGGGTGGCGCTTTCTGGGACAAACAAGAAAATCTCCCAGGTCATGCATGAAAATAAGTATCTGTTTGCCTAGTACACTTACCTGGTCAACAAAAACTACATACATACTGTACATTCATAAACAGATAAATAAAAGGCCACCCCAGTAGCTCAGACAATGGCCCCCAGAACCTCCTTGTTTCCTTTAATAATGAAAATGCTGACCACCTAACAATGGACATTTTACATCCCTTCATTCAGAACACGAGTTAATAGACTTGTTACCTCATTCTGTGACTGCACATAAATAAGTATGATCTGTTTGTTTCCCACGGTCCTCTGTGGATTTGTTCGCAAAACTCTTCTGCTTTATGCATATTATCAGATTTAATACACACTGCTTTACATTACCAGTACACAGAAATGTCCTAAACTTGTATAAGTGATCTGCATGTAATATGTGGATAAGCAATAATACTACTACTGTAACCCATACCAAAAGTTCCCTGTAATCCTACTGCCCTAAACTTGATAATACCATTGTTGATGACTGATAATACTATCGTTCAGAGCCCGTAATACTATTGTTCGGAGCTCTGAACGACAGTATTATGAGAAAAGTTGAACAGCGCAAGCGCAAGACTCGCTCCCACACTAACCTGGTTGCCATGCTGCCAGGTGCCATTCATACACACGCAACGTTACGTTTCTCAAGCCGTGCAGTCTTACTGGCTGCTTTTCCTCTGTGGGTGGGTTGGACACTATTCAAAACATGGCAGCTGTCTCTCGCTTAGCAAGAGGAATTTCCCTGGCATCCTATGTTCTGTGTTTTTTATTTTAAATTTAAAAACAACATCTAGTTGATCCTGCTTTCAGTCACTTTCAGTCACCTCTCTCCAGGCAACAGGTAAATGGCACGAGTGAGGGTTTACTGTAGTTGGGCACCCGTTGTTGACCAAGTGTTCACTGATGTGGTTTGAACGGGCACCCACTGTCAACCCGAGGATTTCTGTAAGTGCTTCTGGGGCGAGTCAGTGTTCACTGTAGTCAGGCGCCCATTCTGAAGCAGAGTGGGTTTTTTTGGGTTTTTTTTTTAACTTGAATCTATATATGATAAAAAAAAATAATACATAAGAGATAGTGTATGACAAGGGAGTAATACCATCTCAAGGATCTGGGAACATGGGAACCTCTCGAGCTTTGCATGTCTCCAGATCCTCTTGACGGTACTACTCTCTTGTAATACACCCATCTCCTATTATTCTATTTATATAATGTACGATACTTCGTTGTTTATTCTTTCCCTCATTCCCCCTCCCTCAAAACTGAGATTATCCTTGTATCTCTGCAGGTTTACCTGGTGAAATAATTTCAAATAACAGCAGCATATTCAGCAGATATGGTAACTCTGTCAAACGAACATGTCTAAGAACCTGCAGCACACTCACTATCGACACCGCGAAGAAAACGCTGAAATACCAGGTCCATGAACATACCCTTGATCATAAGGAATGAGTCGAGGGGAATATAAACATGAATAAAAATGATAAACTGAATTGTGTCTAAATATTACATTCTTCAGCCCCACCCTCAGGTGTCAGTAGGTATTAAGGGTTCTCGTTACCTATGAAGTTGTTCCACTCCGTGTCCAGATCCCCCTGATTGGCCAGGCAGCCCCTCATGACATTCAGGCAGTAGTCATTACAAGGCTTCACTGCAACCAGCCCTTGACAGTGCGGACAGTACATCATTCTCAAGAGTGCTTTCATACATTGCGGTGTTGGGTTTACCTATGATGCAGAAACAAAAAGGAATGCTAGTGAGTTTTATGCTGTGCACTACTTATACATTAAAACTGCAAAAGAAACAGTGAAGAAAAAAAAAAAAGTCTACCAAACTGTAAAGATCTCCCAAGAACCAGTCTATAGCATGGCCATCCCTCCCCTTTTATTTTTTGGGTGGAGAAAACTGAATTTTGGTTCAAAATAGCAAATCTCGATAGTGTAAAAAACAAAAACAAGGCACTGTGTCAGCATGTGGTCTAAAAGCAAAACAAAATGGTTATATTAAATGCACACTGAAAATAGAAAATAAGAGTTAAAAATCTACATTTCGACCTTCAGTGGTCTTCAGGAAATATCCAAAAGAGAAAAAAACAAAGTCACCGCTCAATAGTGTCCCTACACCACTTTATTAAGATAAGCCACCTTGAGGGGAGGGACTGCAATGAGGTTTTGGTTAGTTGTGTACATTAAACTGATGACTATAGGTCAAAGAACATTTTAGAGATTGGAGTTTATACATTAAAAAGCCCTGATATTTTCTGTTATTAATGGATTATTTCCAGTTACTGATGGTTCATTTTAATTGTTAGATGTATTTA
Source organism: Neoceratodus forsteri (assembly GCA_016271365.2). Taxonomy (NCBI): domain Eukaryota; kingdom Metazoa; phylum Chordata; order Ceratodontiformes; family Ceratodontidae; genus Neoceratodus; species Neoceratodus forsteri. The sequence continues at coordinate 213,458,622 of JADMNL010000023.1, read as the reverse complement.
TGTAAAGCACTCTGAGCCTTGGGGATCGGCTGCTCTAAAAATAAAATTGCCTTGCCCAAAAGAAATGCCTTGTTTAAATACATTTGTAACATGGGGAAGAGAAAGGGTTGCACAGGATTGGTCAACTTGCATCAGCTGACCATACATTAATCCTCAATTAATGTATGGTTGTGTCCACCGACATGGTCTTCCCCTCTCACAAGCACCTCTTACAGATGCAGTAGTATAATTCTTGTTTGACAGCCATCTGTTGGCCGTCCATGAATTGCAGGCTAAGGTTGTTCGTATATAGTGGTTAAAACCATCTTAGCCTGCAATTCACAGCCGGCCAACAGATGGCTGTCAAACAAGAATAGATATGCTTAAGTGAAATTTCTGGTAGTTCCGTCATAAGTAGCTTGAAAACATCTATATGACTATGTAATGCGTTTTTTTTTTTTTGTTTTTTTTACTTGGTCTATTGGCTCAGAAACACATACCTTTTCAGTAACTATACTGTATGCCACATATGAGTTTCCAGATTGCCTCCATGTCCTTTATTAAATATTTAAAAAAACTAATTTAACAGTGGGACCTAAAAGCCACAAAAGCACACACCTTGGACCAATCTCTATCAAACCTGAAAGTTTCAGGTTTCAAAGTCTCCTATTTTTTTTTTTTAGTTCTCGGGTAGCAAAAAAGGGCTACTTTTGCATTTTTTTGCACCTCTGTAACTTTGCCTCCCCTGAACTGATCTATATGAAATTTAAAGGATCAAGAGTTCCTGTCACAGAGGCTGTGCTTTCTAAATTTCATGTAAATAAGTTGAAAGGGGGCAAAGTTATTAATGTGCAATGCTGACTGTAAAATAGACAGATAAAAAGGATGTAAGCCTCAGTATACTACCATCTGTAGGCTGACCAAGGGAACTGCAGCAACAACTACCAGATCTTAAATCTCCTCTGCACTTAAATATATGCATTTCCCATAATGCACAGCAGCCACATCACAAACATCGCAGAAAAACTGAGACGATTCCACAGTTTACAAAATGAAGTCAGCCAAAATGAGCACATATTCTGAAATGTTGATCACATCTGCATGTAATCAGTAATTGTTCACCGTTGCAGTCACAATATAAAAAATTTCAGCCTGTTCAGGATGTATTTTCTCCAGTCAGGTGCAACTCCCTTTCTCTTCCCCGTGGTAGGAACCTTAATATCCTCCCGGAACCTTTGTAATGTTGCACTTTAAAATTACTTTTATGCAAATATAAGACGGGGAAGAGAAACATAAAAACATATAAAAAGAGCTCCAAACCCTTTCTCTTCCCCATGTTACAAGTGAATTAACCCACTCCAGAGGGTGGGTCTACTGGGGATTAATGTATGGCTGGGAGGTTGGAACTACTCAGCCAAAGTAGACCCATGCTCTGTCGTGGGTTAAGCCTTACTTGTATGGACAATAACACAGGACAGAGTGTGTGTATGCACTGAGAAATTTACTTTAGACGCTCCTCTGGTGTGTGCTGACATACAAGGCCACAGGCTGAGTGCTCCCCGCACACACCAAAGTGCCTATCTCCCAACAAACGCAGTAATCTAGACAATTTTACTGCATTTATACAATGACCTCGTACTAAACATGCTGGTTTAGAAAATGCAGCACTATAGTGCGTACCGGAGTACAAAGAAGCACTGCAGGCAGCCAAGTCTGTCCAGTAAGACAGCAGTATCTGCAACAGCCATCTAGAACCATGTATACATGTGTGTTTATACAAATACTGGGAGAGAGAGAATATCTGATCGCAAAGTGTCATACACAAGGAAACACTGTGCTAACATTGAGTGGCTAACAACAGCATCAAGGCCGCATGCCTGAAGGGTGAGTGGCTTTATGATCTCCTTGGTCTCTCATGGTAATACTTTGTGAATAAAGTGGACTCTGCCAATAGATACGTTGTATATTACACAGGGGTTATTTTTAATGTATAGATCACTTCTGTGATAATATATGGGGTTGTCTCTGTCATTTCTTGTGTATTAGATTTACACAGAGCCCACTAGCCCGAGCCCACTTAGCCCTAGAGAATGTCTGTGAATGTTTTAAACCCTAACATTGTCTAGCCCTTGCCTAAGCAGTGATCCCTGGCTCCTTTCATACGACTCTCTCGGACACTAGTTTAAATTGTTACAATGCTCTCCCCCCACCCACTTTCCACCACTGCCCCTCCTCCATCTCTCACCTCGCATCTCTCTCCCTCCCCTGACCTCCCTTCCCACCCCCCCACCGCCTCCCTCCTCCTCAGATTGCCTACACCCCTTCCACCCCATGCGCCTCACTCCTCTGCCCACCCCTGACAATTCCCCTCCTCTTCCTCTGCCCACCCCTGCCACATTTGTCCTCCCCACCACATTCCTTCTCCAACGCCATGCTCTGACAAAGCCTCCTCTGGCTGCTCCACTAGCACGCAAGACTTAGATCCCTAGTCTTACTGCTATACTCTGCACTTACTCTGATATGGCATTATGTTACAATCTGCATCTTAGGGGGTGCTGTGGAGCCCGAGCAAGATGGCAGTCTGAAACTGGAGCTCCGTCTAGACTTTAATATAAACTTAAAGATTAAACCATTTACTGAATTGTCTGGCTAAAGCAAAAAGGTCTACAGCAACATCGGGATACCCTAGCAACAGGATGGGCAACCCTAAAAAAAGATAAGTCTCACCTGGTGGGAGCAAAAAGTAAAAATGTTTTAGATGCTCTGGTCACGAGGTCTGCACAAGGTCTGGTTGATCCTCCAACTGAAGAATCAGGAACGGAGCTTTCCTCTTTTCTAAGGTGTACATATTGACATCCCTCAGTCTCTCCTCATACGGCTTTTTGTGCAACTCTTGTGCCATTTTTGCTGCCCTCCTCTGGACTGCCTCCACCTCCTTTCTGAAGTGCAGCCTCCAGAAAGAACAGTCACGTAAGAACTTACTGTAACAGTGGATCTTCAATGGGATCTCAGTCATCAGGTCACACCGCAGGAACTTCACCATCGGTGAAGCAGAAGCAGGATCGACAAAGAAGATTTTCCAGCAGTACCACTGGGGCTGCCCACGCCGTCACCTGCTGACATCATCAACCCTATAAAAGGAGTAAGTGGCCCTGCTTCCTCCTCAGTTCTTTCCCTGTAGACTAGGGAGCAAACCCGTGCCATGGGGGGGACAGAGGGGAGAGAGAGAGAGAGGTGCCCAGGCCAAAATAAAAGGCTGGATACACCAGTAATCCAGATCTGAGTAGAGAACCCCATAAGCAAGGGATGGTGGGAGGGAATGCAGACTTGATGGCTATGATCCCCTCGAAGATCTACTGTTATGGTAAGTTCTTACATAACTGTTCTATCTTCTTCGGGGGTATCTCAGTCATCAGGTCACATGGTAGGAATGAGTCCCAAGCAGTTACAGGTACAGCAAGAGAGTCTGGGAGGAGGGACGACCAAAGCCTAGGACAGCAGACTCTGCAGAACAGCCTGGCCGAAGTCTGCTCAGGCTCTAGAAGCAATGTCCAGACTGTAGTGCTTAGTGAAGGTATGAACAGTACTCCAGGCGGCAACTGTGCAGATGTGAATGGCTGAGATCCCCCTTGAAACAGGCCACAGAGGTAGCCATTCCCCTTGTGGAGTGGGCTTTCACTGCCCCTGGCAACTTTTTGTCATGCTTGTTGTAGCAGAATACAACACAATGTGCCAACTATTTGGACAAACATTGTATAGAAACCTGAACGTCCTCTCTTCCTGGAGTGAAAGAAACAAAATGCTGCTTAGACTTTCTGCAGTCCTTAGTGCGGAGCAGATAATACTTCAAAATTCTATGCACGTCTAACGTATGGAGCAGTGCTTCCCCTGGATTGGCACGCTCAGGAAAATAAACAGGTAGGTGGACAGACTGGTTCAGGCTAAACTCAGGCACCACCTTGGGGAGAAACTTACGATTTATGCACAAAGACACCATGTCTTTATGAAAAATCAAATAAGGCTCCTCACACCAAAGAGCCTGAAGCTCAGAAATTCTTTGAGCAGAAGTAATAGCGACAAAAAGTAACGCTTTCCAAGAGAAAAAGCATAGCTTGCAAGTCATGGCTGGCTCAAATGGAGACAGGGTCAACTACTCCAAAACAAAATTTAAATCCCAAGCCAGAGGAAAGGGAATGGATTGGAGGATTCAGATGCAGGATGCCCCTGAGAAAGGTACGGGATACATCTAACTGAACCACGGCGTGACCGCCCTCAGGCTCGTGAAAGGCAGAGATAGCCAAAAGGTGCACCTTGAATGAGGAGTACTGAAGACCCGAGCTGCCACGAGGACACCCACCACTTTGAGATATCCCAAACCGGGTGATGGATATATCCTCAGGAGCCAGGCATGCAGGTGAAGGGACTTGAGATTGGGATGGACAAGGGTCCCCTGAGCCTGCATCAGCAGATCCCTGAGGAGAGGCAGAGGGACCGGAGGTTCCTCTGCTAACTGTTGCAGTAATGGAAACCATATCTGCTGTGGCAAGAAGGGTGTGACCAGGATTATGCTGGCCCTCTCCATCTGCAGTGTGACTAGCACCCTCTAAATCAGAGGAATGGAGGGAAGGCATAAAGGAACCTCCTGCTCCAGGAGCGGGATAACGCATCTCGCCAGAAAACTCCAGGCTCTGGATCTAGCGAGCAGAAACTGAGCAGTTTTGCACTGAGTGGGGACGAAAAAAGGTCCAACTCTGGATGACCCCATCTGGCGAACAGATCTTCTGTGATGGATGAGAGACATTCCCACTCATGCATGCTGGACTGTGTCCTGCTGAGGCCATCCGCCAGGGTGTTTAGCATGCCTGGGATGTGGACTGCTGCAAATCTGTGGTCTAGCACCAGTACCATACTCTCATGGCCTCACTGCACAAGGGGTATGAATGTGTGCCCCCCCCATTGATACAGAAGACAACACTGTCTGTTGGACTGGACCAACAGCTGACCTGGGAGGAGATGGTTCTGAAAAGCCTGAATGGCACACAGGACAGCCCGCATGTCCAGGAAATTGATGTGTAGGGAGGTTTCGATCTGGGACCACATTGCCTGAGTCTGAAAGGGACCCAGGTATGCTCCCCAGCTCGAACCGGAGGCATCTGTGGTGAGGACCTGCTGAGGAGAGGAGATCTGGAATGGGACCCCTTGTAACAGGTTCTGTGGGTCCATCCACCACTGGAGCACCTTGTGGACCAGGAAGGAGACAAGCACTAACTGATCCAAGTCATCTGTGCGTTGATCCCATTGCACCCTGAGTGTCTGCTGGAGGACTCGCATGTGCAGTCTGGCCAAGGAAACCATGGCAGTGGCCATGAGACCCAATAGCCTCAGGTACACCCTCACAGAAACATAACGTCTCTGGGAGACCTCCTGAGCCTGAGCACTAGAGCACTCTGCCCTGTTGAGAGGCAGAAAGGCTTTGCCCTGTGCAGAGTCCAGGACCGCCCCTCTATACTGCAACCTCTGGAATGGAATCAGGACGGACTTGGGCAGATTGACAGCGATGCCTAGAGAGAAACAGTTGAAGGTTTCTCGCCAGGGTCCAGGGGAATTGCTCTTTGGACTGAGCCTTTCGGAGCCAGTCATCCAGGTAGGGAAAAACGTACAGTCCCTCCTTCCAGAAGGCTGCTGCAAAGCACTTTGTAAAGACTCATGGTACAGAGGATAAGCCAAAGAGCAATACTCTGAATTGGTAGTGCTCACCCTGAAAAAGAAACCGGAGAAATCTCCTATGCGGAGGACACACTGAGATGTGCAGGTAAGTGTCCTGTATATCCAGGGAGCACAGCCAGTCACCCTGTTTGAGTAAGGGCAGCAGGTCTGGCAAAGTGACTATGTGGAATTTCTTGTACTGGATATAAAGGCTGAGGTCCTTGAGATCTAGAATAGGCCTCAAATCGCTGGTTCTTTTGGGGACCTGGAATAGAAACTCTTGCTCCTTCTGCACCCGGGCACAGGCTCGATGGCCTTTTTCTGCAGAAGAGACTGTACCTCCTCTCGGAGAACTGTTAGATAGGCCAGGGGGCAGGTGGAGGGTACTGGAGGAGTCTCTGGAGGTACCTCTACAAGTCCCAGAGTGTGTCCTCTCTCCACTATTTGAAGAACCCAAGCATCTCAAGTGATGGTTCTCCATTGACTGAGATGGAGGAAGAACCGACTTCCGACCATCACCTCTTAGTTGGGGACAGGAAGGGGGGAGTCTGACAAGGAGTCAAGCTGAGGCGGATCCAGCCGCTGGGGCTGATCCGTCACCCCAGGACACCTTGCCGCAGCGTCAAAGGAGGAGGAATAGGCAAGGCAGAGGAGGCCTTTCTTTTGCTGAAGACAGGAGGCTACTTCAGACTTGTGGGACTCCTTGCAAAAGGGAAGGCACTGTCTGCTCCTAGGCTGCATATGACAGAGCGAGTGGACAGACTTGACAGCCCTGCCAGATGCCTGTAGATCGTTAATGATGTCCTGAACATCTGGCCTGATTAATCTGGAGTCACTGAAAGGGACGTTCAGCATCTTCTGCTGGACATCTGCAGCAAACCCCAAGACTCTCAGCCAGGAGGGCCAACGAAGGCAGATGAGTGTTCAGCAGCCCTGGCACTAGTGTCAGAGATATCATGCAAGGCACTGAGGAAATGCTTACTAATATCCTAAGCATTTGAGAACTTCCTGTTTCCGGGAGCACTGTGGAAGGGCCTGGACAGCCACCTTGCCCTTCATCCAGATGGTATTATGGTATTTAACCAAATGCGAGAGGTAATTAGCAATCCGCAGCACCAAGGTGGAGGAGTCATATACCCTCTTCTCCCAAAAGGTCAATCCACCTAGATACCCTGTCAGGGGGAGGGAGCTGAGGTGCTTGGGACCTTGAATCTGTCATGTGCTGCTTTAATGACCTAAATAGATACTTCCACTCAGTATTTACTGAGAAGGTAGGACGGAGCCCACAGCTCAGCACCATGGACACGGGGGAGAGGGAGGTGTGCACAAGTCCCTTCACAAAAAAAAGGGTCCTACAAGAGCTCGCTAAACTCAGGGTGGACAAGGCAACATGACCTGATGGCATACATTCCGGGGTACTAAACAGCTAAGGGTGGAACTACCAGAGCCATTATCAGAACTGTTTAGTGAATCTCTGAGCACAAGAGAGGTCCCAGAAGACTGGAGAAGGGTTCATGTGATCCCACTCCACAAGAGTTGTAGCAGAAAGGAGGCAGGGAACTACAGACCAGTCAAACCTTACCTCAGTAGTGGGCAAGATTATGGAGGCACTCCTTAGGGAAAGGTTAGTGCAACACCTGGAATCTATAACAGCACAGGATCGAATACAGCATGGGTTTACAACAGGAAGGTCCTATCAAACTAATCTCATAGATTTCTTTGACTGGGTAACCAGAGTGGTGGACCAAGGGGGTGCAGTTGATGTCGCCTACCTTGACTTCAGCAAAGCTTTTGATACTGTTCCACACAGAAGATTGATTAATAAGCTGGGTAGGCTTGAGGTGGGTCAGAAGTTGGTCAACTGGGTGGCAAACTGGTTGGTGGGCAGAAAACAGAGAGCGGTGGTAAACGGTATATAGTCAGAAGAGATGCGAGTCACAAGTAGGGCACCTCAGGGATCAGTCCTGGGGCCAGTCCTCTTCAATATCTTCATCAGTGACATTGCAGATGGACTGGAGGGTAAGGTCTGTCTGTTTGCAGAAGACACCAAGATCTGCGACAAAGCAGATGATCCAGATGGGGTGGGCAGAATGAGAAGAGATCTAGAAAGCCAAACATTCCCCTTCAACCTTACAGTAACAAAACAACACTTTAATGCAGCCAAATAAAGAGTCTACTCAGACAGGAGAATCTGACGCCACCACTGGCTTCTATTCCTGGCTGTCTACCAATTTGCCCTGAAGCATGTTCAATGCTTGCTTGGCCATAGCAGGAGAGGCATCGGCTACCATGGCAGCCCAGAGTTTGGTCGGTGAGGTTAAGGCAGAGGGCTTAGATGTCTCACTCACCGTGGGTTCCAACCCTGAGTCTGTCTTTGTTTCAGGTAGGATTAGCTGCAGGGCTGCATACCGGTTGGGGGTGAAAAAAGCCTGAAGAGCAGTGGTGACTTGAGCCACTGTACTTGCCGATGCAGTCGGCTCACTGATCTAGTACACTCAGCCGGGTGTTGTCGTCTCACGCATGGCGAGAAGAAGGGTTCCTTTTCCACGACCTTGAAGGGAGAGAGGTGTCAAAGATCTGTACTTCAGGAGTTCCAGGGGCCTCAGTGGTGTCTAGTGAGGAGGTTGCAGGGCCGGGGGTACATCCATAGGAGGGTCAGGACTGTGAAATTATGCAGGATGTCTGGCTCTTAAGAGAGTTAGGCTTTCGGGAGATTCAAAAGACAGTGGCGAGCCATCGCTGGGTATCGCATCGAATAGGAATAATTTAACTTTTGCAGGAGTTTCCTGGCCTGCGTGTATTCCTTTCAGCGGTTGGAGAGCTCCCTCAAGTAGTCCTGATAAATTTTTATTTTATGGCCATGCCACGAGAGCTGCCCACCAGTTCTAGCTGCCACGGCAATGGCTTCTTTTTGTCGGAAGTCGAGAAATCTGGCAATAAGTGGCTTGGGCCGTTCCCCAGGCATTGGCGCAGGAGCTAGAAAATGGTGTGCCCGCTCTATCTGGGGTTTGAAGCCATCAGGCATATTGAGCAGCTTAGGAAGGGTGGTCTGCAAGAAAGCGATGGCACTCCTTTGTTCCACACCTTCCGGGAACTCCACAAAGTGTAAGTTATTATGCTGACTATGATTTCCTAAATCGTCGACTTTGTTTTGTAATGAGTGTATCAGCTTAGTTTGCTCTCTTAGGGTGGCCGTTAGGTCTTGCAGGGCCACATCATGGGAGGAGAAACGGCGTTCGCTATGAAATATTCTGACATCGATACTATGTAAGGTTGTTGGCTAAACATCGTTTCGGTCCTAGTCTGGTCCCTGAAGGCCTGACTCAGGTAGGCCATGCAGCTATCCAGCGCTCAGGGAGACAAGTGGCTATTTCTCCAGGTCGGCAAGCACTCGCAGTGTACAACAGCACAATTAAGTGCTAGGGGAGTTCCTCTCTACTTTGGGACACTTTATTGTAGAAATGGAGGGTCCCGCTGTCGGATACCACCGGAGTTTATCCCTGCGTTCAGGGAGCAATCAGATTAGGCGTCCATGCTGGTCGCGCGCAAGCCACGCCCCCCCACACCTACACAATAATCCCTCTTTACAAGACACTGGTTAGGCCCCATCTGGAGTACTGTGTGCAGTACTGGAGGCCACATCTGCACAAGGACATTAACAAAATGCAGGCAGTCCAGAGAAGGGCAACCAAAATGGTACAGGGACTGCATCAGAAAACATATGAGGACAGATTAACGGAACTCAATATGTATACCCTAGAGCAAAGAAGGGAGAGAGAGAGTGATATGATCAAAACATTCAAACACCTTAAGGGCATTAACAAGGTGAAAGAGTCTAACATGTTTCAATATAAGAAAAATAGCAGGACAAGAGGACACAGCATGAGATTAGAGGGAGGCCGATTAAGGGGGAATATGAGGAAGTTCTTTTTCAAAGAAAGGGTGGTGGATGCATGGAATGGCCTACCTCAGGAAGTGGTGGCTATGAATACAGTGCAGGGCTTCAGCCAGGCATGGGATAGGCATAAGGGAGCAATACAAATGAGTATGCATAGATAGGCCATTAATAGAGTAAAAGCCTATGGCACATGCATAAGGTAGAAAGAGAAATGGGCAGACTAGATGGGCCTTGCAGTCCTTATCTGCCGTCAACTTATATGTTTCTATGTTACAGACTTGGTCTTGGGTTGAGCAGCATAGTAAGGTAGGCCCCGAGGGGCATGATACAACTTATCTGCCCAGTGTGGCATAGCAGGAACCATGTCAGACCCATGCCAGGCAGCAGTAGTGGCATACCTCAAGGCTGGGAGGATAATAAAAATAATCTTAGGAGGAGATTCAGGGATTTTTAGAAAGTCTACCAGTTCCTGTCTGGTGGTATCCTCTTCCTCAGTATGGAAACCCATCACTGTGGACAGCCACTTCAAAACATTAAAGAAATTAGAGTCCTCTGGAGGTGACCAGGGAATATGCTTTACAGAGTCCTCACTCACTGAAGAAGCAGTGGGACCTGTCTGAGGAACGAGATTCCTCCACTTATTCCTCTTCCTCAGGTAGGATGATGTCAGGATGGTATTCTTCCTTGACACTGACCTGCTCCAGCTCAAGGTCCGATGAATGAGGGACCAACAACAGTCCACAGGAACCACACAAGGAGGCCAAAGTGGCGTCGATGATGATGGGGCCATTGATGACGAAGGGGACTCAGGCCTGTAAGAGCCTAATTCATGGACCAGGACTGTACTGAACTGGGCCAGGATATCATTGAGGTCGACGGCAGGGGACTGGTGCATCAACGGAGGAGGAGTCCTCAGCACAGGGCATGACAACCCATCTGTCAGGGCCAGGGAGCCCAAAGAGCCCGACGCCCATGGGCCTGGAGAAATATCAGGCCACAACAGAGGGGCTGTCGTCGATGACCCAAGCACCAACAAACTATGGAGCGGCGATCCGAGGATCGACGACCAGCCTCCCTGAGAAGCAAGAGGCGGTGCTGTCATTATGGGCCTGGTAGGACTAGAGGCCTGGACAGCAGCAGGAGTCAGTGCAGTCACAACTGAGGGAGTATCCCTGGAGGAAGATGAAGAGGTTGTCAGGGATCGGGAATGCTGCCGGGAAGAGCAGTCCTGTTCATGATCTGTCTTGTAACCTCCCCCCACCCCCGAGGACTTGTCTCAGGCACTGCGGACTGGGAGCTCAACCAACCCACCAGTGACTGGGAAGGAGGGACCTCCGAGGACCCCTGCCCAGAACTAGTTACCTGTTGTTCCATCAGGAATTTTTGAGAGTCTTTTTGCATCGCCTAAGTGTGGTTTGACAATTTCTGGGAGAGCTTACAGTCAGAGACATTGTGGTTAGGCCCAAGACAGCAGACACAGAGGATTTGGTCGTCTGAAAAGACAATCTTCTTTCCATTGTCGCAGCGATGGAAGAGAGAAGTCGAAGGAGTAACTCTCAACATAAACAAGGTAAAGGAACCTCTTGTAAAAACGAGATTCTAAAAAACTAAGTAAAGAAAAGCCGTAGGCAAAAATGGCATGAAACTATGTCAGAGCTTCCGCAAAGACCCATGCCAACAGAGTTGATGGTGGGAAAAAACTGAGGAGGGAGCAGGGCTGCTCATGCCTTTATAGGGTTGGTTACGTCGGCAGGTGACATCGGCGTCGGTGGCTCCAGCGGTACTGCTGAAAAATCTTCCATGTGGATCTTGCCTCACCGACAATGAAGTTCCTACGGTGTGACCTGATGATCGAGATACCCCCAAAGAAGATCCGGTCACAATACTACAGTAGGTTCTCACCAGCAAGCAATACAGTGACAACACCACCTCCCTTCTCTGGCTGGAGTTACCCCTCCCTATGCACCCCAGAATCCCACTAGCCCTCTCCACTGCTTTGTCACACTGCCCAGCCTTTTTGAAGTCATCAGTTATGATAACCACAAGGTCCCTTTCTGATCAGTGATTGTCAGTACCCCCCAATACTCAGCTCTTCGGCTCTTGGGTTCCTATGCCCTAGGTGCATCATTGTGCACTTTTGGCACTGAACCTCAACTGCCACGCTCGTGACCACTCCTTGAGTTTCGTAAGAACCCTGCATATTGGCACCACCCCTCCTGAGTGCCCAGACTGCTAAAGATTTTGGTGTTGTCTGAAAAAAGTCACACCATCCCTTCCAGTTCTTCCTCAGTGTCACCTATGAAGCCACTGAAGATGACCGGTCCCAGAAATTAGCATTGAGGCACCCTGCTAGTCACTCTCCCATCATTAGAGTGAGTGCTGTTCGTCACCACCCTCTGATGCCCATCTGTTAACCAGTCTCTAAACCAAATCACCACACTGGATTCCACCTCTAGGCTGCTCAGTTTCTTAGTCAGTCTCCTGTGTGGCACAATGTTGAAGGCCTTCCTAGAGCCCAGGTAGGCCACATCCACTACACTACGCTGATCTACTGCCCTGGTCACCCAGTGAGAGGAATCAATCTGGCATGACCTCCCCCGTGAATCCATGCTGCCTGTGGCCCTACACCCCCTGTATTCAAGATACTGTACCAGTCTTTCCATTAATTTCCCCTCCACCAAAATGAGACTGACCGGCCTGTAGTTGCTAGCCTCCTCCTGGCTGGCACTCTTATGAGTGGCACCATACCTGCTCTTCTCCAGTTTTCCAGAACCATGCCCGTTTCCAGTTTACTGTTGAATAAGGCCATCTGTGGGACAGCTAGCACATCCCAGAGTTCCTTTAGTACCCTTTGGTGTATCCTGTCTGGTCCCGTAGTCTAGTTCACTTCCTGAGCTGCAAGTTTCTTCAGGACGTTTTTCCTCTGAAAATGAATTTTGGCCACCCCACTCACCCTCATTTGTGCTGCTCCTGGTGGTCAAACCCCCGTAATATCACTGTGAAGACACAGCAGAAGTACCTGTTCAGGATGGCAGCTTTTTCTTGGTCCTCTTCTACAGAGTCTCTCCCTGCCACCATCCTCATCCTCACTGTTCCTCCTCCCTTCCCTTGTTTTCCCCTTCTCATTTATGTACCTGAAGAAAGTCATATCCCCTTAAGCTACCTCTTTGGCTGTCCTTTGCCATTGCTATGCCTTTGATCCCTCTGTTTTACTTGGTACAACTCCCTGTCCTTCTCACTTGGCGTTTCCTCATACCTCCTGACTGTTGCCTTTTTTTTGTTTTTCCCCCAGTGTAGGCTACTTAACTCAGCCTCAAAGCCAGACTTTCAGAATTTTAATAAAAAATGGTTTCTCAGCCTCCCCCAACCCCACCCAACACAGCTGAAAAGCAAGATATAACATTTAAGAAACAGTTCAGATCCCAGGGCCAAACTGTCATAAAAGGCTTTCTCAACAGTTTGGGTGAACTGCCACCAGCCCAACTTAACAGCAGCACAACAACATAAGAAACATTTATTTATTTTATTTACTGAAATCTCTGATTACAACCTTTGAGCTACAAGCTCATTTACAAAGGTTCTACTTCGGGGAAAATGTGAACGTACAATAGGAACAAACAGAGTTGCTGGTACATCAAACAAGTGACAACAGTAAATGAATGACAAACTACGTGGTATAGGTTCGAGACTCAGCACACAAGCTAAGTTGGCACATCAATAGTATCTAGAAAGACAGAAGAAGCAGGAGGAGGCACAGCAGTTCTTGGAAGGTGGGGGGGGTGGAAGAGGTGTTAACTTGCGGTAACCTCCGGCACGTGGTCACCTTGTCAGAAAGGGTTGAGGAGTGGTAGGACAGAGGGTTTGGAAATTGGTGGGGAGGGGGTGAGACTAGGGGTGCGGGAGGTGGGAAAGGGATGGGTGGAGTGGGTAGTAGGGGGAAAGTAGCAGGTTGGACAGTGCATAAGTGCAAGGTAGGTGGGGTAGTCAGTAATTTATTCCTGGGGGAGTTGATCATACTAACATACTAAAAGCCAGCAGAATAGGCCTGATGGTCTTTCGTGTCTGCTCGGTAGCCAGCCCCTATTGGATGCTCCCTTGTCCACCCCCCCCCCAGCCCCTGAGAGGGTCATCTTTGGCTTCAGTTTACCCATGCACCTATCCCACCCCCTCTTGAAGCCTTCCACTGTGCCCTCCTCCACCAGACTCCTGGGTAGTGCATTCCATGGCCCCACCACCCTCTCAGTGAAGTACTGTCTTCTATGTTCTCCCTGTAATCCCCCCAGCTTCCACTCATGCCCCTTTTTTTTTTAGCCTGAACATTTCTTTGGCTCCGCCCACGTTTATCCCTTTCACATATTGGAAGACCCCTATCATGTCCTCCTGTCTCTCCTCTCCTCCAGTGAGTACAACCCAAGTTCTTCCAGCCTTTCCTCATAGGTCCTTTCTCTCATGCCCTGAATCATCCTGGTTGCCCTCCTCTGGACCCTCTCCAGCAGTGCTATATCCTTCTTGAGGTGAGGTCTACAGAACTACAGGCAGTACTCAAGATGCGGCCTGACCAAGGCATTAAACAGAGGGAGGATCACCTCCGTCCTCCTGGACGTAATTCCCCGGGCTATGCAGCCCAGAATCCTGTTAGCTTTTGCCGCAGATCTTCTGCAGTTTTCAGTGTTATTCATTTTGGTGTCTACCTCCATCCCCAGGTCCCTTTCACTCATTGTGGCTTGCAGTGAGACCCCCAGCGTGTATACATGACCTGGGTTTCTGACCTCCAGATGCAGCACCCTACAGTTGTCTGGATTAAACCTTAGTCCCCACCTCTCTGACCACCCTCCATGGTATCCAGATCCCTCTGGATTGTCTCTCTCGCTTCATCCCCGTCTGCCAGTGCTCCCAGTTTTAAGTCATCTGCAGAGAGGCTCATCCTACTCCTAACTCCCCCTTCCCTATATCGGAGACATAGGCACTGGACAGGAGTGGCCCCAGTACCGAACCTTGGGGAACCCCACTGCAGACCTTCCTAGGGGAGGATATCCCACCAACCACTACCCTCTGTGTTCGCCACGTTAGCCAATTTTCTACCCATCTAAGCAACTGTCTTCCCACCCCATCCCTCCCCCCAGATTTGTCAACAACCAGATGTGGGGTACCGAGTCAAATGCCTTACTGAAATCCAGATATAGGATGTCCACCGGTCTTTGTTGGTCCAGGGTCTCTGTCACCCAGTTGTAAAAATCTAAGAGGTTGGTCTGGCACGATCTCCCCGGGACAAAACCGTACTGTTTGTCATCCAGGTGCCCCAACCTTTCCAGTTGCCTCCCGAGCTTCTCCTTGATGATGCCCTCCATTAGTTTGCCGACCACCGACGTTAAGCTGACAGGCCTGTAATTTCCCATCTCCTCCCTAGACCCCCCTTTGTGGATAGGCACCACATGAGCCACCCTCCAGTCTTGAGGCACCCATCCTGTCTGCAGGGAGGTGTTGAAGAGTGCAGCTAGTGGGGCTACTAGTTCATCCACCAGTTCCTTCAGAACCCTCAGATGCAGCCCACCCGGTCCAGGCGCCTCATCAGTTTTTAGCACCCGAAGGGCCTCCCTCACCCTGTCCTCTGTGATTTCTCCCTCCCAATCCACCCCCTCACTTAAACACCCATCCCCTTCTAGGCCTGGCCCACCTGGTGCCCCAGCCTCTTCCGGTCCTCTCAACTCCATCTGACCTCTCCGCTCAGCTGTCTCCCCCACCCTCCCTTCAGGCTGAATCAGGTGTGGGTTTAAACATCAGATCATCACCCCCTACCACCACCACCACCACCACACATTCTAAAAGTAAACCACTGAAATACTGCTGTCAACACATTATTTCAATACAGGTGAACAAGCAGCATGAACCTAACCTACAACTGATTGGGGGTCAAATAGTTTCCTCCATGCTGTCTACAGCCATGTAGCAGGTGAAAGAGAAAAACCTCCTATTGTACAAAACAGAAACTTTTAAAGCCAGCAGTACATATATTCATGCTCAGTAAAACCCATGTGTTTATCCTTCTAACAGCCACAAAACACTATTTGAAAGAAGCAAGCCACTTACCAGCAAACACACTGGCTTGCAAATAGAGACAAAGTAAAGTCTGACCAAACAAACATCAGCATCTGCTGTTGTGGAACAGAAAAAAGGTCTACTCCATGGACTTTTAAAAAGCCTTGTGAAACAGGAAGCACACATACCAAAGTCTGTAAATAATGTGTCAACAATTACAAACACGGAGTCTTTTAAGGTAGGAAGGAACCAATTCACCAGAAAAACAGAAGCAATGAAATGAAAATCTCACGAAGCACAGACGTGGACAGTAACCACAGTCTTCACAATCACATTAACTAGAAGTCATGTGACTAGTTAGTTACATGCTTCACCAAGAAAAACAATCGGCCGCAGCAGTTACGCTGATGCCTTTGATTGTCCCCTGCTCATTAATGAATTTATTCATGCACTGCTGTAACGTTTTAAAATTTTTTAAATAAAGTTAGACTAAAGCCATTGGTCAACTAACCAAATGTCTTATATAAAATAAACACTAGAAAAGTGCTGTATACTATAGACTAATGGCATCTTGGGGGTCTAAAAAAGGTCATAAAGCCACTCGTTCTTTGGGCTCATGGTTTATGACCTCGTAGGCCCACTTGATCCCTTTACTAAATTTTGCACTACAATGCTTTTAACATGCATTCCACATATAAATGTATTAAACCCTTGAACAGTAACTTGAAATCTGATTGGCTAACATGCAGTCACGTGAACAAACGCAGTTTGTGCTGTAGCCTTATCATGACAGCAGTCAATAATCTGAATTATTGCCCTCAAAACCTGTCAGTAGTCTCTTGAGACGGACCAGTGCATTACTTAACCTTTCTGCTAATCTTTAAAAGCTGATACTGCCAATTAAAAGCTGCTGCAGTGTAGCTGATGGGAAAATAAATCTTGCCACATCACTCAATTTCTTCACACCCATGCTAGGATCGTTCAAACGAGGCACTGGGCACACCTGCAGATGCCAAGAGTCCCAATATATAAATATTTAAATTGTCCATAAATTAAACAGCTGCACACTTGATTAAATTTACAAATGAATTTGATGCTTATATCTCACGACTTCAAACACCTATAGGTAAGCCAATACCTCATATACTGGGGAATTACATCCAGGAGGAGGGAAGAGATCCTCCCTCTGTATAATGCCTTGGTCAGGCCGCATCTTGAGTACTCCATGCAGTTCTGGACACCTCACCTCAAGAAGGACATAGCACTGCTAGAGAGGGTCCAGAGGAGGGTATCCAGTATGATTCAGGGCATGAGAGAGGACCTATGAGGAAAGGCGGGAAGAACCTGGGCTGTACTCACTGGAGGAGAGGAGAGGAGAGACGGGGGAGGGACAGGATAGGGTCTTCAAATATGTGAAAGGGATTAACAGGGCGGAGCCAAAGAAATATTCAGGCTAAAGGGGCACAACCAGGGGCATGGTGGAAGCTGGAGGGGAATACAGGAGAACATAGAAGACATTACTTCACTGAGAGGGTGGTGGGACCATGGAATGCACAGCCCGGGAGTCTGGTGGAGGAGGGCACAGTGGAAGGCTTCAGGAGGGGGTGGGATAGGTGCATGGGTAAACTGAAGCGGAAGATGACCCTCTCAGGGGCTGAGGGTGGGGGGTGGGAGAGCGAGTGCCCAGTACTGCGAAAGACGAAAGACCGTCAGGCCTATTCTGCTGGCTTTTAGCATGTTAGTATATAAAAGATCTTTTCATGGGATTTCAGAATTTGATTAACCTGGCTGATTACTTCCCCTGTAAATGCTCCTACTTGTTAAACATGGTTGCTGCTCATTAAACGTAGGTCCAACTCGTCACATGCAGCTAGTGGTTAACAGAAACAGAAAGCTGTACTCAGGTTACTAAAAAAAAAAAATCTACACAAACTTGTTATTAAAACAAGGTGAAATTAAGCAAATATGGACCTCTAGTGGTAGAAATGCCCTCGGTCTGCAGGTTTTGGCATTATAACCCCTGTTGGTTACCGTTAGCTCTTGTGGCAATAGTTTTCCATCATAAGGCTATCCATCTGCACGTTGATCCTACTCCCCTAACTCGACAAAGCCCTACTGGAGCTGCTTCCCCCCCTCAGCTCCCTGTTCCACTCCCCCCCCCACCTCTCGCTCTCTGCGAGTAGGTTCAAACCCTGCCCCCTTGTTTTCACTGTCACCCAGCCTGCCATCTGTTAGCTGCCAACTCACTATGCAGTTTTCTCAACCATAGTCTAACAACAAATTTTGAGGTCGCTTGGGGTGGGCTAACTGGTGCAATCATTTAGAAACAGCTTTGTACTCTGTTACAACTACTCTGTTTTTTCTCCAATTTGTCTAATTCTCACGTAATCTCTCTTGAATGCCAACGAGCAGGAATCTGTTACCACTGTATATGTGTATTTTGTTATTTGTCCACCCTGACGTGGAACCTTTGTAAAAGAGCTCACGCTCAAAGGTCTCTCCGAAATATTAAATAAATAAATCCTCCCATCTAGCTGTATCAAATATATGTGTAATTTGTTTTCAAGCACAAGGGTTTTATTATTTTTAAAAGGAGAAGCAATGTCCTGACTAGCAGTTTCTCGCTCAACAAAGCAGACTGTAGAACACTGTTCTGTGGCTGGTGGGTGTGGGGTGTTGCTGATTGCCTAAGTGTGGCTCTGTGTGCCTGTATCAGGGGCTAAAATTGCCACTATTTGCATGCTGATAGATTTTTTATTATGTAAATTAACATTTTCTATTAAATAATAGATTTTATATTAGGCAAGTAACATATTCTAATAACTTCCTGCTCCATTACACTGGAAGAGGTCACAGTTCAATACATACTCCAGTTGGGCAAGCAGAATTTCTGTGAGGCCAACAGAGTTTCTCATCTACTAGCCCTGAAGAGTCAGGTTTGACATCATGCTTCATTCTGCAAGTGCAAAACCAGCATCAAACTCACTGTTACGCAAGGCATTTGTGACAGTACGTGTAGGAAAGACACATGAAAACAAAATTGTAATATAAATGGAAGAAAAAGGGCTCAGGCAGACAACTCGGCACAAAAAAGTGATCAGAAAGACAGTGGGTAGCCTCATTTCCTTATTGCAAATAAACATGTTGTAACCATGGTAGTGCCTTCAATTCTGGTGGAAGACAGTGTGAGATCTACCAAGTCCTCATGTTGTTCCCCCCTTCTCCCCAATAACCCACCCTCTGGCTACAGACCTGCACGACTGTAACTTACCACACCAGGTTTATTTTTTCTTTTACGGTTTTCGAAAGTATCACTAGTTTCCCAGCGTGAACTGTATGTTTCATCAGATCAGAACTTCAGTGTGATACGCCCACAGCCCGCTGTCCTTGAGCTGGCACTACAGTTACAGCCCAGATAAACTACAGCCCGCTGTCCTTGAGATGGCACTACAGTTACAGTTCAGATAAACTACAGCCCGCTGTCCTTGAGATGGCGTTATAGTTACAGCCCAGATAAACAACTACAGCCCTCTGTCGTTGAGATGGCACTACAGTTACAGTTCAGATAAACTACAGCCTGCTGTCCTTGAGATGGCACTACAGTTATAGCCCAGATAAATTACAGCCCGCTGTCCTTGAGATGGCACTACAGTTACAGTTCAGATAAACTACAGCCCACTGTCCTTGAGATGGCACTACAGTTACAGTTCAGATAAACTACAGCCCGCTGTCCTTGAGATGGCACTACAGTTACAGTTCAGATAAACTACAGCCCACTGTCCTTGAGATGGCGCTAGTTACAGCCCAGATAAACTACAGCCCGCTGTCCTTAAGATGGTGCTACAGTTACAGCCCAGATAAACAACTACAACCCGCTGTCCTTGAAATGGCACTACAGTTACAGCCCAAATAAACAACTACAACCCGCTGTCCTTGAGATGACACTACAGTTACAGTTCAGATAAACTACAGCCCGCTGTCCTTGAGATGGCGCTAGTTACAGCCCAGATAAACAACTACAGCCCACTTTCCTTGAGATGGCACTACAGTTACAGTTCAGATAAACTACAGCCCACTGTCCTTGAGATGGCACTACAATTACAACCCAGATAAAACAACTACAGCTCAACTATCAGCATGGTTATTTATAAAGCTGTGTTTTTTTTAAATGGGGGGAAAAAAGCCATGACTGCTGCTTAAACCAAGCTCGGCACCTACAAAGATAGCACACATCAACGGTACATCTCACACCAACAGTAAAATGCAACACTAAATCATCTAAAGGGAAATGTCATCATTCCTCATTCAACATGATGTTTCAGCTATTACAATTTACTAGACAATACTGTTTTTCTTTTTAATGTCTCTTTCCAAGGTTTACAACATATCTTTGTGGACTATCCCAAAAGTTTGTATACAAAACATTTGCCTCTCCTTAGTTAACCTCGTAGTTCTTTTTGTTTGTGACGTCAGCGTGCTCAGCATGACAATAGGCTGACGTTACAAACAGCAATTCTGAGGTCAGCTGGAAGAGTCAAGTCATTTTGGAAGACTCCCGCTACAAGGAACTGAAGTGACAGTGAAACAAAATGCCGTAATAACCAGGCGTTTCAAAAACTATGTCAAACCTTGCATTAAAAAGGGTCACCTGTAATTATAAAAAAATAATAAAACTTGCTTTGGCTGATTTGCACCAACATAAAATGTAACCAAGATTGTTCTCTTTTCAAAAAGAAACAGAGGTGTGATATTTGAATGTTAATTATTATGAGCGGGAACTGACGTGCTGAAATAAAGCTCTTGTATTTGTTATAGTTGTCAACAAGTGACACTTCAAGCAGGTTAAGGTCAGGTGCAGGATAAGTTCAATGCACTGGGCTGCTCTCGTTACCCTTCAAAGAGAGGCAGGAGTCGTACTCTAAGTCAAAATGCCAAAAATATTTTTTGGAAGTAAGCAATGGTCACAGTATGATGTCGCACAGATGTTTCAATCTACAAAACAATAATGTACCATCCTAAACAACTGACAGAGTATACCCAGCTACAATCACTATAAAGGCAGTTTAGAAAATGGCAGAGGCAAGCACACCCTACACAGAGCTATGAGAAACAGTTTATAATAAATGGTGACCCCTATAATGACTGGACATCGGCTTTTTTCTCCCCCCCATATTGCTTTTTGCCCACCCGCCACCACTACCTACTCCGCCATTGGGCCCTGTGTCGAGGTCCCCAAGTCCCATCTGCCACTCCTCTGCTGTCATGCCAGCAGGCATCCACAAGGAAGCGGAACCGGGGGAGTTCTCTGAGGAGCCGTCACACCGCGGCTGACCCATGGGCGATTTTCTTCCCAGTCTTGTCCCCTGGCAACCGCGCAATGTGCAATGGTGTAACAGACGAGCTCCGTCTCCACGCAGACAGTCTCAAACACCTGTGATTGGTCGTTGCTGTGTGCCCAGGCTGTGTCACTACCTGGACACTTCAAAGTGGCAGACAAGCAATGGGTTACACTACCCCTCTCCCAGAGGGCTGAGAGCAGCCCACTGGGACACTCGATCCTTCCTCCTCGGCCAGCCCCTGAGTAACCCGTGTCTGTTATCAAACCTGGGTCGCCAGCTTGGCAGGAGGTAAGGCACTAAGGCGCCCCAGCCCTCCATGCCACTGGGCGCCCTGGATATCCAGTTTTGATAAAATGCCATAATAACCCGCTGAATTCCATAACTCAATAGCAAGTTATTATGGTGTTTTCCTCCTCACACTCTCACTTCAGTGAAGCGCAAAAGACAGCACATTATATTTGTGCGAGTACAGCGCCTGCTCAGAGACACGCTTCTTGGTAGCACAAATAGAGTTTTTCTCTGTTGAAACCTTGCACCAGTTATCAAAATAATGCCTGTACAAAGTTTGTGTTACGAGATTATCACACACTGAGGGTGTGTGAAAAAATCCTCATAAACCCCACGTGCACAGGTATTATTCTCTATGTCGAGACCTACAAAGGGTAGCACATACTATAAGAAAAGGATACAGCTTAGCCTAAGACATTAAAGGTTGTGCAACTTCTGGTGCTGGCAGGAAAACCCAAGTACGTAAAGGGACACTGTCAGCTTTTATTTTAAATTTTAAAGTGCATTGCTGCAGTTACCCTGTTGGCATTATTATAATTAGCAAATGCATTAATACCACAGAATGTACATTATATTTCTATTATTTTATGATGTACAGTAGAACATTGTTCTGTACAGAATTCCATCCCTTTCAAAATGCTGTTGTACCACAGTTCAAAGGTCATGGAATGTGACTGTACCCTTCTGTGGTACAACAGTATTCTGAAACCTCTAGAGACTGCACAAGTCAGTTTCATTCTGAAAGCAAAAGAACCGCCGCAAGCACATGTCACATAATACACGTTAAAAAGTACAGGATGGGCAACTCTATGCATAACCAGTGTGCTTTGCCACCTTGGGGTTCTGATTCCTGTGGATCTTTCAAATCTTCGCTCTCCAGGTCAGACAGAGAAACGGAACCTCTCTGTGGCAGAACGCACTGGTTATGCATAGTTGCAAATCCAGTATTCTCTATATTTTTTGTACTAAAATTTAGTTTCAAGAGGTCTACCTTGACAGCTGGCCGGCAGTGTTCCTGCATGTCCATGAGTATCATACTGTGCCGAGTTGTGGGCAAAATTCTTTGTGCGCAAGTTTCAAATTTTTTTTTTGTATATTTAATAAATACACTGCCTGACAATATGGACACTACTAAAGTTTTCAAAGTTAATCCGATTCAAAACCGTGCACTCTAAACTGCTTACATTCTTGTCTGAAAGTTGAAGTCACGATTCTGGGCACGTACATCAGCGTCGATGCTAGTACACATGCCCAGTCATGGTTTCAACGACAAACTTCTCAGGTGTACGATGCAGTCGGCCTGCAGCCTCATAAAAACATAGAAGTTGATGGCAGATAAGGACCGCAAGGCCCATCCAGTCTGTCCATTTCTTTTTCTACCTTATGAATGTGCCAACCTCTGTCAGTGGCCTATCTACTCACACTTATCTGTATTGCTCCCTTATGCCTATCCCATGCCTGTTTGAAGCCCTGCACTGTATTCAAATCCACCACTTCCTGATGTAGGCATTTCCATGCATCCACCACCCTTTCTGTGAAAAAGAACTTCCTCACATTACCCCTTAATTGGCCTCCCTCTGATTCATTCTGTGTCCTCTTGTCCTGCTATTTTTCTTATATTTAAACATGTTAGACTCTTTCACCTTGTTAATGCCCTTAAGGTGTTTGAATGCCTCGATCATATCACCTCTCCCTCCTTTGCTCTAGGGTATACATATTGAGCTCTGTTAATCTGTCCTCATATGTCTTCTGATGCAGTCCCTGCACCATTTTGGTTGCCCTTCTCTGGACTGCCTCAATTTGGTTAATGTACTTGTGAAGGTGCGGCCTCCGGTATTGCACGCAGTACTCCAGATGGGGCCTAATCAGTGTCTTGTAAAGAGGGATTATTACTTCCCTCTTACGACTTGTGATACCCCTACTAATACAACCCAACACTTCCCTATGTGCATGATCTTGCACTTCTTTGCATTAAACCCCAGTTGCCACTCTTCCGACCATTTTGCTAGTTTATCCAGATCTCTTCTCATTCTGCCCATACCATCTGAATCATCTACTCTGTTGCAGCTCTTGGTGTCATCTGCAAACAGACAAACCTTACCCTCCAGTCCATCTGCAATGTCACTGATGAGTATACTGAAGAGGACTGGTCCCAGGACTGAATCCTGAGGTACCCCACTTGTGACCTGCATCTCTTCTGACTGTATACAGTTTACCACCACTCTCTGTTTTCTACCCGTCAACCAGTTTGTCACCCACTTGACCAACTTCTGACCCACCTCGAGCCTACCCAGCTTATTAATCAATTTTCTATGTGGAACACTATTGAAAGCTTTGCTGAAGTCAAGGTAGGCAACATCAACTGCTCCCCCTTGGTCCACCACTCTGGTTACCCCTTCTATGGACTCCAGGTGTTGCACTATCCTTTCCGTAAGGAGCACCTCCATAATCATAGCGTCGACGCAATCCAACTGGGGCCATCAGCATGCGCAATAATACACAATCCAACTGGGGCCATCAGCGGGCGCAATACTACACAATCCAACTGGGGCCATCAGCGTGCGCTATACTACACAATCCAACTGGGGCCATCAGCGTGCGCAATACTACACAATCCAACTGGGGCCATCAGTGTGCGCAATACTACACAATCCAACTGGGGCCATCAGTGTGCGCAATACTACACACTCCAACTGGGGCCATCAGCAGGCGCAGTACTACACAATCCAACTGGGCCCATCAGCGTGCGCAATACTACACAATCCAACTGGGCCCATCAGCGTGCAGAATACTACACAATCCAACTGGGGCCATCAGTGTGCGCAACACTACACAATCCAACTGGGGCCATCAGTGTGTGCAACAATCCAACTGGGGCCATCAGCGGGCGCAACACTACACAATCCAACTGGGGCCATCAGCGTGCGCAATACTACACAATCCAACTGGGCCCATCGGTGTGCGCAATACTACACAATCCAACTGGGGCCATCGGCGTGCGCAATACTACACAATCCAACTGGGGCCATCGGCGTGCGCAATACTACACAATCCAACTGGGGCCATCAGCGTGCGCAATACTACACAATCCAACTGGGGCCGTCAGCGTGCGCAATACTACACAATCCAACTGGGGCCGTCAGCGCGCGCAATACTACACAATCCAACTGGGCCTATCAGTGCGCGCAATACTACACAATCCAACCGGGGACGTCAGTGTGCGCAACACTACACAATCCAACTGGGGCCGTCAGTGGGCACAATACTACACAATCCAACTGGGGCCGTCAGTGGGCGCAATACTATACAATCCAATTGGGGCCATCAGCGTGTGCAATACTACACAATCCAACTGGGGCCATCAGCGTGCGCAATACTACACTTTCCAACTGGGGCCATCAGTGTGCGCAATACTACACAATCCAACTGGGCCCATCAGTGTGCGCTACTACACAATCCAACTGGGCCCATCAATGTGCTCAATACTACACAATCCAACTGGGGCCATCAGTGGGCGCAGTACTACACAATCCAACTGGGGCCATCAGTGTGCGCAATACTACACAATCCAACTGGGGCCATCAGTGGCGCAATACTACACAATCCAACTGGGGCCATCAGTCTGCGCAATACTACACAATCCAACTGGGGCCATCAGTGTGCGCAATACTACACAATCAAACTGGGGCCATCAGTGTGCGCAATACTACACAATCCAACTGGGGCCATCAGCGTGCGCAATACTACACAATCCAACTGGGGCCATCGGTGTGCGCAATACTACACAATCCAACTGGGGCCATCGGTGTGCGCAATACTACACAATCCAACTGGGGCCATGGCGTGCGCAATACTACACAATCCAACTGGGGCCGTCAGTCTGCGCAATATTACACAATCCAACTGGGGCCATCAGCGTGCGCAATACTACACAATCCAACTGGGGCTATCAGTGTGCGCAATACTACACAATCCATAACAACACAGAGGCTTCGATTTGGCTAGCAATGGTCCAGTAAAGTGTGCTTGTTTTTCATAAGCCTATTTACTGT
The DNA here is from genome assembly GCA_016271365.2 of Neoceratodus forsteri. Taxonomy (NCBI): domain Eukaryota; kingdom Metazoa; phylum Chordata; order Ceratodontiformes; family Ceratodontidae; genus Neoceratodus; species Neoceratodus forsteri. The sequence goes on along the minus strand of JADMNL010000023.1, from coordinate 213,433,324 downwards.
TCACATAATTAAATCCATATTTAGGTATACCATACAATACGAAGGATATTCAATCCTATTATCTGATCTAGGGAGTAAAGACCAAAGGTTCTGTCGGTATGCTCAACCCACGATCAACATGAGGCTGTTGTAAAAGTAAGCATTTTTGTTAAGTTCTTAACCTGTTTTGCATGGCAGTCAGTAAAGCAAACCCATTCTTGCTTCACTGGCTTCCTTTTTTATGGGCATATTGATGACAAAAACGGGTACAATTGTTGGTCTCATAAGAACAGAAAGATCTGTGGCCTTTTAAAGGTTCAGTAACAAATGTTTTACCTTTCACACAAGTTCAGTTTACCCAGTAAAATCTATTTTTAATAAAGGGAAGCTTTATGTTTAGGCAGATTAAATGACCTACTGAAAGCTCATTAACAACCATAACAGGAAACAAATGACAGAGTGGGTTTAGCTACCCATATAGAAATGTGTGTGCTGCGTACATGCACAATGCATGCCACATGCTTAATTGTGCAATGTTTGCATGTGGTTAGCATCCACAAAGTGAACCTAAGTGCACCAGATCTAAAAATCACATCAGGTTCACATGTTGCACACTTGACATGAGTGCAGCAGCTAAGCTGGTGTGAACATCATTTAAACGTCACATCAGGTTCACATGTTGCACGCTTGCCATGCGTGCCGCAGCTTAGCAGGTGCAAATCTCATCTAAAAAAACACATCAATTTCTATTTTTCATACTACTGCTAGCAATTAGAGCCATTAAAATACCATTTCCATTGATATCCCACTAAAATTAGGCAAACTCATTAATTCTCACTATTAAATCCTTTTGCATATTGTTTGATGGCTTTTGATTTTTGTCATTAAATTGCCATTTATTTGTAAAGTATTCTTCGCTTACTGCATTAAATGCCTAAAATACAGTTAGCCAACATCCCCATTCCAGATGTGTGAAGAGGGGCCTCTGGTGTGAAGCCTGACCTTTTCGTTTTAGGCTATGTAACTCCCCTTAAGCACGTTTAGCGCTACGGATGTGTTTCTTCATGACTGATAACAGCTCACTTAATTTCCACTTTGTTATATATTCTGTATATAGCTATGGCCATGCTCAGCACTCGTGCTGACTAGGGCCTTGGAAGCACGCACCATACCTCACTTTTTGTCACTGAAATGAGGGACAATAGGCTCGTTCTCATGACCGACTGTGAGCCATCATCAGTGGCTCACAGCAGACAGATCGGTTCTCCTGCCCACACGTGAACCTTGCCATTTTGGCAGTTTTCCGTTGTGTGGTGGTGTCGCCACGATCCCTCCTTCTCTGGGTTTGTGGAGTGGTGTAGGTGGTTTCCTGTGCCGTCTGAACAGGCAAACCACCTGCTTCATCACTACAATTTCTCACTAACCCAACAGTGACCGGAACAACATGCAAATCACCGGAAAAGAAAAGGGTACTGAAAACACAGATGCTGTGTGAACACAGCCCTCAAATGTTTTATTATTTACTGTTAATCTTTTTGTTGAGTGATTTCATAATTACTACAATACCAGAGCTTTTTACACATATGACTGAGTGGTTTATAACATCACCACCATATATCCACTTAGTACAGCAGTACTGTCAACATAAGCAGAGCATATACAGTACATAAAATACAGTACGTAAAATAAACAGAGTTGACTGAGGCTATCTACAGGATGCATTCTACCTAGGGTTAAAGAAGATCTCAATGGAATGGACGTACCCGATTCTCCCTTGGTTCATAGTACTGTGGAGCCTATGTTCAGTAATTCATATGGGGAAAGGAGTTTGTAGCGGAGGTTACAGTTCAGCTTCTATAGGGCAATATGAGGAAATGAGGGGATAGTGGGGGAGACCGAGAGGTTATCCACCCAGTAGCACTCAAGAGGTCTGTCAGGAAAAAGAGAGTGAACATTCATAAACATACAAATTCCACCAACTTTACAAGGAACTTCGTGGGGGGAGCAATAAATCTTTCATGTACATAATGGGCTTTCCATTTTGCATATGGTCATTGTAAGAGAAGTAGGGGGTCCAAACACTTTCAAATTTGGATAGGTTTCCAGATTTATAACAGGACATTCTGGTCCAGTGTGCAGCCCCTTCTATGGCTTTATGTCACTCCATAAATCTAGGGACCAACTTCGTTCTCCATCGTTGCAGGATTAGCCTCTTCACTTCCACGGATACTTGTATGATCCATAACAATTGGGATTTGGGCAATCCCAGCATGGAGTGAGGCAGCCCCAGTATCCAGAGCTGAGGAGCTAATGGGAGGGATACCCCCAGAACTCGAGAGCAGTGTTCAATTACAGCATTCCATAATGACGACAGATGTGAACATTCCCAGAGTATATGTAAGAGATCTGTCCCAGGGTTGTCGCACCTCCAGCACGTGTCGCCTGCAAGCAGTCCCATCATTTTGAGCTGAGAGGGAGTGCAGTACCAGAGATGCACAATTTTGTTTTGAATGAGTAAGCTTATCTGGTCACAACAAGCTTGGTGTGTTCTCAGCCAGCCCAGTTGCCATAATTGTTCTGTAATAGAGAAGCCCAATCTTTTTTCCCATTTAAGTTTGGCGGGGAGGGAGGGGTTGGGGGCAGAGTCCCTCATAAACTTTTGAATGGTGCCCGCTCTCCCTTTTGGGTGTTGAAGCCAAGGCTCTAGCGGAAGTGGGGCGCACAGCTTTTTCTTTATTTTTAAGACATACCACACACCTACATTTTTGCTTGACCCAGGTAGAAAGGAGGTTTCTTATTTGGAGGCATCTCCAGAATTCTTTCTGTGGCAGACCATATCTGGCCCACAGCCCTTGAAAGGAGTCCAGAGCTATACTCCCCTCTGTATTAAGGTCCCCCAGGTTTCTATGTGTTTGGATTGCCAATTAGACTACCTGAAAGGTATATTTTCATTACAGAGGTGAGGGTGAAGCCAAAGCGGAGTGTACTTCCCAAGTGGAGGCAGTGTTTGGTTTGGAGTCCTGATTTTTGCCAAGCCAAGAGGAAATTGTATAGAGTGGGCCATTATTGTAGTTTCCTGGAGAGAAGAAAGGGCATAATGGCCAAAGGAAGAAGGCCATCTTGTAAGTCTCTCTCTATTTGTATCAAGGCCGGAGAAGGTGAGGGGCTTAGCCCATTTAAGGATTTGGCTACTATGAATGCTATAGAATATACTGGGTTCCATCCTCCTCTTAGCTTCTGGGCTCGTAGCTTAGCCGCACTATACTGGGGCCTGGAGGCACCCCAAAAAAATCTATTAAGTAGGCTGTTTGACTGCTTGGCCCACACATCAGGCAGTAAGATAGGGATGTGAGATAGTAAATGAAAAACCTTGGGGGGGTAACATCATCTTGATCACAGAGATTTTCCCTGCTAGGGACAGGTGTAGGTGTTCCTATCTAGCTGTGTCTTTCTGAAGAGTGTCCAGCAGTGTTCTGAGATTGATATCCATTAAGGACTGTATTTGAGTGGAAATTTTAATCCCCAGGTACTTAATGGTATCGTGAGCCAGGCAAGATCCAAACTGCCTAGCCTGATTGGGGAACACAATTCATTTAGGGGCAGAATTTCATATTTGGAGGGGTTAATTTTTAGATCCGAAAGAGTCCAGAATGCCTTTAGTGTAGACAGAATGCTGGGGAGGCTGACAGGTAAGTTTCTAGTCAATATCAGACAATCCTCTGCATATAGTTTGGTGGTATTTTGCTTGTCCTTGATAAGTATTCCCTGGATCTCCAGATGGATTCTCAAAACTGCAGCAAGTGGTTCGATAGCCAGAACAAACAGAAGGGGACAGGGGGCAACCTTGTCTCGTCCCTCTATATAGTCGAAAGGTGTCAGACAAGTTGCCATTGGTAAGTACCGTGCTACAGGGCCAGCGTATAACGTTTTAATCCACTCAAATGTTTTATTAACATTTTTTTGAACCATCAGAAAGGCGCCACTGCGGCAAGGTGCAATGTGAAAGAGCCTAGTGAGAGACATTTACCCTCACAATGATCGGGACATATCCTGAAACATGGAGATACAGTACCACAGAACACAGTGGAAACCATTGTATTTACTTGCACAGATGTTGGCAACTGAGAATGAATTTCTACCATTAAGCAAGGGTGCCATTTAGGTAGGCCAGAGGGAGGCAGTTGCCCCCCCACCCCACATTTGTGCCTAGGTTGTTCTTATGGTGTGGTAATAATGGCACTAAATTTGGTTTAACTTTTTGCACAATAAGTGCCCCTCTGGCCTGTGTGCACACCTGCTGTGGGTGTGCTCCTGACATAACCGTGTCTGTATTGTGCTGTCCACTTACTCCACCTATTAGCAGCGGTGCTGTCACACAACATGGAGGAGCTCCAATCAAGCAAGAGTGCATGAGTCAGGTGAGTGCGACACTGTCTTTCCCACCACAGAGTAGACAGGCAACACACTACAGCTTCATTCCATTCTTATTGCAGGGTTAGACCATTCAGCGAACTCATTTAAAATGGTGACCCATGGCATTACAACAAAACAGTTACATAACAAAGAATTACACACATATACAAATACAGTAAAAAAAAATCCATTTACATTATTATAAATACAGTAAAGTGCATATAACATTCTAACGTTTGCAGGAGTCGGTAAGCGCTGAGCTCTCAATAGCAGTGTTGCAGCAGCATATTTTTGCTGGTCTACTCTTGGTGAGTCTCCAGCTCCCTTGGTGGCTGAATGGGCAGGGGAAAGCTAGAAGCTAGCTCGACAACTAGGCTACCTACCTACACTACTTGGCCTGCCTTGCAATAAAAACAGTGCAAGCCCCCCCATGGCAGCAAGCTAAGCCTAGCAGCAGCAGCGACAGCAGTGCAGATGGTCTTCACAGGTCTTGATCAGTGCAGCGCTGCAGCAGCCAAGCAAGAAGCAAGCACCACAGGTTGGGTGGGTTCTGTTGGTGAGGTGACTTGGGTTGCAGACCACAGTGGAGACCTGGGACAGTCAGTTCCAGCATCCAGCTTCTGGCTGAAGGATGGAGGAGGAGCAGACTGAAAACTGGTCTGGTGGCACACTGGGCCAGGCTGCAGGCTCCAGTCAGATGGCCAGGTAAGTAAAAGTAAATAATTTTTATTACTGGGGGATTAGAGAAGGAAGAAGGACTGAAATATTGATGTGCTTTTCACATTTCTACACCTTATAGACGGCTTCACGACCCACATGGGAAAGGTATTGAATGGAATGAAGTTGGGGAGAGAGACTGGGGAAAAGTTTTTGTTTTTGGGGGTTCAGAACTTAGCCAGGGGAAAAAAGTGGTTAGCACAGTAACTGTGTGGGTTTAAGACCAAATTGGATGCACTGCTCTGGGGTATAGACAGATTAATCTTTTACATTTGAATTTTTCCAGATTTGCATAGTACTTTTCACTCACAGCAAGTAAGTTTTACCTTTTAGAGATGTTCCAAACATTCCAGAGCTTGCCTTCTAGGGGCTAACTGGCACCTGGCCTCCTCTGGTTGTTACTCCCCCTCCCCTGGTTGAAATCTGAAATAGTGCCCTTGCCATAAAAGTCTAAATTTACAGGCCATCCTCTGTGTGAGCAGCATGTTTTTCATGCGGGACAGAGCAGTTTTCAGGGATTAAATGTGGGCTGCCCCTTGCAATCAAGGACAGCTGAGCAGTATGGTATGCACAGACTACTGGATCCCCATTATAGTCTGGCCTATGCCACCCCCAGTAGCTGATCTCCACATCCCCACGCTCAGTCACCTTAGGACACAGGGCAGGGGAGTGCAGGGCAAGCCCACTAGAATGAATGGGAGTATTTTTTTTTTTTTTACACATTATGATGGCAATTACAGATTAATGAAGGCCACCACTTGACTAACCAGGGCCTTGTTAGTAGAACAGTGGCCTTCATTAATGTACAACTTGCCATCATAATGTATAAAACAGAAATAAAAAAATAACTCCATTCATTTCAAAGGGGCACACCCCGGCACGCTGTCCCATGGACATCATCTCAAAGATTCCTGCCTCTGGCTCCCTAGTACTCATGAAAGAGACTATCGACTTACACCTATACTAGGTGGGCTGTAATGTAACAGCGTGGCTGCACCCGCTATAGTGTGCATGTATATGCAAGGTGTGGAACTGGCCGTGTGTGTGGGGTGCCAAGTTATTGTTACTTTTGTATTTGCCCCTTTAAGTAAATTTCCAATGTAAGGCAGCCACTCACACATAGTGGTAGATGCCCTCATCGGCCATTATCTTATCTTGCTTTTACTGAATAAAAGCAGCTTGTACCTTAATAACATGCCTCATAACTTTCCTTTACACAGTGGAAGCCCTCTGTATTCTGAGTGTCCGGGTTCGGCCTCCACACCCCCGCGCTCAAGCACGTAATGATGTGTAGCCAGGGACAGTGTGGTGGCATGCCCCATTGAAATGAATGGGGCTTGATTTTTTATTTGTTTTTAAGCTACAAAATGGTCACTTGGCGATTTATGAAGGACACCACTCAACTAACATGGCCCTTGTTAGTCGAGTGGTGTCCTTCATTAATCTCCAAGTGACCATTTTGTAGCTTTAAAGTGAATGAGAAATCAAGCTCCATTCATTTCAATGAGGCGCGCCCCAGCACTCTTCCTGGCCATACGTCATTACGTGCTTGAGCGCAGGGGCATAGCGGCCGAACCTGGACACTCAAAATACAGAGGGTTCCACTGTGTAAAGGAAAGTTACCAGGCATATTATTAAGGTACAGGCTGCTTTTATTCAGTAAAACCAGGATAGACTAACGGCCACTATGTGTGAGTGGTAGCTGCTCTCTCAGGTCGGAAATTTTCTTTCAAGTCTGTTTGCATGAAAGCATTCAAAACTGTGGAGAGAAAATAATAGGAGTACAGGCCAGACAGAAGAGATGAAGTAGCTCTGTGGGTAAGTGTGTGTATGGGGGTGGTGGGAAGAAATACATGCGTTTCCGATGGTATGTGTGCTACAATTCAGCTGTGCAGTGGAGATAAGGGGGACAAGAAAACTAAAAAGTATATCAGTGGCTATAAGCACGCCATATGCATGCAGATGTGTGCAGATTTGTACTGAAGTACAAGCGAGCTGTATGTATGCAGGCAGTACAGTGTAATGGTTAAGGGCACTGAACTGCAAACCTGAAGACCTGGGGTTTGAATCTCATCAACCCCCACTTGTATACTGTGTGATCCTAAGCAAGTCACTTAACTTTTATGTGTGCAGTTATCAGTGGCCACTTGCTTTTTACATGTGTGCCACATGCATGCAATCTGTTCCAATTTAACATAAAAAGCATGCTTGCAGCACGCATGTCACATAGGTAGTTTTATGTGCGCAGCATGGAAACATTTCATGTAATTATTTCTATAATGGTAGGTTAACACACATTTCCTAGGGGGCCTTAGACCTTCACTATCAAGGGGTGAGTCTGGGTGGTACCAGTGACCTGGCTTATTAAAAGTGCGCAAGACTGTGAAGGGATTTAAGTGATATGAATGGCCATCGAGACCACGGCAAGCTTATGATCTCTTACGAGCACTCTTAAGATCTCACTGGCCTCTTCACATCTCTGGAATCACCTCACTCTCCTCTGGAGATTTTAGTACCTGTTTGGCAGCCATTTTTTTCCTTGCCATCAAGTCCACCACAAAAAATAAATTCTAATAATAAAAAAAAAAAAATCACTCCAAGTCCAGCTTCATAACCCCCAGTGCACAAAACATTTATGTAAAAACATATCCCTGTCCTGGTCACCCATCAAAAAATTGGAGAAACCCACTTTTTCAATAACAATTATAAATTTTCTCATGTTTATTCCATGTGAGTTCCAACATTTACAAACTGCTATATAAATCGAAAGCTAGTTTTCAAGTGTTAGAATGACTATTCACCCCTAGAGGTGATCCAAAACATAGTGGTATTCTTTTCTTGATGTTTGGTTCACTAGTAAGTCAGCAGTTCAGAGTAGTCTCACTGTAGAGCTCAAGTACGAAACATGGAATAAACAAGGAGGTGTCAACTGAAACGGGGGATAGTAGAGAGCCAGGAATTGTTTATTTATTTAAACCATGTGTTCTTACTAACAATATTGAAGTATTACTACAACAAGAATAAAAATAATATACCCATCAGGGTAGCAGTGACTTAATAAGGTGTACTGAATTCTAACAGTACTGATGAGCCACTTTGGGAGCACCCTTGAAAAAAATTTAAATAAACTCAAAATGATACTGATACTTAAAGGGCCCTGTTTGGGCATGTTACATTCTGGACTGTGTGCAATACTGTGAGATTAAGTCATTATAATGAGGCCAGCTTTAATTAAAATGCTTCTTTATTCCAAGCCATTTTACAAACTCCATTGTTAATTATGGTTTGGAGGGGACTACCTTTATGAGTGTTTTTTTCCCAGTGTTTGGTACAGAATTACTTAATGACCTTCTGACCCAGCAAGGTATTATGGATATGTGAATTCACTGTGTACCTCAAACTAACATTGCGCTATAGTCTATAATAACCAGCAGATTGAAGACCCCAAGGAAATGGCAAATATTTTTAATATATATTTCGAGTCTGTATTCACACAATCTGAGACACATATGGGGGACGAACCTCGAGCAGACGAGCATAACAGACCAGATCACTTTAGAATGTATAAGTAACAAAAATGAAAGCTCCAAAATGTACATACGCAACAGGACTGGATAATAGTTCCTCACAGATGTTAAAATTATTAGTGCCCCAAACAGTCATCCCGCTAAGACTACTAAATATGAGACCACTGTCAAAAAATGAAATTCCTGAAGACTGGCGATCAGTCATTGTCATCCCGATACATAAGAAAGGAAACAAGTCTAACTTTGAAAACTATCACCCTATAAGTCTTACTTCTGTGCCTGGTAAGATTATGGAATCAATCCTAAAGGATATGATAAATAAACACACAGAACAAAATGCATACAGAGATCAGCAACAGCATGGTTTTACTGCTGGGAGCTCATGCATAACAAATCTACTATGAACAACTATCAATGGCAATGGACAAGGGATCATCAGTGGAAGGCATATTTTTGCAGATTTTGCTAAGGCATTTGAAAACGTACCACACAAAGCCATAATACAACAACTAGTAGATATAAAGACAGATCATAAAATTACTGCATGGATTCAGAATTGGCAGAATGGAAGTCAAAGGGTACACCTGTCAGATTCAATATCCGTGACAAGTGGGGTTCTGCAGAGCTCTGTTCTAGGACCCTTGTTTCAGATTTTTATATCAGACATGGACAAATTCTCAACATGCTGGACACGTAAATATGCAGATGACACCAATATAGCTGGAGTAAGAAATACACAGGAAGACACTGATATCTTACAGGCAGAACTGGATAGTATAAGTAAATGGGTTAATATAAAGGGGCATGTCATTCAATACAGAAAAAAGTTGTGTAATGCATTTAAGCCACCATAACAAAGAGAACACATATTTTCTTAATGGAATACCACTACGGAAAACATCAGAGGAAAAAGATTTAGGCATAACAATAACAGGGAAATTAATCTATGATCACCGTTGCCATACTAAAAGAAGCAAAGCTAAAAGGGTAGTATGGACAATCAAAATAACCTTTAAAAGTAAAGACGAGGAGGGGCTGATGGCTCTGTATAGGGCATATGTAAGACCAGTTCTGGACTATGGTAGCCAGGCATGGGGGGCTATTAACAAGAGAACCGTGGATCAGTTAGAAAGAGTCCAAAGACATGCTACCAAAATGATATATAGGTTAAGAAACTTGCCACATAATGAGCGACTTCAGAAGTTAAATCTCATGACACTAGGAACTAGAAGGATTCAAGGAGACATGCTCCTCTGTTATGACATCATGCAGAACAGTTATCCAATAAACTCAACCTGGAATTTAAAATAATAACATAGGGACAAGAGGTCACCAATTGCAGCTGAGATCAAAAAGATTCTTCACAAACAAGATGTGGGGGGCATTCTTTACATAGAGGGTGGTGAATCCTTGGAACAGTCTGTCCTTGAATATAATAATTACTTAAGATAAACAATAAAAAAAAAAAACCTAGACACCTATATACTTGAAGAACTAGGTTATGCTATTATGGGTAAACTGGTAGGAGTACACATGGGCATACCGCCACCTTGACTCCTTAAACCTTAGTATAAACCTTAGTGTTATTATTACTATTAACATCTATGTGAGGCAGGTTAGATACTACTGTATGTTCACCTAACCTCATATGACCAGGGTCTGACCACTCTGGAAACTGGATATGCCAGATCCCATTTTATAAATATGTTCAACAGCTTCATTTACAGACTAACAAACAAACCTGACCGAATAAAGTGTATACTGCTCAATGAGTCCAGTAAAAGACATCACCAGTAATTTTTTTTTCTGCGCACCCCAATGTCTTACGAAACCCTTGTTGGAACTGTCATGCTGTTTGTCCAAAACAAAAACATTAGCTCTGTGTCATAAATCTCTCATTTATTCCTTTATTTTTGTTTTCACTTATACCACTTCACAAAACGCACTAGAAAGAGAACAATAAAGCACTTTTGCTTTTGTTTTGTTTTCATTGTAATGTGGCACAACATGATGTAGGGAATGTACCACAGAAAGGGCGGTGCTGTTGGCACTGCTGCCTCTTCCTGGAACTCTCAAAGCCACAGCACTTTGTGGGCGGCAGCATGATGTCACTTTAATGAAAGTACAATTTTCCTCTTGCTAAAAAAGGCAAATTACATCCCTTGGTATGAAGAAATTGGGTTCTGGGGCTATATGCTTACATCTTGGTACTTACAACACATGCAATTTATTTGCTCCAGCAAAGTTTAAAACACTTTCTTGGCAGAAAAATGGCCATCTATAGTCTTCAGGGACATTAACAATATCACAGTCAGAGATTTGTGGTGCAATACACCACTGTACTGTCACGCAGGACAGAAGCCAGAAAAATAGCTTAAATATTCCTTTCTTCCTTCCTTGAAAACTCTGGGGAACACGTCTGAGCACAGGTGCTATGACTACCTGCCCAGTTGAGTAGGCTAGAAAGGAAGATTAAGGGCATTCCTGGCCATATTCTGGTTTTGTACCAGTTGAAGACTGTACGAAAACAATTTGTTAAAGCAGGAGGTGTTAGGCCTAGGAGTGCCTTCATTCATGTACTTCAAAATGCAGGTACAAAAACTATTTAGCCAAGCTCATAAAACATCAATAGTACTCATATATACCTCCACTGGTCCGACACTCCTCATGTCAGCTGCAGTATCCATGAGGAACATCTTTAGTAGTGCACCACAGTTCAGTGATTGGCACAATGCCTGGCCATTTAGAAGGGAAAAAAAAAATAGAAATTTAAATACCTGTAAATTTTCCTTCTCCGACTGCTGGCCTCTGGGCTCATCACTACTGGGAGGACCCTCCTGGAATCACGTGACAGGCAGGGAAAAAAGATCTCTGCAGGGCTACTAGAACCCCCCTCCACTTCCTGAAGCCCTCAGTTCTTCCTAAAGCAGTTGTCTCCTATGGAATAACAAACTTGGAAACAAAACAAAGAACATGTTAATCAGAACATGCGGGCCAGAAACATTCTGGCCAAGTGGCCAACTTTCAAACATTCTGGGAGGATAGGAGCCCACAGACCAGCAGTTGGAGAAAGAAAATTTACAGGTATTTAAATTTCTATTTCTCTCTCCTAAAGCTGGTCTCTGATATCATCACTACTGGGATATACTAAAGCAGTACATCCCTATGCTTCCCAGGTGGGAAGAATGTCAGCAGTCCTTTATGGGTCCACCACTGCCTGGAGGACCCTACGGCCAAAGGATGCCTCCGTAGAGGCGGACACATCCAACTTGTAGAACTTCGCAGAGGTATGGATGGATGACCAAGTGGCCGCTCTAAATAAATTCGCTGGAGAGGCTTCTCTGAAGTCCGTTCAGGACGTAGCCATTGCTTTAGCTGAGTGGGCCCTCACTGGGCACGGCAGGTCTATCCCGCCTTCTTGTAAGCCATGGAGATGGCGGAACAAATCCATCTTGCAAGAGAGTCTTTCAATGTTTTTTTTTGCCCATATTCTGCCCCGAAGTAAGGATGAACAGACTTGAAGTCTTGCATATTGAATCAGATCTCTTGATGTAAATCTTCAGTGCTCTCTTCAGACCAAGTGTGTGAAATCCTCACTCCTTCTCGTTCCTAAGGTGAGGACAGAAGGAGGGAAGGTTCAGGATTTAGCTGTAGTGAAAAACAGACATCACCTTTGGCAAAAAGGAGGGATCCGTTCGCAGGACCACTGAGTCCTGATGAAACACAGTGTATGGCTCTTTGGATGACAGGGCTCGTATAACTCACTGATGCGGTGAGCTGAGGTGATTGCTGTAAGAAAAATTACCTTCATTGTGAGGTGGAGTAGGGATGTTTCCTTAAGGGGCTCAAAAGGAGCCTTGCTGAGGGGCTCTGAAGACCATGTTGAGTCTCCAAGGCAGGATAATGGGCTTTATTGGAGGACGTTTCAATGTCACTGCTCTCAGGAATCATCTAACCTGAGGGAGCGCCCCTAAGGACTCCCCTGAGTCTGCCATCAGTAGTGCCCCCAAAGCCAAGACTTGGACTCTTAAGGTAGCTGGTTGGAGGCCCTTGTAGAAACCTTCCTTTAGGAATTGTAGAACAGTGGGTAGAGACGCTGTGTTGTCTGGTAGAGAGATGGATTATAACCAGAAGAGGAATTTTCTCCAGACTCTGTAATAGACCTTGGAGGACAAGGGACATCTAGAGTGGATCAGCATTTCGATGACAGGTGGAGTATAACCTAACTCCTTGAGAGTTTCCTGTTCACTCTCCATGCCAAGAGGGATAGATTGCATAGACTGGGGCGCAGTACTGGTCCCTGATGTAACAGGTCTAGGCTTGCTTGAAATATCAGAGGAGGTTGTAGCAACATTTGGACTAATCAAGGGAACCACGGTTGGTGGGGCCAGCGTTAGACTAGAATTATCTCCACTTTATCCTGGGCAATCTTGTGTAGGACCCTTGATATTACTGGAATTGGTGGAAAAGCATACAGGAGATCGTACTTACCCCAATTTAGGGAGAAAGCATCCTGTGCCATGGTCAGCTTGTCCTTGATGAGAGTGCAGAACTGCGGAACTCTGCAATTTTGGCGGCAGGCCAAAAGATCTACCTGCGGATGGCCCTACCGTGAAACGAGGAGGTAGAAGGCGCTGTTCTTCAGTTCCCAATCACCTGGCAGAATGTCCTTTTGGCTTAGCCAATCTGCTGTTGGGGAGACACCAAAATCGACCCTCAGTACGGGTGCTGAAAATCGAGCAGACTCGAGAGACCATTAGGCCTATTCTGCTACCATTTTAGTATGTTAGTATGTTCTCCTGGCCTGGGATATACACTGCCATCAGGCTTATTAGGTGGTGCTCCACCCACTGAAACAGTAGAAGGGTTTCCTGTAACATCCGGGAGTTCCTTGTGCCTCCCTGGTGATAGATGTAGGCCATTGTGGTTCAATTGTCTGTGAAGATGAGAACATCCCGGTGGCGGACTTGTGTTTTGAACCTCTGAAGTGCCCGGCAGACTGCGCACATCTCAGATGAGCTCCCCAGCCCCGCAGACTGGCATCGTAGTGATCCTCAGCTGGTCCGGACACCCCAGTTTGAGGCCCTTCATGATGCTGGATCGTCAAGTCCACCACAGAAGAGAAGCTCTCGCCTTGTGAGAGATTTGTATCTGCTGGCCCAGATTGTCCTTTGATTGGGACCATTGTTGGGGGAGGGTTGCCTGGAGGGGACGCATGTGAACCAGAGCCGGCGTCCACCAGGGAGACCATCGTCCCAACGAGCTGCATAAAGGTGTGAGCTGGCAGGGATTGGGCTGACTGAAATTCGTGTATAAAGGTCTTGAGATCCCTAAGCTTTGACCACGTGGGAAAAACTTTGTTCTGTAGGGTTTTCAAGTCCACACCTAGATGATTCAAGGTCTGGGAGGGAGTTAAGGAGCTCTTTTTCTGGTTGATGATGAATCCTAGAGTGGAGGGGCACTGGCTGACCTCCTTCACTGCTTCAGTTGCTTGATCATACTGCGGGCCTTGATCAGAATATCATCCAGATAGGGGAAGAGTTGGGCCCCTTTCTGTCTGAGGTGGACAATCACTGTCACGAGGACCTTGGAGAAGACCCCGGAGCTGTGGCCAGGCTGAAGGGGAGCGTTGTCAATTGGAAGTGGTGATCCCCCCACCTTGAATCTGAGGAATTGCCGGTGAGCCCTTTGGATTGGGATATGCAGATAGGCATCCTGCAAATCTATTGAGGCCAAAAATTCCCCTTGATGGATTTCCCTGATGATAGATGAAAGGGTTTCCATCTTGAAAGTCCTATGGCGAATGAAGCCGTTCAGAAACTTGAGGTCTAATATGGGCCTGAATCCTCCTGAGCGTTTTGGGACAATGAAAAATAGGAAGTAAACGCCCCTGTCCCTTTCCGTGCTGGGGACCTTTTCAAACCCTCTGGCCTGGAGAAGGCCTGTGATAGCTTGTAGTGTCACCCCTCTCTTTACCTGGTAGTTGGGACAGTGGCGAGGGGACCACGTGGGGTAAAGGGAGCCACAATTAAAATTCTATGAAGTAACCCTCACCTACTATGTCCAGCACCCAACAGTCTGTGGTGGTGCAGACCCATTCCTCGAAAAAGCCATAAAGCCTGTCCCCGACCAGAGGAAGGGTCTGAGGATCCTCACTGCGACTTTTTAGTGTCCTCTCCGGCGTCCCAGGAGCCGCCTCTGCCTCCCCTGAAGCCTCATTGGTTGCGTGAGGAAAATCAATTTTATCTGCCTGAAAACAATTTGTTCTGTCCCCTTGAGGAATTTTGGGCGCAAAAATTCTGTCTGGAACCGGCCGACCAGGATCTGTTCCTGCCCCTGTATTGTGGCATATAAACTTTTGCCATTTTCCCAGATTCTTTGACTGCCTCCTTTAGAGCTGAATCAAAAAGGAGGACTCCCTCATAGGGGGCATTCACCAAGTGTACCTTTGAGGAAGCGACTGCCTGCCATGCTCTTAGCCATAGGTTGTGCCTAGCCGAGCTCTGGTAGAACATGGTTCTGGCTGTGCATCTGACTGCCTCCTCTGAAACATCAGCTGAGAAGGCAGATGCTAGTCCCATGAGCTGCAGCTGTTGTAGTGCGGGTTTGTTTTTGTCTGGCTCATCAGCAAGCTGAAATGCCAGGTCAGTGGCCCATAATAGGGCAGCTTGGGCAGAGAACAGATTGGCAGTAGCTGCCTTGAGTGAGTATGCAGTAGACTGGAATGATTTCTTAAGTGATGCATCTACCTTCTGGTCCACTGGGTCCCGGAGGGATGCCCCAACCCCTTCTGCTGGGATAACAGTTCTTTTGGTAAGGCTGGAGACTAGAGGGTCATTTCTCAGAGCCTCTTGTCAAATTTTAGGAGCTTGGTGAGGCGGCGGGGTACCAGGTAAGAGCGCACTGGCCCCGCCACTCTTTTTTCCAAAAGGTCCTCTATGGCCGGAGGGATAGGGAATGTAGTTGTTGCTGGTCTGGAAGACTAAGCGAGTCTGAAGGCTGGTTGTGAGGGTTTGGGGTCTGGTGAGGAGGATCCCAAGTGAATCTCCTCGGTCACCTGCTTAATGAAGAAGCTGAGGCCGTCTGGGTCGAAATTTCTGGAGGGAGAGCCGTCCAAGTCCGAATCGCCGTCTGGTAGTTCCCCCTCCTCCAGTGAAGAGGAACTGGAATCTTCTGGGTCTGGGGACCTGTCCGTCAGCACGTCCCCCCTATGGGCATCTCTAGATTCGCTTCTGGACCGTGACCTCTTCCTCCTCCGTATGCGTTGAGAGGAGTGGGGTTCCTCCTCGTCCGAAGACGGAGAGGGGGATCGCTTGTGGGTGGGCCTTCCTGTGCATCCTGCGTACTGAGGACTGCGGAGTGAAGACAAAGTAGGATGGGTTTAGGGCAACGGCCCTGTTAAGCTTTTCAATGAGGGCTGGGGCTAGGTCTTTGGACAAGAAATGCTGCCCCTCCAAGGAGGGATGGGTCTGCTCGAGAACCTGCTCCTGTGATCCTGGGGTGGATGCTTCCATGACCCCCTCCAACCTTGAACCTGAAGCATGGTCGCACTTTAAGCAGAGTGAGCCCACAAAGGTGGCTAGAAGAGGGATCTGCATTTGTGGCACTTTCTGCCCTTTGAAGGCTTGTCTGATTTAGCAGAGGGCATAATGCACCTTTGCTTGAATTTAAACAGCAGCTGTTTTTTGGCCCTTCCATATATGCTGCCTAGTGTCCTTCTTGTAGGCCTCCTGAAAAGGAATAGCAAGATTTAGAGCCAGGGGCTAGAAAACCAGCCAGATGATACAAAATGGTTGACGAGCAGATGGAATGCAATGCTCGTGGACCACTGGTAACGTCACTCTTCCCCCTCTCCCGCTTGAACCTTGGTAGGTCTGATACAGGCATGCCGTCGATGAGCTGGTTTGTCGCGGGGACTCCAAGCCTAGGAAACAGCGTTCTAAATTCGGGTAATCCGTCAATGAGCCTGAAAGCGGTGGAAGGCTCGTCAACGAGGGGCAGCATCGACAACCTGACTGAAGTGGTCGTCAATGAGGATAAAATGAAAGCAAAATGGAGCAGCACTGACGGCCTGACCTGTAGCAGCCGTCGACGAGGATGCAGAATTGCGGCTCTTCTGCTGCCTGGGGGGGCAGCGCCGCAAACTCCAATTTGTGTGGCAGAGAGGGGGGGAGCCTGTCTGTCCAGCGTGCACGACTGAGACTGGGAGTCCCTGAAAGGACAGAGGCACAGTTTCTGTCCAAAATAGTGTTTCCTCATAAAAACTTCTCTGATCCCCGAAACAAAAAGATAAAACTCACAGTTTGACGTCTTCGGCTCTGTTACTCCAGTGACAGAGCCCCTGCAGAGAACCTACCTCGTGGCAGGTAGGAAGTAAACTGAGGGCTTCAGGAAGTGGAGGGGAGATTCTAGTAGCCCTGCAGAGATCTTTTTTCCCTGCCTGTCACGTGATTCCAGGAGGGACCCCCCAGTAGTGATGAGCCCATAGACCAGCTTTAAGAGAAAGAACATGTCCTCTCACTTTAATTCCCAGCACAATGGGTAGCTGGCTCAGGGGAGCAGGATGCCCACTGTCTCGTACACGTTAGGACGTGGTAACATTTCACCATGATGTCATGGCTTCATCAGAGCTAATGTCCCAAGCAACAGACTGACCCATATACAGCAGCAGATTCACACATACACAGTGGTTCAGCTGTGTCCCAATAGGCGGAAGCTTCAAGGGAACACAACTTAAATAAGAACAAAAAAAAATTACTGAACCGAGGTCACACCTTATAGATACAGCAGACACTCTCTGGATGGTGGAGAACAGCCACACTACAGACCAACCCATTTTGGCTACTCTAGGTATAGAGAGCCTGTACTTGAACATTGTCGCATAAGGAGGGTCTGAGGAGCGGTGGTATGTCTTTTATATGAGCAGAGATGTTGCAAACAAGCTTCACCAGTGAAGTAGACGCTAAGTGGGCAAAATTCACCTTTGTAAAGCTTCACAAAGTTTCTGTGGACTTCAGGAATTTCACAGAAACAGCAAAGTTTTTACTGCGAACTGGCCTTTTATTTTTTTGGCAAAGTGGCCACTTTAGGAGTGAAGTTTGGTAAATTTGCCAAAAAACTGCAATTTTGCAGTTCAAAGCTTCACAAACTCATTCACACTTCGCAAATTCCACAGAATTCATGAAATAATATACGAATCGAATTTTGGTCACTTTGCCCATCTGTACATAAAAGAGTACACTACTGGTGTTTTATGAGCTTAGCTAAATGAAGTTTCTGTCCCTGCATTTAGATATATGTGAATCACTTTCAGCTTTTCTTTTGGCTCCAGAGTGACAGTACATTGGTGCACTGCACCATGAATCTGTAACTGCCAATCCCTCTAGTGAGCCCCCACTATAGGTTGCATCCATTTATCGATAACACGCTGCATCTGCACACCACCGCTGCATTGTTAAATATACTGAAAATTATAGTGATGACCCTAGAAGTAGTTGCCTTAAAATGATTTAAAATTTGCTAGAACAACCAAACTGTATGAGAAAAATATTTTCCGAGATCCTCCCAGTCCTTGGGCTACTAAGCAGCAGCAGGGGACCACTGCCCAGGCTAACGTACTCTATTCACTCTTGCAGCATCTGTGTAGGTCCCCTGATTCTGAGGGCAACCACTGCATGCAAGGTCAGTCTGCCCTCTGGAGCCAGGAGGTCACCCCTTTAGCAGGTGCCTCTGCCAGCAGCAGCTCTGGTATCCATCCAAAACTAAAGATATCCTTTCATGAAGTGTAGGCATATTTCCTCCTTCAGTCAGTAGTCTTGTCTCTCTCACCGGGCCCCCCCCCCTCTCTTTCTCTCTCTCTCTCGCTCTCACTCTCTCTCCATTAGCAGCTAAGCTGGTAGTATCACTTAGACACTGGACTATAAACACTCCCAAAGGTGACACGCTTTCTTCTGGTGAACCCCCTCCTGTGCCACATGGCTGCACGGAACTCCCCTTGAGGGGACGCCCCTCACGGTCCCCACACTCTCCCAATGTCCCCACTCACATGATCCCTCAAATTACTGGCAATCTGCATTGAATAACCCCAGATCCCTTTCCTAGATCTGTACTGCTGTCTTGGGTTTGCCCCTGGGGGGATCCCAGGTGGCTCAGTGTGGAGTTCATATGTGGTCTAAATGGTGTGGACCCAATGACAGCTGGTAGAAGTGAGGTCTTTGCCACCTCAAGGCAAAAGCTCCTCGACGACACCCTGGCACAACCCTTTGTTATAACTAGCTCCTCCAACAAGTCTCTCTAAGTCAGAATGACTACCAGAAAAGTAGGCTTTAGGTCTGACAGTCTGGTTATCAACCTCCGCCCTCTAGCAGTAAGCGGGAGATACTGAACACAAACACAGCAAGACCAGAAGCAGACAGACTCCCCGCTTCTTCAAAGTGCTTTTGCTGAACGTCCAGGTTCCCCCATAAACTACAGTTACGTAAGAACATACCGTAACAGTAGATCTTTAAGAGGAGTTCTTGCAGCAGCTAATACCATTAGGACTGAAGCCATCAGGCGTCAGGACCCCATGGAAAACTTGCAGCTAGCAGTCGGAGGCAGGGGACTGGCTCCACCCGACATCAGACGTGGTATAAAGGGGCAGTCCCCTGGCGCCACCTCAGTTCTCCCACCTGAGACCCGGCTAGAAACAAACTGGAGACCCAAGCAGAAAGTCCCCACCATGATCTGGTGATATAAACACCAAAACTACTATCCTGGGTGATGGAGGGTGGGAAAGCCACCTGCTGCAAGAGCTCTTCTCGAAGATCTACTGTTATGGTAAGTTCTTACGTAACTGTACTATCTGTCTTCGAGGGTGGAGTTCTTGCAGCAGGTAATATCATTAGGATGGAGTCCCAAGCAGTACCCAAGGATAGGCCCAGTTCTGATAGGATGGTGGGAGATATGCTGAAAAACAGCTGGTGAAAAGCACCTATGAGAGAAGGCCCTGCAGGACTGCTAGTCCAAAACCTACTCTCCTTCTGGATGCGATGTCCAGGCTGTAGTGCCTGATGAAAGTGTGGACTGAACTCCATGTAACTGCAGCACAAATGTCAGCTGAACAGACATTCTTGAGTGCTGCAAAGGAAGAGGCCACCGCTCTGCTAGAGTGGCCCGTAATATCACCCAGAAGAGGTCTG
Organism: Neoceratodus forsteri; assembly: GCA_016271365.2. Classification (NCBI taxonomy): domain Eukaryota; kingdom Metazoa; phylum Chordata; order Ceratodontiformes; family Ceratodontidae; genus Neoceratodus; species Neoceratodus forsteri. Next base: position 213,413,508 of record JADMNL010000023.1, on the reverse strand, counting down.
TTATGGTGTTGATAGTAGAACAAAATACATTGTACGAGCCAACGGGCTAGTGACTGCTTGGAAACAGGAGCTCCCAGCATTCACTTGGCGAACGAGATGAACAACTGGTCCAACTGTCTGGAGGAGCGAGTCCTGTGGAGGTAATACCTCAAAATACGGTGAACATCCAAGGTGTGCAACAGTGCTTCACCTTGGTTAGCAAACTCTGGATAATAAACCAGAAGGTTAATGTCCTGGTTAAGAGTCAGCACAGACACCACCTTCGGCATCAATTTAGGGTTCATGTGCAGGTTCACCCTGTCCCTGTGAAGACTATGTATGGTTCCTTACACATCAGGGCCTGGAGCTCGGAAACCCTTCGAGCAGAGGTAATGGCTACCAAAAGGAGATTCTTCCATGAGAGAAAGCGCAGCTCCCGTGAGGCTGCTGGCTCTAAGGGAGGAAGGGTGAGTTTCTCCAGGACGAAAAGGAGGTCCCAAAGAGGAATGATGTCCCTCTTGGGAGGTCTGATATGTAAGACCCCTCGAAGAAAAGTTCTACAGGCATTAAGTTGTGCCAGAGTTTTATCTCCGATAGGGTCATGATATGTGGAAACCGCACACATGTGCACCTTGATGGATGAATAGCTCAATCCTAAATCCAGAAGGTGACAGAGATATTCTAGCATGTGCCTAGCCGGACAACCCAGGGGATTTAGAGCATCGGCCATAGCCCACAGACAGAAGCATTTCCATTTCAGAGCATAAGCGGCCCTGGTGGAAGGCTTCCTCGCTGCAACCAGTATTTCAGCCACCCTGCTTGATACTCCTAGTCTCTCTTCTGCTAGGACTCCAGAAGCCATGCATGCAGGTGAAGAGACTGAAGAGCAGGGTGGACAAGAGTCCTCTGCTCTTGTGAGAGTGAGTGGGTGGAGAGTGGCAACTGAATTGGAGGCTCCAGAGACAGTTGCTGGAGCAGCGGATACCAGCTCTGACAAGGCCACAGAGGAGCTACCAGAACCATTCTGGCTCCCTCTGACTGCAATTTGAGCAGCACTCTCTGAATGAGGGGAAAAGGAGGGAAAGCGTACAGGAACTTCCCTGCCCAAGAGAGGGACAATGCATCTCAACAGAAAACACCAGGCCCTGGAACAAGCAAGCAAAAACTTTGCAGTTTGGCACTGCACGGGGACGCAAAGAGGTCCAACTCTGGATGGCCCCAGCGACCGAACAGGCCATCTGCGACATCTTGGAACAGTTCCCACTCGTGGTTCAGAGAGGAGGAGCAGCTGAGATGGTTGGCAAGAACGTTCTGAACCCCAGGCAGATGAACTGCAATGAGGTCCAGTCGGTGTTCCACTGCCTAGTCCCACACTCTCAGGGCCTCCCTGCAAAGAGGGTACGAATGAGTTCCTCCCTGTTTGTTGATGTAGAAGACCACTGGTGTGTTGTCTCTCTGCACCAGGAGAGGACCCGGAGGGAGCTGGTCTCTGAATGCGGTTAGTGCATTCAACACTGCTCTCATTTCCAGAACATTTATATGTAGCGAGGTCTCTGTGGCAGACCAAGACCCCCAGGTCCTGTGATCCCCTAAATGAACCCCTCAGCTGGACAGAGATGCATCTGTGGTTAAAGTCTGAAGAGGAGACAGTCTCCGGAAAAGAGCTCCTCCCGCTAGACTGTCGTGATGGAACCACCATTCGAGAGAACAACGTACTGCCCAACAGATCCGGATTCGGAGCACCAGATCGTCCACCGATTGGTCCCACTGAACCTTGAGGTGCCACTGTAGAGTCCTCATATGGAGTCTGGCTAAGGGTACTGTGGTATGGCCGATGCCATATGGCCTAGAAGCTCTAGAACCACCCGGGCAGGGGAAGAGGGGGTCTTTTGGAGCCCGCTGGCCAAAACCCGAAGGCGGCCTGCCCTGTCTGGAGGCAGAAAAGCTCTCCCCTGTCCGGTGTCCAGAATAGCCCCCATGACCTGCAACCTTTGTGTTGGCCAGGGTTGTGACTGGCCAATTTACTGTAATCCCCAGGGAAGAAAATACAGCCTATGTCTCTTCCAGGGCGATTAGAAGCTCTTCCTCCGACCGAGTGGAGAGGAGCTAATCGTCCAGGAAAGGGTAAACAAAGAGGCCTCTCCTGCAAAGAGCCGCTGCTACCACCGCCAGGCACTTGGTGAAGACCCTGGAGGCTGAGGAAAGGCCAAAAGGAAGTACCCGGAATTGGTAGTGCTCGTCTCTGAAGCTGAATCGCAGAAACCTTCTGTGGAACTGCAGGACCTTGATGTGCATGTAGGTGTCCTGCATATCCAGGGAGCACAGCCAGTCCCCTTGCTGAAGCAGGGGAAAGAGACCTGCCAGAATGACCATCTGAAACCTCTGGTATTTTACTGGGAGGTTGAGCTGGCTCAGATCCAGAACTAGATGAAGGTCTCATTTTCTTTGGGACCAGGAGAACCGGGAGTAATAACCTGTGGAACCTTCTGGATGGCTCTTTTCTCTAGGAGCTGTTGAATCTCTGCTTCTAGGAGAAGGCTGTGATCCAGTGGACAATGTGCCAGAGGGGGGTTGTCCGGCAGGATAGAGGTGAACTCTATTGTATACCCTTTCTGAATGGTGTCCAGAACCCATTGGTCTGCAGTGATACTGGACCATTAGAGCAGGTAAAGCACAAACCGCCCTCCCACCTTCTCGCTCTGCCTGTCCACTAGGGGAGGAGGGCAGCAGAGGGAGTCAGGCTAAGGGGTGGGGGCTGGGCCGTAGAGAGTTTTGGGCTGCTTGGGGCCCTGGGAACCTTGAGGGGCAGGGTGACCCCGCCTCTTGAATCCCTTACCATGGGACTCTTTACTCCCCTAACCCCTGCCCTTGACCTCTACGAAAAGGGTGCCGGCGTGGGTTCCTGAGGCTGGGATTTGTACATGCGGTGCACGTCAGCCACCACTTTCCCTGACTCCTGAACTTAGTCGTGTGGAAGGGTTCAGACAGCTGGGCCGACCAGAACCGGATCTCTTACCAGAGGACGATGAAGACAACGCCTGCTTTGCTGCCGACCTGGGACGGGATTCAGACCTGGCCTGATTCTTTTCCTTGTGGTGATGCTTCCCTCCTGATGACCTGTCCTTGGGTGGGGAATCCCTGGCGGGGCCCCTGATCCTCGCTGCATGGCTGCAAGCTTCTTCTTTAGAAGGAAGGTCTTGAGTGTGTGGGCCCTTCTGGTGTGCGTCTTCTGGTTGAATTTTTGACAATGTGTGTGCAGTCGTCGGGTTGGTGTTCCGGTTCTCAGCAGAGGAGGCAGGCCGCGTGGCCATCTCTTGCCAGGAACTGCTTCCCGCACGCACACTTTGACCTTCACCGCAGTGGTGAGAGCCACGACATAAATGAGATAATAATAAATATTTGAAATAATTAACAACTAATCTAACGTTCGATGGCTGTCGACTGCTGAGAGAGGCATCCATGGAGCTGAACTACGTGGGTCGACAGCGTGAAAAGAACTGAGGTGGCACCAGAGGACCGCCCCCTTTATACCACATCTGACGTCGGGTGGAGCCGATGTCGTCCCCTGCCTCAGACTGCTGGCTCAGCTCAGGTCCTGACGCCTGATGGCTTCAGTCCTAATGGTATTACCGTACCTGCTGCAAGAGCTCCATCCTCAAAGACAGATCAATAATATTCCTCCATGATCTGACAATCTTCCTTAAAAGATTTAGCCAGTGAAAGGAATTTACAAAATGATCTACTCTGCAACAGTAAAAAACAGAAAATAATTGACATCTGAAGTTTATTAAAGTAGTCAACAGACGGACTAGTTTTTCAGCACTACTACTACCAAAAGGCAGAGGCGCACCAAAGTAATGACATTGTGGGTAATAAAATCGATGCCTAACATTGTAGCCTTGCTTTTTTGAGCAGAGGTAATTTCAGAAGGCCCCTATGGTAAGCACAGCTCAAAAGCATAATGGAGCTGAGGAAACTGCAATGCAGACAGAGGCTACAGAACAAAAAATACAGTTTAAGCAAAGCAAAGGCACCTGAGAGTGGACAGGATCGAGTAAAAGATCATAAAAAGATCATACTAAATTAGCCCTGGTTAACCTGTTAAGCAAAATCCAAGATGGCAGAACATGTACTGAGTATAAACTGAAGGGGTAAGCAGTCAGTAGATCTGTACGGAAGCACTTCTTTTCACCCAGACAGTAACAGGGACGTGAAGTGGTTTACCTGAAGAGGTGAACAGTGCAGACAGCAAACCCAGTTTCTTAACTGGGCTGGATAGATACCTGAAGAGGAAAGTGGTTTTGGGTCCTTGTTTTTAGGATAACAGGAGAATAATGCATCTCCTAGTGCTCTCCCCAGAGGCATTAGGTAAGCAGGACACGACACTGCGGAGAGGGGACATGTAAATGTTTTATGCAAGAAATAAACACAGTAGCCAGTGTGTAATGTGGCAAGCAGGAGAGGAGCACTCCAACTACACCACGTGGGGTGTTTGCATTCCGAAATACTACTCATCCACCCATTTTTCTGATTCTTCTGTCACCGAATGATGTATTTTTAATCACTACATACTCTCCTTTATCTGCCATACAAAACTGTAAAAATGTATATCATAAGTGGTGTAACTACGTGTTTAGCTAGTTTTGTAATTGTCAGGGAGTGCCTGCTGCTGTATCTCTCTCCCCGGGCCCTCTTAAAAACAACGTGCCAGTCAATAGCCCTGTTTACATGGATGGTTCACTCCTTCTGTGGAGCACTGCAGCACGGCCCCAACTGAAAAAGATGCTCTGCTTCCGCGTCTTCTCAGCGCTGATGCTAGACGCACTGGAGAAGGTCTGCAAGTCAGTGGGTGGTCGGCCAAAAAAAGGAAAAAGATGCCCGCAGGGGCTGGTACGTGGGAATGAGTGGTGCAGCCTGTCCACACAGCCGTTTAAACTGCTCACTCCCGAACGATTCCCACATTTGATGAGACTGCGGAGTGGAGTGAGGACCGCTTACGCGAATCCAGCACGTGGTTCACATAGTGACGGTACAGCAGCAACCCGACGCTTCAGGTTGTTGCAGAAAAGCATATGACCGTAAACAGGGCTTAAATGAGGATAGTGCACAAAATTCTAAATAAGCAATCATTTACCAACAGTATTTTCTTGGGTACCAGAATAAAAGTTAGCCATAAAAGGCAGGTTAGCAATTGTTGAATTAGGGTGGTTAGCATTATCTCTACATTTTGTCAAGAATGAGTGATTATCAATTATACAAGTAAAAGCCTTTTCAAGGGCTGAGTGTTAAAAACTTGTTAGAACTTTTCACAATTATCTGGAGACTTATGTTCCCAATTTTTTTCCCCTTGTATTTTATGCTCCTATCCTGTCCCCTGGGTCTGACCGACGGCACCCCCCAATCCCTGTTACTGTCCTTCTCATGGACTTGCCAGTTATCCACCACTTACACAGGACCACAGTGGGAACAGTCATGTGAGAGCCTGTGTGTCTTGGGGGGGGGGGGGGTTGAGCATGTAGCAGTCCAGCCCTTTTTCCTCAATTTTTCTCCAAGCTTGGAAAACAGGGACGTGTGCAACAACATGTCATGCTCTAGCTCTTCACTCTCCTACTGCGCTGCCACCAGGCAGCAGTCTCTGCAACAGGAACTGATGTCCCCCCCCCCTTCCCTGAGGGAGGAGAGCTGCCATCGGCCGCTCGATCCTTCCTCAACCAGCCAGCCCACCGAGCAACCTTGTCCGTTCCAGAAACAGCTATAGTATTTTGAGGAACATCAGTAAACCTCTGCAGAGCAAGGGTAAATTAGAGTGTAAAAATCATAGTGCTATGCGAAATTCAGAGCAGTTGAGAGGTATGGTTACAGAAATGGTAGGGGTGATCGGTCTCACCTTGTCAAGCAGCAGTGTGATAGGAAGTAGAAGGCAGAATGGCGTACTTTCCTCTTGAAACTGGCCTCTTCAAATAAGGGGAAAAATTAAGACAAGATTTGGCTGGTGCCAACAAGGCTGGTCTTTGCACTTTTTTGTGCTGTTATCTTTGTTTTGTTTTTGTAGCAGGCCTTAATGTCTCGCCAGTCTCACTATTATCATTATAAGAGGACCCCATTCAACTTCATATTTACAGATATTTTGCATATAGTGCCTAGAGGGAGGGTTTTGACACAGCGGAACTGCTTTTCAGTACTGCTTCCTACACTGTACAGAGTGGTTCAAGTCCACCCAACACCAGGCAATTAGTTTCATCCCCCCCCCCCAAACACCAAACTCACTTATTGCCCCCATCCATATTACAGTGTTTATTTTTTATACTTTTTCTGTTCTGCGATGGTCTGGGTTGGACACCCACCAGGTTGGGGAAGAGAGCCAGATAGTTTTTATTCCCCGATAGGTCAGGTTGGGCATCAGATCCGTCGGGTAGTTTGGGGAAGGGAGACAGATTTTTTCCCTTAATTCCCTGACAGGCTGGGTTGGACTCGGGATTTGCCAGGTTGAGGGAAGGGGGACATATTTTTATTTTTTTTTGTATTCCTTGATGGTCCGGTTTGGACCTGAACTCATCAGGTGGCTAGGCAGTGTCGGAGGAACAGATTACTTTTTTAATCTCCAACAGATCGTGTTGGGCACTGGACCTTTTGGGTAGTTGGGGGAGCGGTACCAGATTTTTTTTTTATTCCCTGAGGAATTGGGTTGGGCTTTGGACCCATCAGGTAGTTTACGGGGGATGGACAGATTTTGTTTTATTTCAGCCTTGCTTTGTTTCTTATTCCCTGATGGGCCAGGCTGGGCACCAGATCATTCTGCTGCATGGCAGACTGGATTGCAGCATGTATGGCAGTGGTTGGAGCAGTAGTGTGGCAGCAGTCTCAAGCATCCCGTGCAGTATTTGAGCCCCTTGCTGTGACCTAACTGGATGGGCATGGGGAGAGCAGAGATTTACTACCCCACTTATTCCACCTTATATTAGAAACAAGTCACAAGAGCATACTTCTCTCTCCCCTCCTGTAATGGGAGTAGCACCACAAAATAGCCAAAACTGTTTTTGTTTTACCTCATAAAGACTATATGGTTTTATTATTTTCCAGAATTTTCATTTTGCACATTTCAATAGATGTGCTGGCTTAATATATATATAAAAAAAAAAAAAACTTGTAAAATACCTGTTACACAAATGACAGTTCATAGCAACAATTTTTGACCTCTGACCTTTAATGAAAAAAGTGCATGTTCTGTTACTTAGCATTTGTTTCTCAAGTGACCACATAAACAGGTATTGCAAATAAACATCTTTGTTATGTTCATTCGGCGTAAGCTCTTCCAGTGGAAAATCATGGATAAATATGAGCTATAACTTTAAATAATTCCAAGTGTGTTGTGCTAGCAGACATGAGCTAGAGCAAGTGCATTTCAAAGTGCCACGTGCTTAAAGTGTCTTGGTACTGCACTTCAAAATGAAATAAAAGTGTTAAAGTGTCTTAAGCCTACAAATCCATATGACAAGGGGGAGCAATCGTTCTATGGAGGAGAAACAAATACATCAAGGAAGCATATAGACACCTAAATGATGAAAGTCAATATGCAAAAATCAATATGCACTTTTTTATGCTAAAGGTCAACAATAGTTGCTACAAACTGTAATTTATACAACAGGTATTTTACAAGTGTTTTTTTTTTAAGCCAGTACATCTACTGAAATGCGGAAAATGAGAAATATGGAGAATAATAAACAATAAGGTTTTCATGCGGTAAAACAAAATCTTTTTTGACCATGTCGTTGATGTTACTGCCACTACAGAAAGATACAAGGAAGTAAGCTCTTGTGACTCATTTCTAACACTGACTGTTCGTTTGCGTAGTGTGCAGTTTGTTGCCTCCCTGCAGCTGGGAAGACAATTTTGTCTTATTCCATTCACTGCTTTGCTGCTGCTGCTCCCCCTTATCTCTGGCTTAATACAGGACCAGTTTGGGGATGGGACCCATTGGGTAGTCAAAGGAAGGGGTACAGATTATTTTTTTAATTCCCTAACAGACCAAGTTGGGCAGCGGACCTGCCAAGTTGTTCCAGGAGGGGAACAGATTTTTTTAAATCCCCTCACGGGCCAGGTTGAGCATGGGATATGGCAGGTTACTGGCGGAGGGACATATTTTTGTCTCCCGACAGGCTGGGTTATATACTGGACCCATAAGGTAGTTTGGGAGAGAGGGATATATTTGTTTTTTATATTCCTTGATACAGTAAATTAGGTGTCGAACCGGTCGGGTAGTTGGAGGGGGCAGTTTTTTTTGGTATTCCAGTCGGTCAGCGTGGGCACTGGGAAGAGCTCTGTTTTATTCCTCGATGGGTTGGACACTAGACCGATTAGGTACACTACGTCAAGTTGCAGTGAGGAGGGAGACATATTCTTTCATTCCCTGATAGGCAGAGCTGCACACTGGACCTATGAGTGAGAGAGAGAGGAAGGGAGAAAGAGATTTTTTTCTTTATTTCCTGATGGGCTGGGTTGGGAATCAGACCAATCAAGTTGTGGTGTGACTGGAGGGGGCAGATGTTTTTTGTTTTTTTTGTTTTTTTTTTAATACCCTAACTAGCCGGGCTGCTCCCCAGACCCATCTGCATTTGGGAGGTGTTGGATTTTATACCCGGTCAGACTGGGTTAAGCACTGGGTGAATTCTACTCTACATTCCTTGCGTTACCAGTATGGAACTCCAGTGTCTTATAAAATGCTTTGGGATACAGTGTGTATGAAAATCCGGTTACTTGGCAAAAATAGACAGAAGGCGTTAGCCTACTGGGATTGTCTCCCACACTATGTGGGGAAACAGACCTAAAGGTTTATATATTTATCAAGTTCTGTCTTAAAATTGCTGAATACCGTGAGATCAACAAGATGCTGTCGTAAGTTATTCCATATTCTTGGAACCCAAATTGTAAGTACTTGTATCATTTGTTTGCATTAACCCTCAGAATTTTTAATTGCTTACTGTGAGACTAAGTTAACTGCTTTTTCTTTAAAACTTATATCGCATTGCAGTTTCTCTATCCAGCTGTAACATGCCTTGATCATTTTACAATTAATAATAGTAACTGTATATTTTTGTTTGTTAATTCATTGTGCATTTACAGTATCATTAATACATGTTTTTTATGTTTCTACTGTTGGGCCTCAAACCCATAGACATGAGACAGGTGTATTCCCAACTTGCCTGACATTTACTGTATGTATGTGAGTGAAGAAGGGGAAGCTGGGGGAATAACTGGTTGTTGTTTTAGGGTAAATACTTATATCATGACTGAAGTCATAATATGTGTGCATCTGTATTACAACTATCATATTTACAATGGTAGTTTTGATGTATGTGATGGGAAAACTATTTGCAGTTGCAGAACTGACAGAAATCATTTATGAAATCAGAACAAAATGCTTATATTAATTTTGTCTCAGAACATGTTGATATATTCAAGACACAGACTGGATTTCTGACCATGTTAAAATAGGCAGATTTACACTGCAAAAAAATTATGCCAGCAAATGCAAGCTGTCACATGTCTGCAGGTTCGAGTCCTGAGAGTATGGAAATAAAAATAAATAAATAAATAAATGTAAATTTCTCACAGGCACTCCGTATTAATAAAATAAAAAGAAAAGTACAGTTACGTAAGAACTTACCATAATAGTAGATTTTCAAGAGAGGTTCCTGCAGTAGGTTACAACAGATAGAACTGTACCCTCTGGAATCAGGATCACACAGCAAACTTTTCCAGCAATGCCTGGTGGGGGACCGCCCACCCGACATCACACGACGCATGTCAGCGTGACTCTATATAGTGGGCGGTCCCCATGCCCGCCCTCCAGTTCTCCCGCCAGAGATCCAAGTAGGATAAGACAGGAGAAAGGATGGAATCCTGGAGCCCAGTTACAAAAATGCTGAAAGAAATGCAAAAACTGGGGGAAAGCGGGAGGGAAAATGTGACCTATTGCAGGAACCTCTATCTAAGACCTACTGTTACGGTAATTTCTTACATAACTACTATCTTACTTCGAGAGGGTTCCTGCAGTAGGTCGTAACAGACAGGACTGAATCCCAAGCAGTCGCTCATAAAGAGACCGAGAGAGTCACGGGAGGAGGAGCAACTGAAAGAATAGAACAGGATCGGCCTTAGGACAATAGGCCCTGCAGAACGGCTAGGTCAAACCTGGCCCTACGCCTAGAAGCAATGTCCAGACTGTAATGGTTCGTCAAGGTATGGACTGAACTCCAGGTGGCCACTGCACAAATCTCTGCTGCAGAAACATTTCTCAAGTGGAATGACCTCTGATCTCCACTGGCAGAGGTTTGTCATACTTCTGATTACAGAAGTGAATGCGGTTAGCGAGCCACATGGATAAGCACTACTTAGACACTGCTGAACCCACGGATTTGGCGGCAAAGGAAACAAAAAGCTGATCGGACTTTCTAGAGCTTTCAATCCTGTGGACGCAACATCTCAGGATCCTGTGTACGTCCAGTATATGAAGAAGAGTCTCATCTTTGTTAGAATGGTTAGGGTAATATACCGGAAGTTCAACCGTCTGATTGAGGGTGAACTCTGAAACTACCTTGGGAAGAAACTTAGGACTGGTTCGTAAGACCGCCGGTCTTTATGAAAAATCAAATAAGGCTCCTTACACATCAGGGCCTGAAGCTCGGAAATATAGGGTCACGCTGACATGGCAACCAAAAACAGTGCCTTCCAGGAAAGATAGTGCAAGTCACAGTTCACCGCTGGTTCAAAAGGGGGAAGCGTAAGCTTCTCAATCACAAAATTTAAATACCAAGGTGGAGTGGGGTTACGGATAGGGGGTTGCAGATGGAGAATCCCTTTCAGAAAAGTTTTCGAGATTTCCAGCTGAGCCACGGGTTTCCCCCCTACCAAATCATGATAGGCTGAAATGGCTGACAGATGGACCTGTGAAGCCAAGCACGTAAAGGGGTCCCAGCCCTTAGGCACCACCCAAATGGAAAAACGCTTCCATTTCATGGCATAGGTCGATCTGGTAGAGGGTTTCCTGGCCTCTACCAGGACCTAAACGACTTTATGTGAGACCCCAAATCGAGACTTAATTATGTCTGTAGGAGCCATGCATGAAGATGCAGGGTCCTGAGCCCGGGATGCACTAACCTGCCTTGATCCTGGGTCAACAGGTCGCGTTTGAGAGGAAGAGAAACTGGGGGTTCCGCTGAGAGCTGCTGCAGGAGCGAAACCAGATTTGTCTTGGCTAGAGGGCAGCAATCAGGATCATCCAGGCTCCCTCTGCCTGGGGCTTTAGAAGAACCCTCTGCAGAATAGGAAAGAGAAGGAAGGCGTACAAGAACCTCCCTGTCCAACAAAGTGACAACGCATTGTGCCAGAAAGCACCAGGCTCTGGAATGAGCAAGCAAAAGCCGGGATGCTTTGCACTGAATGGGGAGGCAAACTGATCTAAGTCTGGATGACCCCATCTCAGAAATAGAGAATCTGCTACCTCCTGACTGAGTTCCCATTCATGGGCAAGGGACAAGGTCCGACTGAGGATGTCTGCCAGGATGTTTCGAACTCCTGGGAAGTGCATGGCAGTGAGAAACAGACCGTGCTGAATTGCCCAGTTCCACACCCGCATCACCTCCCTGCATAGAGGGTACGATCAGGTGCCCCCCCATTTGTTGATGTACCAGACTACCGACATATTTTCCGTCTGGATTAGCAGTGATCCTTTTGACAGAATGGGCTGAAAGGCCTGAAGAGCATAAAGAACTGCCCTCATCTCCAGAATATTGTTGTGGAGATCCATCTCTGATTGGGACCATGATCCTTGGGTACGGTGGTCCCCTAAGTGGGCTCCCCAACCCAGACAAGATGCATCTGTGGCGAGAGTCCAAAACGGTGGGGGACATCTGAATGGATGGCCCAGCGAAAGACTCTGAGGATCTAACCACCAGAGTACGACCCTCTGGACCGCGCTGGAGACTAGAACCGGATGGTCCAGGTTGTCCAAGCGCTGATCCCACTGGACTCACAGGGTCCACAGGGTGATCCTCATACGCAACCTGACAAATGGGACCATGGAGATGGAGGCCGCCATCAGGCCCAAGAGGCGTAACCATGCCCTGGCTGGAAGGCATCTGGAAGAGATCAGAACATTGACCTGCTTTTGAATAGTCTCTGCCCTGTGCGGGGGCAGGAAGACTTTGCACTGGACCATATCCAAGATGGCCCCAATAAACTGAAGGTTCTGGGAAGGGTAATAGTCGACTTTGGGAAGTTGACTGTGATACTCAGGTGAGAGAAAAGATCCAAAGTGCATGAGAGAGCTTCCAGCAGGCTGTCCCTAGATGGAGCTGTTAAGAGACAGTCATTCAGGTAAGGAAAAACTGCTATCCCCGATGGCATAAAGCCGCTGTCACTACCACGAGGCACTTGGTAAAAACCCAAGGTGCCGAGGAAAGGCCAAAGGGGAGGGATGTGAACTGGTAGTGCTCCCCTTGGAAGCAGAACCGCAGGAAGTGGCGGTGGTCCCGGAACACCTGTATATGCAGGTAAGCATCCTGCATGTCCAGTCTGCAAAACCAATGATTCTCCTGCAGAAGGGGCAGGAGACTGTGCAGTGTCAGCATGTGAAACCTTTTGTACTCCACATAAAGTTTAAGCTGCTGAGACCCAGGATGGGTCTGAGGTCGCCTGTCTCTTTCAGAACCAAAAAAAAAAGTGGGATTAGAATCCCTTCCTTCCTTCTTTGAGGCAGAAGGACAGGCTCTATGGCCACCTTTTGGCTTAGAGACCTTATTTCCTCCTCAACTAGAGGAGCTTGATGAGGAGAGTAAGACTAGCGATCTGGAAGAGAGTCTGTGGGAATTTCCAGAAACTCCAGTGTGCGCCCTTTGATATGAGCTGTAGAACCCATTCATCTGAAGTCACATTCCTCCATTCCTGCGCTGGAAAGCAAACCTTCCTCCCACTGGCTCCTGGCTTGCAAGCAGAGGAGGGGGAGGTGGTAGCCAGTCAGGAAGTGGAGGTCAAGGGAGGGGTCCCTGGATCCTCGCTGAGATTTTTGTGGTGGGGGACAAGGGGCGCCGTGGCCTTTCTTTTTCCTTGTCGCCGAGCAAAGGGTTGTTTTCCCTGCCTCTTGGTCTGTCTCTGAAAGGGCTGCTTTCTCTGGGTTCCCGATTGGTACATGGACCTCAAGGCTTGGCCGCTGTCCTGTAGGCCCATTATAATATCTTTGGTATCACCTCCGAAGAGGACTGAGCCTCTGAAGGGGGCATCTTGGATTGCAGACTGGACATCGTTAGCGAGGCCAGAAATGCGGAGCCAGGCATGCCATCTGAGGGACACCGCCATGGTGGAGGAGTGGGCTACCACATCTGAGTCACAGATAGCCCCGAGCACGTGGCGGCACGAAAGTTTTGACAAGCGCAGGTCTTTGACCAACTCCTCTTTCAGTTCCGAAGACTCCAGGACCTGGATACGGGACTCAAGTTTGGCCACAGTTGCCTTTTGGACAGACATCATGTGCGTTACATAATTAAGGGAGCGAAGAGCGCATGTGGCAGAAGAATAAAATTTTCTGCCATACTGGTCCAGCTGCCGAGACTCCTTCTCTGGAGAAGAAGTGCTCATGTGCTTAGGTGCAGTCGAACGGTCGTGAGCCGCAGCAGTGATGACCGAATTGGCCTTGGGGTGAGTGTCCAAGAAGGAAATTCCTCCGAAGCATGGCAGATCTGGTCTGCCTGCATAGAGTGTGGCAGCTGCTAGATCGTATTGGTGAGGTCTTCATGAGGAGAAGTCCAACGGGGGACAGGGATGCAGACTCCATATCTAAATGTTCCATGAGGCACTTCCTCATAGGATACTGCTCCTCTGTATTCCAGCCACTGGATTGCTGGATAATCCACAAGGACTCAGTAAAAGAAGGATCCTCAGGGGGAGACTTAGGAGAATCCTTCCCTTTGGTCATGGAGGAATGCTCATTCGAGGAATCTTCTGGGGACTTTCCCCCAGAAACAGATGAATAATCATCGAGGGGTTCAAAGTCAGGGAGAATGACCTCCTTAGGATGGGTCCCTGATATGTGCACCATCGAGCGAACAGAGCTGATGGGCAATAGAGACCGTGGGGGAGAGGTAACCACTGGGGCTGGTAGGCATTTCTCAGGATCGGACACCAGCTCAGATCTGGCCTCCTTCCACCATGAATGAATCAAGGCCTGAAAATCCTGTTGAGGAGCAGGAGTGGGTGGAGGTGAGGGTGGAGGAGGAACATGGGCGGGTGGATAGTGGTAGTCTGGAGCACCCTGTCCATGAAAAAGTGTGATGTGGTAACGCTGGTAAGAGAGGTACCCCGAATAGTGGTACCCTGAATACAGGAGGCCTGATGCAGGACCCAGAGGATAAGCAGACGTCGGGCCATGAGGGAAGAAGCCTGGAATGCAAGGCCGAGAGGGACCAGGCGTAAATCACTGCATAAGGCTTCCTGACGTCAGAGGAGCTGACGTCAGGGGACTAGTCATCAGACCAGCCATCATATAGGTAGGCAACATCGGATCCGATGAAAATAAAGATGACATTGGGATCAGACATTAGGGATCAAGACGGAGGAGCTGAGCAAATACAGGTCGGTGCAGTTGTCGGGATTGGATGTGAGGGCCCCCGACAGAGGGGCAGACCAAACACACGTCACAGCCTCTGATGGTAGAAGAGGCGGAGTAGACATAAGGAGACCTAATGAAGGGTCTGACGATCCAGAGAGTGAGACAGGGACATTAGAAGTTGTCATCGGAGCCTCTGGTCTGGGACCTTCTGCAGGCATTAAAGGGATTGATGCTGGGGTGTGCGAAGGTGGAACCACCTCCAGGGATCCTGTCCCCTCCTCCGAACCGGTGGTGACTACGGGACTTGGAGGGACCACCTGGGAAGGTGGGAGGGAAGGTTCCCGCCCAAGCAAAGTCTGGGGGGGGGGGGAGAATGGCTAACCACCATAGCAGTGCTTGTCCGGATGTCGGGTGAGACAGCGTGAGCCCCCGATGGGACAGCAGGGTCCAGGTGGATGTTGGAGACGACCGGCTTATCGGACGAATTACCGGGCGGTGGAGGGAAGAACCCTCGACTGACTTACTGGTAGAGACTGGGCAAGTCCCAACAGAGCCCTGGGGACTTGACTTAACAGCAGCCAGGTGGGCCAACTTATCGGAAACAACCAGGCATTCACCAGAGGAGCCGGCGGATAACTTACCGGTGGATAGCGGGAGAAGAGCAGCAGTAGAGGTGCCTGGAGGAGCACGGGTGTGGCCTGAAGAACCACTAGGGCAGGCGGTGGGCGAGCAGACTTGCTGGTCAAGGGCCTACTGGAATCCCCTCGGTCCCGATCCTCTGAGCACTCCTCCTGATGCTTCTCTTTCTTTTTTCTTTTTAGACTCTGAAGAAGGGGAAGGTGCGGTGTCCCTAAGCTTCTGCATCTCTTTTTCAAGCGAAGCCATTCTAGACTTCAAAACATGGGCTTCCAGAGCCTGCTGTCTCCTTTTCCAAGTGGCCTGGTTGAAGGGCTGGCAGTCGGAGCAGGCTGTGGTATCATGATCTGGGCCCAAACAAAAGTGGCATTGAAGGTGGCCGTCCTTATGAGGAATCTGGGAGCCGCACTTCTAGCACTTTTTCTTAGTCGTCGGTGGAGAAGACATAAACGAAAATAAAAGGCAAGTTATCCAAGCGAGAAATCGAGTGAAAAATGGCGATCGGCTGGGCAAGTATAACTGTGAGGTACTCTGCACAGGTAGACAGCGGGAATGAACTGGAGGGTGGGCGCGGGGACCGCCCGCTATATAGGGTCACACTGACGTCCATCACGTGACATCAGGTGGGCATTCCCCTGCCAGGCATTGCTGAAAAAGTCTGCCATGTGGTCCTGACGCCAGAAGGTGTAGTTCTATTTGTTATGACCTATTGCAGGAACCCTCTTGAAGTAAGATCTACAGTTACTATTAACTGTAAAAGGATCAAGTGATATTACCGTTGAATAGTGAAACTGTGGTGGTGTTTTACTATTCTGTTCAGTACTGAACACAAACCTATAAGGTTTGAGTACTGTGACTCTAGATCAGGGGTTCTCAAATGGTGAGGCCAGCCTCCCTGGGGAGGCCCCAACCTGTTCCAGGGGAGGCTCAAGCAAGTCTGAAAAAGTACTGTATTTAAAATTTGAGTTTTATATATTTTGTGTGAAGAGATGAAGCAAACTGAAGGAGGATAATAGTAGGTGAATTTAGTGTATTTATTTACTAATAGGTGACAAGGGAAGGTGAATGAACCAAGGCTCATCTCAGGTGTTCCCGGGAAGGGTAGGGAGGAATACATTTCAAAAGGTAACTGCAAAACAATCAAGAAATACAAATGAATGATAGTGCAAACAAATATGAACAATAAACTAATAATGAGTGGTGGTAACTGATCAATTTGTAGACTGATGGCAGAACAGCTCAAATACAAGGGTCAGCAAGAAGTGCTCAGAGCAATAGCAGGAAGGAGCAAAGTAATCCTCAGAAGTTGCTTAGGAGCAGGGAATGAGGGGAGAGGTAAGTATGCAGAAAGGTTATTTCTATAGAGAGGAAACTGAGAAAGTAGTCTGACCCATGAAGGCAACTGCAACAAGGGGTAACAATGGTTCAAGAATGAAAATGGCAGAGCAAGTAGGCTGGCCTGTGGGGTTACAATAAAGCTGAATAACAATATTTATTTTATTTGTTATTCAGATACACCTTTGAGCACAGGAGCTCTTTTTCAAAAGTTCCAAGTCAGTATAAGACAAAGAACTGAATGTGAGCCAAGTACTCAAGGTGTTTCAATATGTTCATGGTGTACTGCGCAAAGCACAGTATGTTATTTTTCTTTGGGGAGGCCCAAGATTATTTCAGTTTTAAGGGGAGGCTCAAAATCTTTTCCATGGATTTGGGGAGGCTCACTGTGACAAAGTCTAAGAACTGTTGCTCTAGATCATGGAAGATGAGGCTGGAAGATGAGGGCACAGATGGCATGATGTACAGACGGAGTTAAATAAAGTGCTTTTTTAATTGAATAATCACACTCTAGAGATCTGATTCTTTGAACTGTCTGTGCATCAATGTTCACGGTGGTTATGAATGGATAGCAGTGATGGCCTAATGGTGAGCTAGTGAGATACGAGGGGGAAGGAAGGTGGATGATGGATCGAGTGTGCAAAAAACAAGGGCAATTTTTTAGAACTTTAATGACACTTGCACCAGTGGTGGTGGTGGTGGGGGGGTGATTTCAGTTTACATTACAGACCCGAACATCCATCTGCTCTGTGTTCTTATATTCAGAAGCTGTGAAACTATATTATTTATCCAATATTATACCACTTCAGTGGTTTCTATATGCATGAATGTGTGTGTGTGTGTGTGTGGATGTGTGGGGGAAAGGGGTGAAAAATGACAGTTTACAAGAGCGACAACTCTTTTTAATCAAAATCTGTGGATAAATCATTGAGAGACCCTAAATTTCATAAATGAATAAGAATAACATTACAACTAAAGTAAAACAACGCTGCTATGGCAGACTGCAGATTTCGCTGAAACTAACTGGAAGCTCCTCAGTCGAGGATTTGTTTAAGGCATATCACATCAAATGCACTACTTCATGCTCGGTTTACTAAAGGAAGGGTTTTAAATAACTGCAAAACTGGTTAGCATTTTCACGAGTAAAATTGCTAATCAGTTGGGATAATGCATAGCTCGTGTCTCAATTTGTTTCGCAATGTAAACTGCTAGAAAATGCATATATGTACGTTATCACACCTGATTACAATAAAAATGCTAATCAATTTTTGCAGTTATTTTAAACCCTAAAAGGTATTAAATAAAACTAGTAGGGGCAGACGTGATGAACACTGGGTCTCCCTCTGCCATCATATTCTATATTTCAGATTCTGTATTTTCAAAGAAACAGCACATTTTCTGCTCTGTTCCATGATCTGCAGAAATGCCACTAAACTGGTTGACGGGCAGCATCATACAGATGAAGGAAGGCTGCTGCTGTCTGATAGGTGCGGCTACCTCTTTTCAACTACATGAAGTTTCCGTCCATCAAATGGCAGAGCAGCGTCACGATCAGCCTTGCTGATCACTGGACTGTCATGGCAGAGCCCACTGTAGCTTGAGTTGCACTGGACCCAACAGTGACACACCTCTGAAATCCGGTGTCACAGCACTATGTTCGCTTTGCGCAAGCAAAAGGGCAAACGTAAAAGGAGGGGAAAGCTTCTCTCACAGCTCCAACACAGCCATAGTCACCTAACTCAAGCTACTGGTGGTGGTGGAGGTGTAAATTCCTTGCAATTGTTTATGCGAGTCGTAGTGGAGCCTCTATAGAGAAAAGTGCCAGAAATGTATCCGATAGGATGCCAGTCTCTCTCTTTTTTCTTTTTTTTTTATTTAGTTGTTTAACCAGGTATAGCACACTAAGCTGAAAGCTTTTTTTACAGGAGCGACCTGGGAGCACAAGGAGGTTAAGTGACTTGCTTAGGGTCACACAGTATGCAAGTGGAAACTGTGGGATTCAAACCCAGGTCTGGCCTGCTGGATGTCACCAAATTTGCAGCTCAGAGCCTTAGATCACTGCGCTATACTGTCTCTTTAGATGTACAGTGCTGAAAGAGCACAGAGCAGATTCTTTGGCCTCCCTCCATCTCTGGCACAAAGCAAGATAAGCATCAGCCAACAGGGTATCATATTGTGATTTTACTGGGGACATACTAGCAACATTCATCCCAGCATTCTGGGCAACTGTATTAAGAATATCAATCACATATGCACAGTAGGACTAAAGGAAGTTCAGCCACCTCCTGTCACACTGTCCTTCAGAAAGATTCTGAAAATATGGCCTCGAGGAGTCGCACCAAGACACCCTGTCCTCCAAGCAGCTCTAACATTTGAAAAATGAAATGCAAAGCTACTCACTTTTCAAACAGAAAAAAGCAAAATATAACATCAGGATCTACATTATTTAGGGTAGATCTCAATAAAGAGGACTCCAAATGTCTCCGCTGAATCATGCAAATCTTCCAGCCCTCCAGAAGGCTGCCTTCTGAAAAGGCCATAACCAGTCATACACTCTCAATACAGTACAGCTATCACGTAACCAAAAATGATCCCATGTTTTGTTAACTAGCTGGTTTCCTGCACAGTTATGGGAAGTTGTATGCGCAGCAACACAATACCTGCCAATAATGTTAAGTTATGTACTGTAAATGATACCATCCTAGCAGGATGTGTGAGGAAGAGGAACCATGGCAGATCAGTCCGCATCCTCTCACCGCTTGCTTAAACTATGGAACTGTCATTCGGCACACCTCCTCCAGTCAGCACCTCACCTCCCTTCTCAAAGGCCATTACTCGTCCATCTGTGCATGCGCCCATGGTAGCCCTATACGAAAGGACCTAGCCTTTGTCACCACAATGTCAGCAAATAAAAGCTGTATGTATGTGTTCGCATACAATTATGTATTCTGAACTTATCGCCAGGTGCCTCGCACACCTGCTAAAGTACTGTACTGCTTCACTGCATGATCCAACTCTGTGGTTTCCTGATATTTGTATTTATGTATGTATCTCTTCCCCAGGTCGCACCTGGAATCGAGCAGTGTTCTGCTCAGTGTGCCTTCCTGGTAAAACTTTTAAATAAATAAATAAAAACAAATATCATGCTGCCTCAAAAAAATAAAACTTTACAATACTTCAGCGTCTTACAATATAAAGGCTGCTTGATCCATTAGTGTATTCTAAGGCCAAAGAGTCATCCTTTAGTCTCTTGTTTTCTGCTGTTTAAAGCTCCCAACAGCTATTACTACCTGCTGTACAATCAAGTAACTCTCAGTATGTTTAGCTGGGTTGGAATATCTCTACTTCTGGTGTCCTGATGTTCATGAGAATCACTAGGCTCTTAGTGGCATATACCAGGGCATACGTCAATTTCACCGGAGCGGCCTGACAAGGCATTTAGCGCTGCTATAGGTTGCTTAGCATGGACTGAAGACACCAAGAGGTTTTCTCCCTTTTCTTTTTTGAGTGAGCTACTGAAGTGCAGACAGCACTTAAGAGGCTTAACAAATCCACAACAGTGGTTGCCCCTTCCCAATTAAAACCAAAAAAGAGAAATGTCCAAGAGAACATATTTAAAGGAATGTTTTGCTTCAAAAGCCTCATTCAGAGCACATTTTCCTTTTTACTACAGTTAAAACTAAGCATTTTCCTTTCAGGATTTGTTTAAACCCCACTATTCCACTCAGAACTGTGCCATCTGAGTTCCGGTCAACACAGCAGTCCATGCCAATTTGTTGCAGCTTACAAGGACTGCTACTCAAAGCAAATACAATAGAGGCAGCGCCAGCACCTGCTGCTATTAACGTTTAATTCTGTGGTATACATAGCACCACTTTATTCTGCACTGTGGATTTCTAGCATGGCTGGAAATACAGTTACTTAATTGAATTAGTGTGACCAGGCCAGGCTTTGAACTCCAGCTCCCCAAATTCTTTCTGAGATACATAGCTAACTGTCAAGCCTGAGGTTCCTTATGTCATTTTCTCTTCCTTTGCCAAATTATGAGGTACCTGTGAGAAAGAAATAAGCATCCACAGGAATCTAAGATGCGTCAGTTCACCTTGTAACTCAGCCAGTAAAGTAACAGGACGGAAGTAACGACTGGAGTTCAAATCTCAGCTTAGTCACCTTATTTCTTCCTTAAGAGAATGAAACACTACATTTCCTGCGTTTGGTGGTGAACTGAAGGTAGAAGTAACTATTAGTTCTTTCACTTCTTTTTGAAGGAGCACAACAAAGCATTTGAACATGAAGTCTCAAGTTAAATGCAGAGCTTTCTGATGCATACCCTACTGCAGGCCTGCCGATCTGATGCTGCACCAATCGCAATCGATCCTTAAAGAAGGTGTCTCTTCAGAGGAATGGCCATTCTGGGTGTAAAGGACGCATTTAATCTGTCTATCTGGGATCCAAAGTAGTTTTCCTACCCCCTTCTTTAAATAAGAAATCACTCCTAACGTAGGGATGTCTCCACCATGCCCCCTTCCACAGTATCCCACCTTGTGTTGACTCCTACTCCTTATAGGACAACAGGGGGCAGGCTTTTTTAAGGAACCGGGCAGAACAAAAAAAAAAAAAACACTGTTGCTAAACTTTAGCTATGCAGGGATATATAAGTAAAACATCTGACCTGTACCTTGAAAGTCAGGGGATGCCGGGTCTGTTTGTAAGACTAAGATATATTGTCTAGTAGCTTTTAGGAAAAAAAGAAAATATTCTTCTTGATGCTACTGTTCTCTCTTGTGCTCAGGCCTTTTCACCTGCAATGTGGCACTCGGTTATTAGCCTCAACCTATTCTATCTGAACTATCGCACGTGTTAGTGTGCCTTATTTCAATCCCACTCTCCCACTCCATTATTCTCAAACTATATCATTTCTATTACTCTATTACCAAAAAAAAAAAAATAGGGCTGACCCTTCTTGTCTTCCTTAGAACCCCAGGGAGACCATGGTGCAAACTGTGATTTATACACTATGGCCCGGATATTCAAACTGCACCAGGCTGTGGCGCAAGCTTGGACGCAGCTCAACTTGGCTGCGCAGGGGTGTGGCCTGGGCGATATTCAACGGAGCTGCGCCATGGCTCAGCAGCTTTGAATATTGCACCCTGCCACCCCACTGTACATGGCGAGTGGCACTGCGCCAGCGCAAGTGGCCAGAGTGGAGCATGGAGATGCGCTAGCGCAAGTGCCATTGCGCCATTCACAGCACCAGCGATATTCAAAAGTTGACATGCAAATAGGGCCATAATTTATGCAAGGCGCACATGGGGCCATTTGCATGTCATTACGGCCCCATTTGCATGCAGGGTGCGCCGATCCCAGACGACTTGCGCCTGGCGGCCTGCCAGGCAACAGCCATCAGGGACTGACGCCCCCTGCAGCTCGATCACGGGCATGCGTACAAAAGAAAGGAACCGGTCCAATATCCCTGGTGGTCCAGCGGACCGCTGACTGCCCGATCGCAGGCATGTGTAAAAGGAAAACCTCCAATATTCTGGTGGTCTAGAATGGTACCCACCACGCACCCGCAGAGCCCCACCACCGCCTCCCCCAGTCAGCCGGCAGCACCTCACCCGCGCCCGCCGATGACACCTGTTTGGGCATGGCTCTTGGTTCAAGACGCGAGCCAATGAGCCGCAGTAGTCTCATTCATTATTACATTCCAGATATGTGAATGAATCATTCACATATCTGAATGTGTAGTATAGTAGGGTTGCATGCCCATTGGTTCATGCTGTGAACCAATGGGCATGCAGCCCTACTGAGGTGTCAGTCGGCAGGGCGGCAGGCGTGGGTGCTGCTGCCCGCCAGCTGACCGGGGGAAGGGCGGTGCGGTTTCAGTGGGCAGGTGGGGTGGTACCAACGACCACCAGGAATATTGAGGTTTTTTTTACACATGCCCGCGATCGAGCAGTCAGCGTCCACTGACCACCAGGATATTGGACCGTTCCTTTCTTTGTATGCATACCCGCATCTGGCACATAGCGTCCACTGGACCACCAGGGACATTGACGAAGTTCCGTTTCACAGAAGCCCGCAATCAAGGCCACATCGGTCCACTGGACCACCAGAGATATTGGACAAGTTTTGTTTTACAGAAGCCCGCGATCAGGCACATAACGGTCCACTGGACCACCAGAGATATTGGACGAGTTTTTTTTTTTTTTTTTATACAGAAGCCCGCGATGGGGCATGGGGGCGGGGGCGCGTGCCACCAGGTGCAGCCGGAACTCTGCTGGCCACCCAGAAACATAGAAACATAGAATTTGACGGCAGATAAGGACTGCATGGCCCACCTAGTCTGCCCATTTTCCTACCTAACAGATAAGCTGCAGATCCTAGTTAACCAACAGCTTACTTCCTCCTACCCCCAACAGGTGGCAGTTGCCGTGTTGTGCCCTGCATTGCAGCAGCTCACCTGTGGGTGGCCATCAGTAGTTCCTTTTTTTTTTGGCGTAACTTTGCTGGCGCAGGTAGGGGTTGCGCATGCATGGCTCTGCACATCCTGGGCTGAATATCGGGCTGTGCAGGTTATGCATGGGCACACCCCCCCACCTGTGCCTGCATACATTACTGATGCGCTCCGGCGCATCGGGATTTGTACCGCACTTTCCTTTTGAATATCGTGCCAGGCGCGATCAGTGGGTGCACATGAAGTGAATAATTGCTGCGCCATGCGCAACCCTTGAATATCTGGGCAATGTGTTGGTTAAACTGCATAATTTTTCTTTTTTTAGTTTAAATATTATGAGTGGAGTTGTATTACTCGTCCAATAGCTCCAATCTGAGTCTTGATCTGGTATCTTATATTTATTTATTTAAAAAGTTTTACCAGGAAGGCATACTGAGCGGTGCAATGCTCGATTCCAGATGCGTCCTGGGGGTAGGGGAAAACAGTGAAATACTATGTCACAGGATATACAGACAAACTGCATTACAGAGATCTTACTAGGTTCAGACATTGTGCAGTTACAGTACATGGGAAGACTTAGCATTGCATGGTGTCTAAGTGCAGCAGCAAGAAAAATACAGAATATACTAACTTACACCTGGTCATGGTAAGGGCGGAGTTGGGACAGTTGGGCCATCCTGCAGGACTAGGTGCACGAGCAGGAGGAGGAGAAGTACAACTTGAGTAGGGAATTTAGCTGCTGGGTGTTGGCATATTGTCTGATGTCACCTGGCAGGGAGTTCCATGCTTCAGGCATACCGTACTTGAAAGCATGTTGTCCTTTAGTGGAGGACATGTGTGGGACAGAGAAATGCGGGGAGTCGGAGTTCCGGAGAGAGTATGAGGGAGGAGGTTGAGCTATAAGGGTGGCTGCAAGATAAGGGCATAGGGACTGGGCCCAGAATTTTGCTGTGAACCTCGCGCAGTGCGCCTGCCTCTGATCCTGGAGTGAAGGTAGGTCTAGGGACCTGTACAGGTTACAGTGATGGGTTGTGGGAGGGCAGTCCAGTGCAAAATGGCAGAAGGAGTGGAAGAGAGGGTCGAGTCTGGCTAAGGAGGTCTTAGGAGCCGTGCTGTACACTATGTCTGCATAGTCAAATAATGGGAGGATCATTTTCTGTACGATTGCTTTGCGGGTTGGTAGTGGGATGCATCCTCGGTTGCTCTATATGGCGTCCAGTTTGGGAAGCAGCTTATTGTGGATCACGTCAATGTGGTCTGAGAAGTCGAGATACTGGTCAAGCCAGACCCCGAGGTATCTGAAAGAGGTGCAGGTCTCCAATGGGGTCCCGTCGATGGTGTGGAAAGTTGGGGTGGGGGTGGGGGTAGACGGGTGAGTCTCCACCTCGAGCTGAAAGTTAGGGAGACCGTTTTCTTGGGACTGAGAAATAGCTGGTTTGAGCGGAACCAGAGCTGAATAGCATTGAAGTCCTGCTGGAGCCTAGAGACCACTTCACTGGGGGAGGGACCTGTTGCATACAGTACTGTGTCGTCGGCGTACAAGTGAATGGATGTGTACGGGTATGCTGAGGGCAGGTCATTTAGAAAAATGGAGAAGAGTAACGGGCCAAGGACCAAGCCTTGGGGGACCCCAGAAGTGACGGGAAGGGGGACTGAAGTGTGAGGGCCAATTCTTACTGCTTGTGACCTGCCTGACAGGTAGGAGCAGAACCAGCTGGAGGCAGATTCGGAGAGGCCAGCGAGGGAGAGTTTAGATAGCAGAAGGGAGTGAGAGATAGTATCAAAAGCCTTTGCTAGGTCGACAAAGATAGCTGAGGTGGTGTGCCCATTATCCATGCTGGTAAGGATGTCATCGGTGAGCTTTAACAGGGAAGAGATGGTAGAGTGTGATTTCCTAAATCCGGACTGGTAGTGTGAGAAGAAGGAAGAGGAGATGAGAAAGGAGGATAGTTGGGAGAGAACAAGTTGCTCCTGAACTTTGGCCAGAATAGGGAGCAGGGAGATAGGGCGGTAGTTGCCCGGCGAGGAGGGGTCATCTCCTTTGGGAAGGGGAATGACTATGGCATGCTTCCATTCAGAAAGAGATTGAAGAGGGCGGTCAGAGGGGATGCGATGGCAGAGGTGGATAGGTATAGCATCTTGGAGTCCAAACCTGAGGGGCATTTACCTTTGGATGGGTTGAGTGCCCACAGGGCTTTTAGCACTTCAGACTGGGTGACCTCACAAAATGAGAAGCTGTCTGATGGGGGGCAGATGGAGTGGGGTGGGTGGGCTTGTGGGAGGTGCTGGGTAGAGGATAGGAGAGAGGATGCACAGCTAGTGAAGAATGTGTTAAAAGCTGAGGCCACTTCACCTACTTCAGTGACAATGGGGCCTGCTATGTTTAGGGAAGGGGTGGGTGGGTGGCTGGCTGGGTGGAGCGAATAGTCATTTAATTGTTTTCCAGAATTTCGCAGGGTGGGTTAGATTTGTGGGGAAGGAGGCCTTGAAATAGTTGGCTTTGGCCTGGCATATTATCCTAGTGCAGGAATTGTGAAGATGGTGATAGAGTTGGAGTGCCACCTGGGTTCCAGCTGTCTTATACATTTTCCGAGCCTTGTCCCTGGCGTGGAATTGATCTATGATATTAGCGGTGACCCAAGGTAGGTGGGCAACACTTATTAGAGTCCTCCGGAGTGGCGCGTGGAAATCCCAAGCTGCGAGGAATTTGGACTTGAAGAGTTCCAGGGACGAGTCGATGGAGGATGCACATGGGATGCAAGACCAATCCGTATTTGCCAGGTTGTGTAAGAGTGCAGTGAGGTCAAGTGATTTGTATGACCTAGTGAGTAGTGTATGCGGAGGAGGCACCCTGGGCCTGAATATTTTCCTTACTATGTATATCATGTGGTGATCACTTACAGAGTCAGGCAGGAGTCCAGCTTCTAGGATCCGACAGGTGTGTGTGGCAAGGGCCCAGTCCAGGAGGGGGTGATTCTGTGACTTATGATTTAGGCGAGTTGGGTCTGTTATTTGTTGGGACAGATTTAGTGCATTCACTTGGCTGTGAAGCTTGGAGCTGACGTCTGACAGCCAGTTAAAACTGAAATCCCCAAGGATGTGTAACTCGCCCCCAGAAGCAAATGATTTTAGGGTGCTAAGGTAGTCTAGGATGGCTTGTGGGGGGGGGTGTCTGGGGACAGCAGAACCCTGCTACATATAGGGGAGTAAAGTGTGGCAGTGAGATTTTGATTAGAAGGGAGTCCAGGGACTTTGTGGGCAGGGAGAGGTGGACAGGGGTGAACTGTAACTCGGAAGAGATGTACATGGCAGTGCCACCCCCTTTTTGTTTTCCAGGGCGGTCATGCCGAGTGATGGAGTAGCCAGGGATTGAAAGTTCAGCGTCCAAGTTATGGGGTTTCTGCTAGGTTTCAGTGATAATTAAAATACCAGGACGCAGGGAAAGGACAGTTGATTGGAGTGAGGTTAGTTTATACAGGATGCTGCATATGTTAAGGTGCATTATTTTAAACCCCCGAGGTAATTGGGAGGTTGGGGAGGAGGGTGTGGTCGGCTCAGCGTTTAGCTCAACATCCCCAGCTAGGAGTAGCAGAAGAGTTATTAGTTGTTTAGCTACAAGAATTGCCCATTTCGACTTCCGGAGCGGTGAAGGCTGCTGGGGCGGATGGTGAGGCATTGCTTCTAGGAGGGAAGTGTGCTCTGACAGCCCCGCGTGTAAGGAGGGTGGCAGGATGTGAGCTCCTATGTCCCAGTTAATTATTGTGCAGTGTAGGGAATGGTCAGTGGTGGTGGAAGAGTGGGGGTTTGGCATAGCTGCCCAGGTGCAGCATATCTGGGGGTTGAGCTGAGCTTTAGGGTAGGTGGTAGGCAGGAGGGACACTAGGGTGGTGAGTAGGCACAATACAGCAAAAGAAAGAGGCAGCATGTTGTGTTGCTGAGTATTAGTCATCAGGGATGCCGAGAGGGTGGCCACTAGTGGAAAGACAGTATAAACTGCTAAGGAGAAAGTAGGCTGATTGGTTATTAACCTCACGTGACTCAGCCTATATACAGCTGAGCCGACCAAGGGTGATGGTGGGGCAGCCAGCACTTTAGCGCCAG
This sequence comes from Neoceratodus forsteri, assembly GCA_016271365.2. NCBI lineage: Eukaryota > Metazoa > Chordata > Ceratodontiformes > Ceratodontidae > Neoceratodus > Neoceratodus forsteri. Next base: position 213,386,398 of record JADMNL010000023.1, on the reverse strand, counting down.
CGGGGACACAAACGCAGATGAAATTCAAAGCTGGCGCTCAAGACCGTGGTGTGGCGTGGCATGGCCTCCTACCTTAATTCAGCTCCTTTGCGATGCTCCTTTGCTTCTGCTTGTTATTCATGTAACCCACATCATGAATCTTTGAGCAAACCAGCCCACTGGCAAAGCAGTAAGGCTACAGATAGTGATGCCGGGGCCCAGGTTCAGAAACAAGACCCAGTTGACACTCTCCTCCTCTGGGGCAGAAGGGATTCTACAATTTGCTGCTGTGATGCCTCCTGGATGACCACAGGTGGTAGCGCAATGTTAGGCAGAGAGAATGGAACAATATCTGCTGGGCACGCGAAGCGTACACCATCGTCTGTGCCTCAACATTGTGCTACCTGTGTGCCGACGGCCTGGGGCCAGGAGTAAGTATGGAAAATTGGCCCATACACCTGAGACACCTCCGAGTATCCAGGCTCCATGCCACCATCTGAGACGGTATTTGAATTCCGGGTAAATATCCACACCAAGGAGGGTGCTGCCATGGCTTAGGGGAGGCTAGCACTCAGGAAAGGAGCAGAGAGGGATCGGGGTTGTCTAGGGGTGTGCCTGAGGGAGTCAGGAGCTGGAGTTTAGAAGGGGACATAAAATATGTATAAAAAGAAAAGAATCTTTGACAGCATTATGTAAAGATGCCTGCACCTCCATCTGAAACCTTTTCTACTCTTCCTTCTTCCTGTTCACTACTGCATTTCACTGGGTGATTTTTACAAGTAACCTAATCAGAATTTGCTTTGGGGTTAGACCACCATTCCCCAAAGGGTAAAACAACCTCTCATGGCCTTAATGAGATGACATACTTTGTTAGAACCCATGGAGGGCCTTAGTAATGAGATTACATGTAAGCATTAATCACTGACAGAGGAGGGCTCTACCGTGGATTAATGCCGGGGTTGGTGCACGAGGGTGAAGCCCAAGGGTTCCAACCACCCAGCGGGCATTAATCACTGGTAGAGCCCGATTCTGGAGGTGATTAATGCACTTGTAACATTGGCTCGTTGCGGGAGCAAGGAGCCAATGTTACTGGTGTGTTACAGTTACGCTCGGAGACGTTTTCTTGTGTTCACTTACCACCTCGATTGCAACAGTGCACAGAATTAAATCCCGCAGCCAACCTAGGACTTCCGGATACACCAGTGACAGATAGACCGATTGGAGAATGGACCAACTGGACTGGACTACAGGTCGCGAGGTCCCACCCACTCCCCTCTTTCAAGTCAACTACTGGTCCGCTGGGCACCATAGCACCAGCCTCCTGCCACTTACTGGCTGTTGTTCACGTCATTCACTAGCGTTCACTTGAGTGACAGGCGCGATTCATGATCAGGGCTCATAACACAATGTGCTGTGGGAAACAGAAACGCGATGACCATGTGCACATTATGCTCCCCAGCTTCTTTAAACTACACTACTTGCTTGTAGTAACAATATTCGCCAAATTCACAGCGCATTTGAGGACGCAAGCAGAACCGGCTACGTGCGACGGGTCACCCCACCACATAATGCCTCATGAGTGCCGTGGGTGGTGTGAGGAGGTGGTGACCCAGCGGGCTGGTCCCCTCTGCCGCTGCGGTGGCCACAGGTGGTACTAACCGAGCAGGCGTTACCTGTGGGTTAATCACCGCTCGGTTAGTGTCACCTGACCCGTTTCAGCCAATGCCGTGGCTGTCTTTGACAGCTCTCTGCACTGCTGTGTTACAAGCTTTTTGAGACCCTATGGAGGGCATCAGGACCAGGCTGAGGCCCTCTGTCACAGACGAAGCTATTCTGCAAAACACTGAGGCGAGGTTAGGAACGGACCACTGTACTATGCTCGCATATAATTAAATAGACCAGCTAATCAATTGCACCATCAGTTCAGTGCTGTGCACATGAGGCTTTTGAATTGGTCCCCGCCCCTCTCAGATCGCACTACTGTAAGTCAGTATGACGCCAACATGTTTAGCGCTATGCTGACCTTTTGAATATGGGGGCCATAATACGTTGTTATAAATAACAGGACTTTGAAAAACTGAGTGAACAACTGTATGTTTTAAGTATCGATACATGACAGCTGAAGCAATATCTTATATCAATATGTCAAAACAGTCTAAGCTTTGATTTATAAAAATGTTTCTGTCCCCAACTGTTCCAAGTTATCCTATTTTAAAGAAATTTTCCTTTGAAAAGTCTAACTCTGAAACCATCTGGGCTAGAAACTTAGGTTTTCAAGTGAAAGCTTGGGCGAGCCGTTAAGAATTAGCTCTGTTGATACTGTTTGCATGTCAGTACTATAATTACTGACGGTTTAAAAAAAATTATTTTACTTTTTCTGATAGTACACAATATTTAATTAGAAACTGAGTAGTTTACAATTTAATTTTCATTCACTATACGCTCTTCATCACACGGTGAACATTTCAGCCTCCCCAGCAGTACAGGGGAAGGGAAAGGGTTCTAGAAGCAAAATCCAATGCAGCAAAAATATCCGGAACTGGGAAGCGAGAAGCCAGAGAAGGCGAGGGGGGCAGCAAGGTCAGCAACCAGGGTGGGGGCTGACCAAACGAGCAGACGCGAAAGACTGTTAGGCCTATTCTGCTGGCATTTTAGTATGTTAGTACCTAATCTTCTTTGGTTTCGCAGACTTTGCCTGAAAAAGCATCAGAAGATAATATATTAATACCAGAAGGGAAAGATGAGGACGGGGAAGCTCAGGGGAAACCAGGATGATCCAAATGGAAAGTGCAACACAAAAATTGTGAATTTATCTACCTATTCTCTAGCAGCAGAGCAAGAAACTGTCCTAAAGAAAGGACTTTCATTCATCCCATCTGCCAATCTGGACTTCTTTAAATCACAGGTTGAATCAATGTTTGAGAAATAATTTGACATTAACAATCCAATCTGGAGTTCACAGACTCAAATCATAGTGGGTTTCAGCTTAGGGGAGATACAAGCCACAGATGACCTTCCTGCAACGTGGCCTACTGGATCTGGGATGTCCGAGGTAGATAACGATGATACGTTTCAAGCATACAATCACAAAAGCCAGGAATATTGTAAATTCAATCACCAAATCCATCAAGGGAAAACAATGCCACGCTAGAGACAGGAAATGTGATACATCAAGTTTGCGATATCTCATGTATTCAAATTCTCCAGACTTTCAAAGCTTTACTTGCTATAATCAAACTGCATAAAGTCATGCTGACCCTCACAGCACAGACTGTGGGTGCTGCACAAGAATTACTTTCAGTAAATCTACAAACATGGAGATTGGGTCACACTTAGTTGGTGCAAGAAATCCCGCTCCCCATTAGACCTTTGTTATTGCCAGCTTTTTCACCTCCTCAATCCTGCAATGTGGAAACTTGCAAAAGAACTCCAAATGTATTTTCAAGCTGAATTCCCTGAAACTGAATTGCCTAAATTAATTGATCTTGTTCTTTATCTATAACTTAATCTATAAAAGTTGATTTATCTAATGTTGAAAATAAAAGAAGTTGCATTTAAATCAGGCTTGGGCTACTAGTTGGGTAGCTGGATAGGGCTGGTAAGGTATAGGCAATTTTTGGCCGGGTAGGGTAGTTCAGATAATTTACTACCCTACCCTGGCCGGCCTGGTGGTGCTGAGGGCTGAGGTGCTGGATGCCACACCTCGCCACATCAGAAACCCGGGCTTGGGAGCCAGCCCGGGTCGTCAGGGGTTGGCGGAAGGGGGACGGCTGGGGGTCGTTGCAGGCAGCTCAAACAGTGGGTCAGTGTGGGTGGCATCTGACACGCAGTGCGTAGGAGTACACCTGACGATGTTGTTGGCACCACTGCACGCCCATGCCGGGAACTAGGGGGGATCCAACTTGAAAAACACCTCGGCGTGCCATATGAAGGTTGGTCTGGCAGCACCGCCCCGCTCTAACCCTGGATACTCCCCCTGGATCTTGACCCCCCCAACTTCTGCGGTGGTCTCACAACTGCCGCAATGCAGCCGCTGTGTGGACCGGAGGAAGGGGTGGAGCTTGGCGTGGGAGTGGTTCGGGAGCTGCGAGACCAGCCAGATCAGGGGGAACCATCAGTAACACCCCTAGCCACATGAGGCAATAAAATATATGTGAAAAAAAAAAAAAATGTACTACCCTACCCAACAGAACAGTGTACTTCATGGATCGGGCAGTTTTGACATGGGCAACAGGCAATTTTTTTAAACAGGCATTACAGGCAGCCTGTGGGTCCTGAGACTCCTGCCAGGACTTCCCAGGCTGCAAACAGGAGTGAAAGGGCAGCCTGTGGGGTCCTTCATGAGCTCACAACAGAATTAGAAGCACATGACACTGGGCTGACAACCTGATTGGTCAGTGGAGTCTGTGCTTTGTCTGCTGTGAGCCCACTGCGCAGTGAGCAGCCAGACTCTGGAGGGAGTCGAAGAAATCAGGCGCTTGCTCTGCAAACTGCCACTGAATTGCAGCAAAAATTTATAAAAAAATTCATAAAGTAAAAACCTCCATGAAGGAGCAAAGGGGTTGGGGTTGGGGACTGAAATGGTCTCAAGAGGGAGGGGAGAACACAGGGATTATCCTCTCAGTCGAGGAAGTGGATGGTGGTGTGGTGCTGGGGAGAGATGGAGCACTGGGGGAGGACAAAAACACAGAAGGCAAGGCACTGGCAGCTGGTTTGTGTCTCTGCAGCATAGTGAAAGCCATTTAGGCTGTATTATACTGTTTGTTAGGTGCCCTGAGCACTGTCATTTATTTCTGTGACACAGCTACACTATGCGTCTCTCTGAAGCATAGTGAAAGTCATTTAGGCTGTATTACATTGTCTGTTAGGTGCCATGAGCCCTGTCATTTAATACTGTGACATAGCTACGCTGCATCCCTGCAGCATAGTGAAAGCCATTTAGGCTGTATTACACTGCTTGTTAGGTGCTCAGAGTCCTGTCACTTCTTACTGTCTGTGACACAGCTACACTGTGTCTCTGCAGCACGGTGAAAGCCATTTAGGTTGTATTACGCCGTTTGTTAGGTGTCCTGAGCCCTGTCGTTTATTACTGTGACACAGTTACACTGTGCGCCTCTGCAGAATAGTGAAAGCCATTTAGTTGTATTACATTGTTTGTTAGGTGCCCTGTCATTTATTACTGTGACATAGCTACACTGTGTGTGTCTCTGCAGCATAGTGAGAGCAATTTAGGCTATATTACACTGTTTCTTAGGTGCCCTGAGCCCTGTCATTTATTACTATGACATAGCTACACTGAGTATTTCTCTCTGCAGCACAGTGAAAACCATTTAGGCTGTATTACACTGCTTGTTAGGTGCACAGAGTCCTGTCATTTCTTACTGTGACACAGCTATACTGTGTCTCTGTAGCATAGTGAAAGCCATTTAGGCTATATTATACTGTTAGGTCCCTGAGCCCTGTCACTTATTACTGTGACATAGCTACACTGTCTCTCTCTCTCTCTCTCTCTGCGGAATAGTGAAAGCCATTTAGGCTATATTACACTGTCTGTTAAGTGCCCCGAGCCCTGTCATTTATTTCTGTGACATTGCTACACTGTGTGTGTGACATCTCCCTGCAACATAGTGAAAGCCATTTAGGCTGTATTACACTGCTTGTTAGGTGCCCCAAATCCTGTCATTTCTTGCTGTGACATTAGTTACACTGTGTGTCTCTGCAGCATAGTGAAAGCCATTTAGGCTGGTGATATTACTCTGTTAAGTGCCCTGAGCCATGTCATTTATTACCGTACCATAGCTACACTGTGTCTCTGAAGCATAGTGAAAGTCATTTAAAGCTGTATTACACTGTCTATTAGGGGCCCCAAGCCCTGTCATTTATTACTGTCTATGACACAGTCAGCTACACTGTCTGTTTCTGCAACAGTTAGTGAAACAATATCCATTCCTTTCACAGCTGTGTCTACAATGTCTCATATTTCCCAGTCTAAGTCTACTAAAAGGAAGCACAGTGCTGCTGCACGTGCAACTGTTAATGCTATGGACAATATGAATCATACCACCAATGAAGACCAGAGCAACAATAATACCATCACTAGGACTGGCATTAAATGTCCTCCTGAACCAAAAAAGTATGTCACCAATGAAATGATAGTAGAGTTTTGGAAAGCACTGACTGGAGTTACTTGCAGAGAAACTGAATGTTTTGCCACATGTGCCAGGATACTTCCAGCTATTGAAGCAACATACAAGGCGGCATCCTCCTCAAATATAAGCTCAGATGCTGAGGCAGTGAATGCTGATAGAGTTGGTGATGTTAGTGGGGACTGGGAATGGGATAGCCAAGGCTATGTCCTGCATGATGATGATGGCACTTGTAGTTCTTCTGACTCTTGTGGCAATGAGGTCTGTAGTTTTGATGAGGGGGTAGGAGAGGATGTCGCTGTAAGGCATGAGAGACAGCTCTTAACCGTGGGTTCTTCTTTCCTTTCTCCATAGCCCCAGTCCTGAAGGGCACTCAGCCCAGGAGCGTGCTACAGCCGCGGTTCAAATCGGAGGAACAGAAGCCCCAGTCCTGAAGGGCACTCAGCCCAGGAGCGTGCTACAGCCGCGGTTCAAATCGGAGGAACAGAAGCCCCAGTCCTGAAGGGCACTCAGCCCAGGAGCGTGATACAGCCGCGGTTCAAATCGGAGGAACAGAAGGTAACTTTTTCCGCTGGCAGAGCAGTCGTCTGCAGTTTCAAATCTTCGCGCCTTTTTTCGCCACGGAACCGTGGGGATTTGTGTTCGCCACTGGCTCTCAGGACCTTCACGGATGCTCAAAAGGGACGCCAGGGCAGCTAGGGAAAACTGCTGCAGTGCAAGGGCAGCTAGCGAAAACTACTACAGTGCCTTACGCCTATTGGGATTTCCCCTAGTCGCTATGCCGACTGCTCCCCACCGCCCCCACCACCCCCACCCTTGTCCGCATTTGTTATATAGTGTCGGAATGGTGAATCCTCCCAGTGGGAGTGTAGTTTTACCCTGCCCAGTGGGAGTGAAATTTTTTCTATCTCCCTATTTTCTCATTGGCACCTTATATCTCTTTACCACTAGAGGGCTAAACAGCTGTATTAACCCTACTTATCTTTCCTGTTGCTCAGTCTGTATCTTTCAGGTTTGTTTTATTTTTGCACTGTACTTTAAACTTCCACTAGCCTCTCCTGCTCACAGAACATACCCACACAAAATGCCCTCCCTGCACTCATATCCCTTGGCACTCGACCTAGGTGTACTTCTGCTGCAAACCTCATTTATTGTAACCATTATGTGGATCCTGACAACAAGTAGCCTCTCTCCCAAATGATCATTATCACCTAAAGGACTTTACGCTCTCAAACATGCTAATCCAGCCGTATATGCCACCAGCCACCTTACCACTTTTAGTCCCAACTCGGATCATTTACTATGTTCTCTTTATACAAGATCGCCTCAATGCCCTGCCACCCTTCTCACCACATTTACCCACCGTAAACTGTGGTACTTGCTCCTCTTAGCACTACTACTAGCTGGTGATATTGAATTTAATCCAGGACCCGTATGTAATATCCCCATCCCTGACACCTACTGGACTCACTCAAAGGATCTGCGTATTGTTCATATGAACATCAGAAGCTTTCCCCATCATATCACCGAACTAGAGGCCTGGGTCATCCAATACAATCCCGACATTCTTTGTTTGACAGAGACCTGGCTAAGCCCCACGCCTGATCATTTATGCCGCTTGCCTAACTATAATGTGGTTAGACAAGACAGGTCCTCATCAAAACGGGGGTGGTGTTGCAATCCTATTTAAACCCGACCTCTCGTGCACCTGAATACCTCCTTACTCTCTCACACTGTGAAGCTATTCATGCTACTTCCAACTTGGATCTAAGCTGCTACACATCATATGTGCTTACAACCCCCTAGGTGTGGTACCCCAGGCCTAGTAGAACTCCTCTCCCAAGTGAGCCTAGCCACCGGACGTAAATGAAGTCCTTATTCTGGGGATCTAAATCAAAACTGGCTCGGTCACACCGTACAAAACCTCCATACTATTGTACAAGACTATGGCTTCCACCAGCTGATCAGTGAACCAACCAGGATCACAGCCCCACCCAGATCCAGTTCCTTACTGGACTGGGCCTCACAAACCGCCTTGACCACATGGTCTCAGCCGGTACCCTTGCCGACTCTATTAGTGACCACTCCCCAATTTTTGTACCTGGCGGCAGCCAGACAATCATCCCCTCCGGGTTAATCACCTTCGTAATATGGCTAACTTAATACATCTCAGTTCCTGTCTGACCTCTCACTCATTGATTGGTCACCTATCTTTACCTCCCTAATGCTCAATCAGCCTTAGACTACTTCCTTGAAAAATTTATCGGTTCCCAGGACCTACATGCACCTTGCGTTACTCGGCCAATTAGAGGCACACAAACTAAGTGGTTAACAAAGGATCTTCTAGCTCAGCTTCAGAATAGGGACAAATGCTGGTATCGCTTAAGGTCTCAGGTCTGCTAGCAGACCTCAGTGATTACAGGGCACTGAGAAATTCCTGTAAAGAGACATCCGTCTAGCAAAAAGCTCCTTTGCAAAGAATCACTTATTAATGCTGGAGGAGACTCACGAAAATTTTGGTCTGTCATTAAATCTGTCCTTGGTTCTGATAAACCTTCTAACTCCAATGATATGCTGCTGAATGGAGTTCATTGCAACAACCCAGTGACTATTGCCAACTCTTTAACCATCATTTTCTGGACCTGTCTCGGTACCTTGACCCCTTCCCCTAGCCATCTGGCATCCTCGCCATGGCCAAGGATCCACTGCTCTCTGTCCACTTCTCCGGTTCCGGATTGTCACCAAATCTGAAGTCCTAAAGTTGCTGCTTACTATCCCTGACAAAACCAGCTAAGGTGCTGATGGTCTTGAACCTCGCTCTGAAGACTGCTGCCCCGCTAATAGCCTCACCTCTAACCAAAATTTTTAACTTATCGCTATGTCATGGCGTAGTTCCGACGTTTGGAAGATAGCCAGGATAACACCAATTCTAAAGAAAGGTGATCCTAAAGAGATGGCAACCACCACCCATTGCCATTCTCTCGGTGCTCAGTAAAATTCTTGGAAAACTAGTTGCTATGCAAACTATTGAATATCTCCACAACACAACCTCCTCTCTGGATCCCAGCATGGATTTCGCAAAGGTCATAGTATCTCCACTGCCCTTCTGACACTCACAAATGATATCTACACAGCCATGGACTCTGGTCTCCTGACTGGTACCACCTTCATTGACCTCACCAAGGCTTTTGACCTTGTTGACCACACCTCCTACTTATGAAGCTTACCTCCTGGGTTTCTCTGAGGAACCAGTAAACTGGTTTCGAGTTACCTATCAAATCGACAGCAGGCTGTTGCTTTTAACTCTGCCCTATCCAACCTATCGTCAGATGCAAACTGGTGTCCCACAGGATCCATACTTGGTCCACTGCTCTTCTCGATTTCGTGAACGACCTCCCTCAACAAGTATCTACTTGATTTCACCCTGCTCTATGCCATGACCTTGTACTCTACCATAGCGCTAAAATGTACTGGACTTAAACTCTCTATCCAAAGAGTTCCAAACATTCAATCCTGGATTTCTGCAAATCGCCTCGCTCTCAACGAAGCAAAAACTCAGGCAATGCTATTTGGCTCTCAGCCAACCTAAAAGCTAATCAGAACTCCTTCAAAATAACTTGCTCCGCTAATTCCCAGTTAGTAAACACCTCATCTTTCAGATACCTTGGCATTCTTCTTGATGACTCCTTGGACTTTGATCTCCACATTACCATGACTTGCAAACCAGTCAATGCAAAGATCGGAGGAGCATACCGGTACAATTATGCCCTACCCCATCAGCTAGGCTTGCTGTGGCACAAGGCCTTCTTCTCCCATCCTTGGCTTATGGCTCTGTAATCTATCTTGGTGCTACAAAGACCTCCCTCCATACATGGGACACCACATATAATAACATCTGCCGCTATGCGTCTGCCTCTCCCCGGCTCAAACATCACTGTCTGCTTTATGCTGACCTTAACTGGCCTAGTCCTGTGGCCCATCGCCTCCATTCCTATGGCTCCTTGATTGACGGTACGATACGGGAAGGCCTCCCTAATTCTCTTGCCCTGCTACTACGCCTCTCAAATCCCTTTCTATAGTCTCAGGTCACTCGACCAGACATCTCTTTATATCCCTAGATGCAGGACCTTAATGGGTACGAGCTTTCTCCCATGCAGCTCCTAGATACTGGAATACCATCCTCTAGTTATTAAGTGACTCTACGCACACCCGCTTTAAGAAGCTCCACCATCAATACCTACTCACAGCAAGTCCCCACCTGTTTCCAGCCACCATAAACCAATACCTGGCCTGCTGACACATTTCCCATTTGCACACTGCCTGCTACTTCTCCAAATCTATCCTCTCCCTCTCTACCCTCCTCTGCCTCCTCAGTCACTGTGCTAGCTTGGACTTGTCAACTAGCTACCGATTAAGGATCTACAGGAATCTCCTGACCTGAGCTGCACTTATCTAATTTCTTTTCTATGATCCTATTATCCTTGTTTCTATATCTCCTACTTTGATTGCTTATGTACTTTCATAGTCTATTTAATGTTTGAGATGTTTTGTATTTTTCTGTCTAATTATTGTACTGTATGGTTTATGTGTGCTACGTTCACACTGATGTTTTGTATGTCACTTGTATCCTCCCGGGTCGTACCTGAAAATAGGCATTTCTATGTCTAGTGTACCCACCTGGTAAACAAAGGCAAATAAATAAATAAATAAGTGCAGAAAAAAATGTACGTTGAACATAAGAATAAGATGAGCATGAATGAGAACCATTCATCTCAACAAGGAAATGGCAGTGTAGGGTTTCCTCAAGGTCCCTTGCTAGGGGCCCTATTAGTTGAGCAGTGGCATTCATTTTCCTCTAAGATTGCTTGAAGTTACATAAAAAGACGTTGAAAAAAGGTCTCCATAGACTTGTATGGGGTGTACCCCCACACTCTCCTTGCTTAGATGTCACAAAATGTCTGAGCGCGGGGACAGGGCCAGCAAACCAGGAAGTGGAAGGGATCAGCTGGCTGTGGGTTCAACTGCAGTTATGATCCCTTCTCTACCTTGAAAGAAACCGTTAAAAAATTATACTTACGGCAGCAACTGGCTTAATGCTGCCATAAGGTATTGGGCTATGAAGCCCAAACAGACTGTAAAATAGGCTGGAAATTCACTTTAAATATTATGGAATGCTGGGCCAGTGGCACTGAGGGCTGAGGTATTGGACGCCTTACCACACACTACGCCAGTGACCCGGGATTGGGAACAACCTCGGGTTGCCGGCACGGGGGCAAGATTGAGCAGTGGTACTCCTCTCCCACGAAGGAGGCAGGGGTTGCTCGCCCGTAGTCCCGTCATCACTGAAAGAAGGTATGGTGATAGGTGCAGACGGTACCAGAGCAACCAGTAGGGTGGGGCATCCCGTAGGGCATGCATACACGTACTTCCACACGTATGCATCACATCGGGGACATGCGGGAGTGGGATTAGGGAGAAAAATGAAAAGTATAAAATATGGAAAAAAACTATATTATGTTACAAGCTAAGGAGAGGACAACATTCGTCCTTCACTTATCACCAAGATAGCTTTCAGCTGGGGCTTTCTCGGTGAATCTTTCAAAAAAAGATTTAGATTTGATCCAGGCTTGAGAGAATGGATTGATAAGATATTTTCTGAACCAGGTCTGGGCCAGCACTCTTTCTACCATGTTCAGACTAGTTAGTGGGACCAGACGGGTGCCCTGTATCCCCTTTATTATTCCCACCGGTAATAAGCGCCCCGGCAGACTACATAAGGAATAATCCATTAATCATATAGTATGACAACAGACCTTTCAGAAATGTCAACCGTGCCCAAGCTGTGGTCTTTAAAGGGGAACAGTCAAATGCATAAAACAATATGTTGTGCAGAGTGTTTTGATTTGTGTATGTAGTCCTAATGTGTCCTTTCCTTTGCTTACTTTTGGGAGTGTTTTTCCTAAATTTGCCTACTAGTTTTACAGCCCCCGAGGACCTCCATGTTTGAATATTTTATTGATTTTCTTTTTCCTACAATGCCGCCTGTCCCATGTGACAGCCATGTGACCAACATCACTGTGACTCTGAGATGGAAACACAGTCAAGTTGTGCATGGTTGCTCATATTTTATTTTGTACAGCATATGGTTTGCAACAGGAGATAAAATTAAATTCTTTTTTTTCTTCCCAAGATAGCTTTAGTTTAATTTTTAGGGAAAAAAACAACTGTTTAGAACTCACCTGGATGTGCATATGTCTCAACCTTTTGTCACTGAAATGTGGGACACTGACACTCAAAATGAGGGACAATGAGGGACACTGACTCTCATAATAAGGGACACACCCTCAAACATGGAGATACAAGCTCAGAACATTGTGGAAACCATCATACTTATTTGTACAAAGTTTATTTTTTATTTAGCATCCTAGAATATTATTAATTTCGGCTTTAAAGTCTGAATTTACAGCGCATTCTCTGTGTGTGCAGCACCTTTTCCATGAGGGAAAAATGAGGGACACAGCAATATTGATGGGTAAAATGAAGGATGTCCCTCGTAATGAGGGACACTTGAGAGGTATGTGGGTGAGGCAGATCAGCCAGTCAAGTTTGTTTGGAATTCAGTTTGAATCTAAGTGTTCATAGAGCAAGTTTGTCTGCTCATTCTGCTGGTTGTGGGGAGAGGTAGGAGGGTGAGTTTAATTCTGTAACGGATTTTTTGCGAGTCTGCTGCTGATTTGGGAGTAACTCAAATCTTTCTTTAACAGGAGAACTGTTGCTAGCTGGAAAGCCCTGCACCCAGCCCCTCCACCAGCCTTTTTTAAATACTGGAAAACCACTGGAGGTTAGGCTTGAGGGCTGTGAGGAAGGTGCTTGGGGAGCTGCAAACTGCCCATATGAACTAACTCTTACAGCTAATAGAAGAGTTGGTCAAGAAGGTGGGGACTCAGGTTTAATCCAGGGAAGTGTAGGGGGCTGCATCTAGGGGTCAGAAACCCAGGTCATGTATACACCCTGGGAGAGGTCTCACTGCAAGCCACAACGAGTGAAAGGGACCTGAGGGGGGTGGTAGACACCAACATGAATAACACTGAAAACTGCAGAAGATCTGTGGCAAAGACAAACGGGATTCTGGGCTGCATAGCCCGTGGAATTACATCCAGGAGGAGGGGGATGATACTCCCTCTGTATAATGCCTTGGTCAGGCTGCATCTTGAGTACTGCGTGCAGTTCTGGAGACCTCACCTTAGGAAGGACATAGCATTGCTGGAGAGGGTTCAGAGGAGGGCAACCAGGATGATTCGGGGCATGAGTAAAAGGACCTATGAGGAAAGGCTGGAAGTCCTTGGGCTGTACTCACTGGAGGAGAGGAGAGACGGGGGGACATGATAGAGGTCTTCAAATATGTGAAAGGGATAAACAGGGCAGAACCAAAGAAATGTTCAGGCTAAAGAAAGGGGGCACAACCAGGGGGCATGAATGGAAGCTGGAGGGGGGAATGTGGAAAGCATTACTTCACTGACAGGGTGGTGGGGCTATGGAATAAACTGCCCGGGAGTCTAGTAGAGGAGGGCACAGTGGAGGGCTTTAAGAGGGGGTGGGACAGGTGCATGGGTATAGTGAAGCCGAAGAGGACCCTCTCGGGGACTGGGGGGGTGCAGGAGCGAGCACCCATTAGGGACCGGCTACTGAGCAGACACGAAAGACCGTTAGGCCTATTCTGCTGGCTTTTAGTATGTTAGTATGTTAACAGTCAGGTGGTGAAAAGTTCAGACAAACAAGCTTTTTTTAATGTAATAAGCTTTATTCATTTTAAAATACAATACATAACAGTAACACCACCACCACCAATTAACAAGACACAATAATGAAAAGAAAAAAAAAATACTCTCAAGACAACCGGCCCCCGCTCGCCCACCAACCCCTATTGCAGAGCATAAAACAAAGAACATGTGACTTAAAAACATGTGTCGGGGAGCATTGAGGGGTAATATGGGACAGACACTCAAGCTTTTACTACAGGGTTTTAAATAATTGATTAGCAGTTTTTTTTTCTTGGGACTATACTAACTGTACAGAAAGTATTTATACAGATTTTCTAGAAGTGCTGTGTTTGTTAAACACAGTGAGGCAAGAGCCATGCATATTCACAAAAATGTAGCACTTTTATGAGCAAAACGCTAATCAGTTTTTAGAGTTAAATAAATCCCTGTACTAGCTGGATTTTAAAGTTTAAATGTTTTAAAGTTGCAAGTTTGAAAGTCAAACTGACAAACCTGAGTTAAGGAAGAGTAACTGCATATTTTAAAGTTGAAAGTCTAAAGTTCAAACTGGCAAGGTCATATATAGATGTGTTAACTAGAGTTTCTTTTTTTTTTTTAACTTTATATTTATTCCTCCTTACCGCACCATCCCTCCACTCAATCAGACACCCTCAATTCACCTTTCCACATGTCCCCATGGTACCCCCAGGAGCCTGCTCCTAGAGTGGCCGCCTGGGCGGGGTGGGGAAGGAACCACCTGATCCTCCCCCTAATAACGGTGGAGCTGGCGATTCACACTGGAGTCTGCCCTGGTGAGCGCCGGTGATGTGGACGAGTCGTCACTTAGGAGTGACAGGCTCCATTTTCTCCTGTTCTGCCCTATCCCCTGCAGTTGCCGGCACACTGGGAGAGCCAATGAGGAGGCATCAGACATACGCCAGTTCTCCCTGCCTGCCAGCACTGCCCTCCTGCTAAAGCGCTCCCAACCAGCATCGCCATTCCCGGGTTCACTGAGGAGGTGGCGATATAGCAGCAGGACAGACTGGTAACCTCCCCAGAGAGGGAGAGCTGCTAGGGGCTTAACCCTCTTCCCTGCCGACTTCTCGACGATGCCCGTGGCTCGGCCTCAAACCCGGTCGCCAGCGTGGAGCGAGGTGGGCGCCCAGTACCACGACGCTCAGCACCACCGGGCCGGCCAACTAGAGTTTCTGAGCTAGCAAGCTAGGGAGAATGGGGTAAAGAAGGACTCGGAAGCAAGCTAGTAGGGTCATATATGGTATCCATCTACTGCTGTAGAGACTGTGTGATAAGGAATTGAGGTTACATTTAAGTTAAGTGTGAATAATGGAGGGAAGGAAAGTGGGGCATTATGGGAGGGACTGCACTGGGGGTGGCGGGACACGAATAAGGGTGGTGGGAGACATCAGAATAGTGGATGGAATGGTGGGCACCCTGGAGTGAGGGGGGCAGGCACAGGGAGGATAGTGGGGTGCAGTAGTTCTGGGGCAGCTGTTTCAAGGAATATAGTAGGAAACTGGGACATTGTCCAATTTGCTACAGGCTGAGGAGACTGGACAAGGAGATACATGGGCTCAGCAGGGAGCTGGTGAGAAAAGGGGGAGCTGGGGCAAAAGGGACCCCAGAGAGGAGGAACTGGGAGAAGCAGAGGAGGAACAGCAGGGCTAAATCCTGTGAGGATGTGGGGGGGTGAGGAGAGCAGAGGGGCGGTAAGTTGAGGGAAGGCTCAGGGCAGTGGGAAGGAGGAGATGGGCACCACTGCGGGGGTAGCAAGTAACAGGTTGGCAGTGCTGGCATCAGAGGTGGTAGTGGAGGTGTCAGAGATCGTAGGGGAGGAGAAGGGTAGTGAAGGCCCAGGGGTCAGGCTGGGAAAGGAAGAAGGGAAGTGGAAGAGCAGGGTAGAGGTGGAGGGAGAGGTGGAAACAGGAGGGGAAGATGTAGGAGTCACAAATGGTGCGGACAGAGGTAATAAGGAGCAGGGCAGTGTGGACTCTGGAAATGTGGACAGCAAAAACAGGAGGAGGGGTATGGGACAAGAAGATGGGGTACTAGTGCTGGGGGATTCAATACTGAAAGGGGTCAGATGGAGCAGAAGGGGAAAGGCACAGTCGATCTGGGTTGAGGCTATTCCGGGTTGACCACGGGCAGGGAAGGCACTCTCAAGTGCCTACAGAGGGGAGGGAGAAACCTCACATAGTGATGCACGTGGGTACAAATGACTTGGCAAGGGAGATGACAGAGATGGTAAAGGGGAGGTTCGAGGAGTTGGGTAGGCAGTGTGAGGGGGTGGGGGGGGGTCGGTGGTGTTCTCTGAGGTACTTCCGGTATCATGCGAGAGTACAGTGAGGGAAAAAAAGGATAGATGAGTTCAATGAGTGGCTAAGGGATTGGTGCCATACCAGGGAGTATGGATTAGTGTCAGACTGGGGCAGGACCTGGGGCAATAGTAACCTATACGCAGGGGAGAGGTTACATTTGAGGAGGGAGGGGAAGGGAGTATTAGAACAGGGAATAGAGGGGTATATATAAACAAAGGTGGATTTAAACTAAGAGGAGAGGGTGACGAGGGGACTGCTGATAGGAAAAGGACCAGAAAGGGGAGCCTAGTGAGCTTAGCCCCCTAGCTATGGGGAAAAGCAGTGGGGAAAAGGCACAGGGAGGGATGGGGGGAATAGAGGTAGGGGAGGAGACAAGATGGAGGGTGGTCTCACTGAATGCAAGAAGCTGTAAGGAAAAGAACAGTGGAGTTACAGGCCTTCTTGGCAGTGAGGGGCGGGTCGACATTAAGCGGCCATCATGGAAATGTGGGCCACTAAGTACCAGGACTGGGATATGATGATCTCAGGGTTCAGGTGATTCAGAAAAAGACAGGGCTAAGGGAAATATGGGGGGGGGCGATTTATGTAACAGAGGGGATAAAGTGTGTAAAGGAGGAAGGGGAGGGGGAGGACAGAAGCACTATGGCTGCAGTTACAAGATGCGAAGAACAGGACACTGAGGATGGGAGTGGTGTACAGGCCACTGGCTCAGGGGATTGACCTGAACAGGGAATTAACTGAACAAATTAGGAGGGTCTGCAGGAAGGGGAGCACAGTAGTGGTGGGGACTTCAACCTACCGGTGGTGGAGTGGGGCACCCCATCCACCATAAGTGCAAGGAAGTGGGTCCTAGAAGCATTTCAAGACGGCCTTCTGACACAGCTGGTCCAGGGGCCAACTCTGTTAGAAAGGACTCTGGACCTTGTATTGGATAACGGGGAAGCTGTAAGGAATCTGGAAGAGGAGGAACCGCTGGCTGGGAGTGACTACTGTTCAGTGTGGTTCATGCTCAGCATGGGGAGGGAAACAGGTGGCATGTGTACAAGGGTGACTGAGTTCAAGGGGGTGGACTTTAAGAAGATGGGGAAAATTTTGGGGCAGGCACCTGGCAGGAATGCAACAACACATGGATGCAGACCAGAAATGGGACATCGTAAAGGAAGGGCTGGCGGAGGCAACAGAGTCTTGCACTAGGAAGAAAAGCAAGAAGGGAAGGGCAAAGAAACCCAGTTGGCTAATAGAGGAGGTTATCATAAGTATGATAAGTATTTCCAAGCTGGGGGACTTGTGTCCATAATGCTTGCCAAGTTAATTAAAATAATGTAGTTTTATCAGAGTAAAATGTATCAAGATTTGTCTTAAAACATATCCATACTAGAGCTTTATACTATCGATATCGGGAGTCCATTCCATGTGGTGACCACCCTAATCGTAAACCAATTCTTACTTAGATTTGTGTTCCAGTTAGGTAAGTTAAGTTGTAATTTACGTCTTCTACCGCTGGTCCATCCAGATGTAAAGGTTATACTAGATCTTCCCTTAGTGCTGTGTCCTTAGTAATTTTGTGCATCCTGCATAAATCCCCCTTAATGTTCTGTAACTTAGCTTATAAAGGTTAAGATTTTCTAATCTTTTGTCATAGGACAAATGTTTTAACTCAGTCACAGATTTAGTGGATCTACGCTGCACCTCCTCAATTCTAATCGCATCTTCCCTTTTCTGGGAAGCCCATACCTGGACACCATACTCTAGATGTGGTCTAACCAAAGCTCCATACAGTGGCATCAATGGAAGGGGTGAGGGCCAAGAAGGCAGCATTCCGAAAGTACAGGAACTCGGGGAGCAGTGAAGATAAGGATACGTACATGGGGAAGTCCAGGGAGGTTACCAGACTGGTCAGGGCGGCCAAGGCATCCAGGGAGCAGAGACTGGTGCAGGGAATCAAAAGTGGAGAAAAAGACTTCATCTGCTACATCAGAGAGAGAAGAAAGAGCAGGGATCAGCTGGTGAGGATTAAGGATGGGGGTGAGTGAGTGGAGGAAGGGAAGGAGCAGGCAGAGGCACTGAATGAATACTTCTGTTCTGTATTCACACGGGGGGGGCAGATACCTCAGGTGAGGGGGGGGAAGGGACGACAGATGTAGGGATTACAGAGAGCAGGGTACTAGATGGGTTACGGGCATTAAGGGTGGACGACGCCCTTGACCTGATGGCATTCACCCTAGGGTACTAAGGGAGTTGGCAGGGTCACTGGCTGACCTGTTCAATACTACCCTGAACATGGGAAGTGTACGACAGGACTGGAGAATGGCCCATGTGGTGCCCATCCACAAAACTGGCCCAAAGGATGAACCAGGAAGCTAAAAGCCAGTGAACCTCACATCGATCGTGGCAAAGCTCATGAAGACCATATTAAAAGAGAGGCTAGTGAGCTTCTTGGAGGAAAACGGTCTCCAAGATGGTCAACAGCACAGATTTATAGCGGCAGATCCTGCCAGACAAACCTTGTAGAGTACTATGACTGGGTATCGGGAATTTGAAAAGGACCATGCAGTGGATGTCCTGTATTTGAACTTCAGCAAGGCCTTGGATTCAGTGCCACATGGGAGGTTGGGGGGACAGGAATATGTGGGATGGACCAAAATGGTGAAATGGACCACAAACTGGCTAAAGGGCAGCAAAGGGTGGTGGTGGGGACTTCTTGTCACCGAGAGCGGTGATGAGTAGAGTACTACAGGGATCGGTACTGGGACCAGTGCCATTTGGGATTTTTATTGCAGATCTCTCACATGGGATCCAGAGCAAGATCAGTCTGTTCGCAGACGATACCAAGATGGGAGCTGTGGTTGATGATATTGAAGGGGTTGCAGGAGGACCTGACTAAGCTACAGGAAGGGATGGAAACATGGCAGTTGGGGTTCAACACCAAGAAGTGCAAGGTTCTGCACTTCGGAGCCAGGAACCAGGGAAGGGATTATCACTTGAATGGGGTACAGTTGGGGAGCTCCACAGAGAAGGACCTAGGAGTGATTATGGGTAGCATGAACAACTCTGCACAGTGCAGGAAGGTGGCAGCAAAAGCCAACAAAATGCTGGGGTGTAATGCAAGAGGGATCTCCTCCAGAGGGAAGGAGGTTATCCTGCCCCTGTATAGGCCATTGGTCAGGCCCCACCAGGAGTACTGCGTGCAGTACTAGTGCCCATTCCTGAAGAAGGACATCAGATTGTTGGAGGGGATGCAGCAAAGAGCCAAAAAGATGATCCAAGAATTGGAGAGCAAGCCCTACAAGGACAGGCTGGGAGAGCAGAATATGTATTCACTGGAGGACAAGAGGGATGGGGGCATATGATCGAGACCTTTAGGTATCTGAAAGGGATAAACAAGACCAACACAGAAGGGATTTTTTTATATAAGAAGGGGGAAGGGACACAAGAGGACATGGACTGAGATTGGAAGGGAAAGATTCAAGAGGGAGATGAGGAGACATTTTTTCACGGAAAGAGTGGTGGACAAATGGAACACCTTACCAGACGAGATAGTGTCCTGTAAGACGGTGGGCAGTTTCAAGATGGGTTGGAACAGGGGAAGGGATACTGGGAAGGGGGGCAGGAGAGGTAGTTGTGACATGAGGGGCTAGCTGTGCACTCAGGCAGACTCGACAGACCATGAGGCCTGTTTCTGCTGGCAATTTCATATGTTTGTAGGGGTGTGTATTTTTTTTTTTATTTAAACGATGAAAAAAAAATGTTGTGTTAGGGGAGATTGTGGGCTGTGTGTGACTGGGGAGAATGAAAATTCTAATTAGCTTAGACTCAATGCAAAGAAGTACAAAGTAATGCACCTGGGAAACAAAAACCCAGGGCAAGAGTACACAATGGGAGGTGAGATACTGACAACAAAAATGGAAAGGGACCTGGGGGTAATCATATCAGATGACCTAAAGGTTAGCAAGCAATGTGAGAAGGCAGTAAGGAGGGCTGAGGGGATACTGGGATGTACAGGAAGAGGTATCATCTGTAGAAAACAGGAAGTTGTTATCCCTCTCTACAGACAGTTGGTGAGACCACATCTGGAGTACTGCATGCAGTTCTGGAGACCCCATCTCCGCAAAGACAGCTAGGGTGGAGGTTGCCAGAGGAGGCCAACTAAAATGGTGCAGGGTCTGCACCGGAAGACATATGAAGAAAGACTAAAGGAGCTTAATATGTATAGCCTCGAGGAAAGGGGGGTGGAGACATCATAGAAACTTTCAAGTACCTCAAGGGAATCAACAAAGTCCAAGAGGGTAGCATCTTTCAAAAAAAGAGGTGTGCAAGAGCAAGGGGACACAATTTGAAGATGGGGGGGGGCGGCTCAGAGGTAATGTGAGGAATTATTTTTTCACGGAGAGGGTTGTGGATGCATGGAACAGCCTTCCTGAGGAGGTTGTGGAGTTGACAACAGTGGGAGAATTCAAGAATGCATGGGACAAACATAAGGCAATTCTAGTTGGGGGGTAGAAGGAAGTAGGCTGTTAGTTAACTAGGATCTGCAGCTTATCCATTAGGTATGAAAATGGGCAGACTAGGTGGGCCAAGCGGTCCTTATCTGCTGTCAAAATCCATGTTTCTGTGAGAGAGGAGCTAGAGTTAATCATGCCAATAAACTACAATCACAGACTGGATCAATAAAACTCACTCACCAGATACAAAATATCAAAGCAGTTTTATTTCTTTTAAAATATAATAATTTATTCCCACCAGAAATCACATCAATGTTTTGGGTAAAACCCCTTAATCAGGGAAAACTGGTTCAGATATACATTTATGAGAACAGGGTTAATCCCGTTCCCATAAATGTATATCTGAACCAGTTTTCCCCGATGAAGGGGTTTTACTGGAAACGTTGGCATGATTTCTGTTGGGAATAAATGATTATATTTAAAAAGAAATAAAACTGCTTTGATATTTTGTATCTGGTGAGTGAGCGTTATCGATCCAATCTGTGACTATAGTTCAATAAAGATTTCTTGCATTATTATTCCCTAGTAGCCTAGTGGCATTCCCTCCAATCCCTGGTTTAGCAGTTGTAACCCCCAACCCCCCTTCTCGGCCCACCCACATCCATCCCTGACTTATCCTTCATACAGCAGAGTGCCATGGACAGATCTGCAGAGACAGTGGCAGGCACAGATTCTCCACTCACCACCTTGGTCGACCACCATCAAGACGACAGGGAACAAGCAGGCACATACTGTAGAAACAGCTGGATGGGGATTATAGCTGGTACACTCCATAAAGCCCCACCACCTGCCTGGATACTGTATACAGATGTGGGGAAGGACAGCCCCCTCGAAGACTCCTGTCATAAGGCACTTTCCACCCCTCGGTTTGGAGAGGCGATCCTGCCATATCAGCACTTGTTTCTTATGTATTAACTCGATGAACACTGTAGTTCAGGTTAGGCCCTCATGGCATACTAATATACACACTGTACTTATATTTGTTTTGATGTATGCTCTGCTTTGATGTTACCTGTTGCTAGTCTACCTCTCCATTGCTATTATGTATCTTGTTGACACACTGCCAACTCTCTGAGATGATGTGCAGTTTATATTCTACCCCTCACTGCCATTATGTATCCCGCTGACATACTGCCTACGGTACCTATGTATAGCCATTGTATCGTCTGCTGTTCCTCCCACCTGACTGTGGGCCAGCATGTTACCCTGACTCTGTATTTTGTACTCTGTGTTTTATGTACTGTAACCTCCCGGGTCGCTCCTGAAAATAGGCACTTGTTGTCTAGTGTGCTTACCTGGTTAACAAAAGCAAATAAATAAATTGTGGAGGGAAGAACCGTGGGAAGGCAGCAGTGCAGATGAGTGGCATATGGGCAGAGTGTTTTCCATAGGATCAGAGGATGATGATATGGGAATGATCACAGAGAAAAAAACTCAATAAAAAGAGAAAATAAGTATTCATAATAAGTAAAACCAATTAACTGAATCATTAAAAAAATGGTAGGGGAGGTGCAAGGAGAGAAACCACAGATGTGCCATTTTCCAAACTACAGTGCTGTTAACCATCACACTTCATAGAAAACTATTCCTGTAACGAGTGTCTAAATTCAGGAACACTGTAGGCCTGCGGCTATAAAGGCAAGAATGGCTTGTATTTTTGTCATGAATCTCTTTTGTAAGAATGCTGGCAGCGGGCCAGTACCCACTTCAGCCCGACTGTGGCTTTGACAACCCGATGTGCCATATGCTGCGGTGGTGAACGTTCACAAGCTTTTAACGCTTTCTCCGCCACGCCAGATGCAAATCCTTAAACACACAACTGCATGCAAAAAGAAGCCCAGTTTTGCTTTGTTCTGGGGTTCTATTTATCTTGGAAAGAAACACAAGTCCATTCAAACTTTAACCCAGAGTGACCCTAAAAACCAAATAATCCCCCGTCCTACTAACAAAGCCGTAAAGAATGCTGTATTTGTTTAACAGGATTACTTTGTAGTAGGTTCAGACTCAGGTAGTGTGCTGCAATGTATAGAGTCTGTAAATACTCACAATATACAAAAATGCAGTCAAGTTGTGCTTTGCAGTCAATGAAAGTTTTTTTTTTTTTTTTTTACTTTTCTTGGAATGGCATGTCACTAGGGTAATCAGTCACTCTGTGGTTTCATCAAGTAAACTAAACTTTGTCTGCCAGTACACAACTTGTCAAATGTGATGACGAAGAGCTGTTAGCAGGTATCATGTCTTGGCACCGATGCTGAAGACTTGTCATTAGTCTGCTTCACTCCTTAAAAACAGAGTTGGCCAAAAAGTAACGTTTCAGGCTCTGTAAAACTGACACAAGGATTAATTAATTAATTATAAAAAGACTTCTTTTGGGAATGAAACTGCGATATTCTCTGGCCAGCCGAGCAGTAGAGCTACTGCTTGTGATGCTGGTGGCCTGGGTTTGGAATGAGCTCGGGTCACTGGAAGGCCTGCTGGCAGAGACGGATGGAGCATCCCAAGGCAGGCTCTCCTCCCCAAGGGAGAGAGGAAGGGTCACTGTCTAAGCTGCAGTACTGCAACCTGAGCGACCATGGATGGCAGCAAAGTGTTATGAAAGAAAGGGAGGGGGGACACACTGGCCAGGCGCATGGCTCTCATGCCGCTGTGCGTGCCCAGCACTGTGCCCCTAGTTGCCAATGTCCCAGATAGGCTGGCTGAACAAGGAAAATGGCTCCAGCACCTGCAACATTGCATCCGAGTATATCCAGGCCCTGCGCTTCAACTGCGACACCTCCTGACGTAGTAAAAGTTTGGGGGGGTAAATCTCCCCCACCCAGTGGTAACGCAAACAACTGCAGAGGCCACTTGATCACAAGCGTGAGGTGCAAGGGAATCGGTTATGCCCTGGGAGTGCTTGTGAGAAACAAGTGTCACAGACAAAAAGAGAGGCATAAAGTACAAGAGGAAGGAAGGAAGGGAGGGAGGGAAGGAAGGAAGGAAGGAAGAGGAAACAGGAACATTTTAAAACAATATTTAGTGGTGAAAGTGAAATACTTTGTAATCAACAACAGCAAAAAAAGTAAAAAAGGCAACATACTTACATTGGGGTCCCTCCAGTCACAGCACATTAAATCTAAGATTGAATAGCCTTGGTCACAGACCAAACTCCACAGCCTAGTGCTGCATATCCACAGCCATTCAGGCAGCATACTATAACTGGCCCTGCCTGAGATTCCAAAGCCAATTAGCCAAGGAGTATGGCAGGGGCCTCGCTGGGTTGTTCAGCCCAACGGCCAGGTGAATTATCCTATTTAAACACAGGCCAATCAGCAACGGCAACTGGTAAGTTTAGAGAGAGCTGGAATAAAGGGGAGGCACTGTTCCTCTACGTGGTGATCAGCAGAAAAGAGACGGACACGGTAAGCGTCAGTTACAACAAAGGTTTACTAAATTCTTGTAGAACAACAATAAACATAAGGGATAGGGAGGGAACCTACACTCTACAGGGAAAGAAAAGCAGGACAAAACAATAGATTTTAAGAAAAGAATGGTCCAGCAAAGTTCATAAGAGTCTTAGAGGTGACAGCTAGACAAAGCAATCCGTCACAAGCACTGGATGAGTTAATTTCTTGACCCCGAAGCCAGAGATGTCTGCAACGGAGCAACTGCAATGGCATAGACCCTCTTCTGACCACCCTAGATGGTCCTAACTTGGCTGCGGTGTTACACGATGTCTGCATTAGGGTGAATTGCTATGGTGACGGCCTTCCTCTGACCACCCTAGATGGTCCTCTCTTGACCTCTATGTCCTGATTCCGATTCTCTGCAATAATCCCTCAGCCTTGGACCTTGGATACTGAAGTGTTGGAACACTAGCCCTGTGGGTATGGACCTCTGGACCTGGACCTCCTGCAATGGACCTCTGGACCCCCAGCACTGGACCTCTGACACTGGAGCTCCGGTATTCTTACACTGGACCCCTGGACCTCCAGCCTTGGACCTTTCATTTATGGATCTCCAACCCTGGATCTCTGACGCTACATATCTGGACGTCAGGCACTCCACCACTGGACCTAAAAAGAAGAAACATTTGCAGAGCCTGGATGCGCTTGAACCAGAGCGGCAAGGGCTGGCTTCTGTATCTGGATAGGATTCCCAACCCCCAAAGAGATTATGTCACAATCCCCAAATTGTAGGCTGCAAGACCGTCTCACACAAGTTCACATGCAGCAAAAATTAGTAAGATAATTGCAGGTACTAAGGCAGCGTCAATTCGAGTACTGTCTCTTTAAATCCTTCTATAGTGTTAAGCCTTCTGGAAGGCTATACTCACTGTCTCACATTCTACCACTCCCCATTCAGGAATCCCAATGGAATTATGGGGACACAAAGGTTAGGAGGAGCCACCTCCTCCCCCAAATTGCTGGTTAGAGTGGGTTCCACTTTTACATCTCCCTATGGAACCAGTTCTCCCATATCTCTTGGGATGTTTTTACTTTCATTAAATAAAACTCAGGACATAACCTGTCCTAGGCTCCGTATCAGGAGCTCCTATTTACATAAAGCCCACCCTCTGTCCTGTAATCCCAAAAAGGGATACATCAGCATAAATTAAACTAGACCCGCCTAGCGGGTGTTCCTCATTCCCAGGGACCCTTCCTAAACTCAGACCTGCGGCTGCTACTGTCCCTTTTCTGTGCTAAAGCGCATTTAACAAATGCTCCCTCATTCAACTGTAGCAATAAAATGAAAAGGCGTGCAGCGCCACAACAACAGTGTTGCTGCCAAATCACCGCCCCAACACAGGGTGAAGGCAGGAATACGGGAGGCAGGTGGCTGCTGGCAGAGGGAGGATTTACCAGAAGGGGACAGGCACTGCAGCAGACTCGGGACCTAGCAAAGGCTCTTCCAGATGACAGTCTTCCTCCGATGCTGCTACAGGGCACCGCCGCCGCCGAGGGACCGAACTTCATATTTTTTAAAATAATAAAAGGGACTAAACTGAGCCCACACTGCGGCCGACCAAGCTACAGCGAACACCACCACCAAACTGGACCATGCCGCACTCCACGGACTGCCCAACTACTCGTTGCTGCATTTGGGGACCAGGAGGAGATAGCTGAGGTACACAGACGAGCTCCAGGATGGCTTCAACCAACCCAGGTAAGCCCAACTCTCCCCAGCAGCTCTCCGTGCCCGCTCTCCTCCCGGTCCAGCTCCAACTCCTCCAACGGTCGCTTTTTCTCCCCTCCCCAATGGTCCCTCTCGATTCTCCCTCCCTCCTCTCCCCCAAGTTCCACCACTGTCGGTTGCGAGCTCCCGTTTCAAAAATCCCCGCTCAGGTCTTAGTTTGCACTGGGGAACTTAGCCATGTTCCCCACGCGCACACCCAGTTCCCGAGGCACAAGAGCATTAAAATTAAATTTAAGAGGGGAAGGGACCTTAGGGGGAATGCTGCGAAATTTCCTGCTACAATATCCTGACACATTAATGCCTTCCCTAGGGCAGTCATTCAATCCAAGGAAGGTGCTGCTGATACTATAAAGATGTGGCCCTTATGGTGGTGTTGCTGTAATACATTTGAAATAGCATGCTCAACATACTGCTTATTTTGTCTTACAGCTGAGCACTTAAAATACTGACTGCAATATACTACCTCCCTTATTTGTGAGTAAACTGCCATTTTTCTTCGAGGTGCAGTAGGCCAGTGTAGTATACATAGAATAATAGATGGTTAGCTGTGCACAACAAGGCTTGGTGTCTATTGAGGGATTAGGTAGATAGATAGATAGATACTGTAGATGGATGGACAGACAGATACTGTAGATACAGTAGATAGAAACTTTAATTTATATAGCGCCCCTTCCCAGAGGCTTGGAGTGCTTAACAATATTTAAAAACAATCTATACATAACACACAACGCGTTTCAAAACATAATGCAGAGATCAATATAAAATTCTATCTATCATATGTCTAAAACAGCTCAAATAAACAATAAAACAGCAATTAGTACATTTTAGGGTTAGCTTAAGTCAAACACCTGATTAAATAAGAGCCCTTTTAACCATCTTTTAAAGGTTTCCACTGAGGGTGCCTCCCTTAGATGTCACGGTAAAGAGTTCCACAGGGTTGGTGTGGCAACTGAGAACGCACAGTCCCCAGAATGCTGCAGCTTAGCCCCAGGAACAACAAGGCTGCAACCCTTGGCGGAACAGAGAGCCCGAGACGGGCAGTGGGGAACCAGGAGGTCTTGCAGGTAGGCTGCATAAGTATATCATAGTATACAGTTTATTTTGTTTTTGTTGACCGGGTAAGTGCACTAGACAAATCCTGCCTATTTTCAGGCACGACCAGGGGAAGGGGGATACAGATGAATGCCAACTGACCTTGAACCAGATTAAGCTGTTGGTGGTATTTTTAGTGAATAAGGGAAATCTGGCCAGGACACCGGGGAAATTCCCCTACTCTTTTCGATAAGTGCCATGGGATCTTTGACATCCACCTGAACTACCACCAATCCAGGCAGATGAGACCTCGGTTTAATGTCTCATCCGAAAGACGGAAATTACATCATAGACCTCGAATGTGAAGCTCCAGCGCTCCCTATGATGTCATCAAATTCCCCAAGACCCATAATCAACCTTGTTTGAGCAAAATTAAGCATCTATTATTTTAGCTAGCACACTGGCACGGAGGGCCGAGGCACTGTACACCTTACAGCCACCCATACCGACGACTCAGGAACAGACCAAAGTCGCTTGGAGATTAGCCGGGGAAGGGAGGATTGAGCGTCCCAAGGACAGGGAGGACACGGAGCCCTGCTATCTGCTGGGTGGCAGAACAGTGGGCTTAGCAGACCGTGAGCAACAACATGAAGATGCAGCTGCGTCTTGCACAGCATCAGGTGAGCAAAAACAAAGGGAAATAACCCAGCTCACTCAGCATCTGCAGGCCCCACATGACCCTCCATGGCAGGCCACCCTCCAAGCTTGGCTATGTGTAAGTGATGGTTAACCAGTAAGTCCATGAGACTGCTCATGATGGGGCTAGGGGGGTGCAACCAAGACGGAGCGACGCCAGGTGAGAAACAGGAATAATAAAAAATAAATCTATTATTTTATACAGTCTATGGTCTCAAAATCAGTAGAGCGCATGCTGTGGAGAATTATAAAGTTTTACGCCGCCCCCCCCTCCCCAGAACTTTTGTCCCTGTCCAGCTGGCCCCATAACACGCTGCCCCTCCAGGAGATGGAAACAACTTTCTAAAATATGAACTGCTGTTTTAAAATGTTATTTCCTGCATTACCTTGTAGTACTTGCAGAAGCATTTTGTGTTCCTGGCAGCAAGCACCTGCCTGTCTGCTTTCCTTGCTGAACATCGTTGGATAGTAGTGTTATGAGGCAGAGGAAGGGTGGATACTGACTGGCTGTGGAGTTGATGTTTGCTCGAAGGGGTACGTGGACAGTAGCGATTTATTTAACCATTATAAGTAGCACTTAGGTGGCAAACAAGCTGACAGGTGCTGGGTGGACTTTAATTTGAGTTTGTTTTTTGTGGTACTTGTACTGAAAGGACTCATTTTGAAATCTGATTGGTACTTTGCTGAGCACCAAAAGGTAAACAGAATGTCCAAAAACGTAGAATAAAGAGGTTTTTGTACCACTGTAGTGACAACGTTACTGTGGTAGAACTGCTTTTCGGACCTTTTACTGTGGTACAACATTATTTATGAGTTAACAGAAATCCTTACACAGTAATGCTTACCACGTACTTTACTAAGCCTTATTTGTTCCAGGTTTCACACCTTATGTTTTTCAGTGATGATCTGTTTTTATATTCAGTGATGCCTTGTCTACAGCAGTTAAGAACGTAAAAATCACCAGTTCGGATGGGTTTTAAAAACCCAACTAGATGCCTTACCTCATGCATTCTAATATCCCTAATTTGTATGTTATCCACAAAAAAAAAGGGAGGGATCATATTTTTTCTCTGGAAAAGACAGCAAACTGATCCCTTCCACTTCCCTATCAGTCAGCTACAGTACATGCCCCACGCATGACACTCCACTGGCGTGGAGAGCTGGAATGATTACATGGCCACCAGATGCGCCTCACAACGATGTGCTGAAATGGCAAACCCAGGAAAACAGGGAACACCGTTTCAGCGAGCACTCATTTTGGAAGTGGTGCGGGTTGCCTTCACACACAAAACAGGCAACACTGCAGTTGATCTGCAGCAATCAATGCGGTGCAGAATTTAGCATGTAAAGGCATCTTTACTGGCTCTACCGCTTGCAGCACTAAGAGTTTCTGTAAAACCCCATGAAGCATGGCAATGGGAATCTTGTGAGAGTATGTCCTTCAGCGGTACATGGGGCTGCTAGAGAGGTACTGTTTAAAATTTGAGAAACAGCCACAAGCTGATTAGTTCCAAGACCCACCTGGTCAAAGTAACAGCAGACAATCATGGAAGGTCATGAAAGATTTGGCCCTCAAACCAAAAATTGTAGCAGGGTTTGCAGCAGGGAGGGGGTGGGGCATCTCTTCCCTTCACTTCTTGTTCTTGGTGGTGAATCCCAGCATCAGTCCTTCAGAGTTGCTGCCACTGCCCATGCAATGCCCTTGTCCTACACCTTTGCAGTTGAAGTATTTGGCAAGGCACAGTATGCAGCTGCTATCTCGGAGGGTCTGCATAAGAGTTCAGAAAAGCACCCACCCCTAGCAGATGTGGCTTGTGGCCTCTTGGTGACAAATGTGATGACACTGGACTTCACAGTTTCAGTCAGGTAGCCCTCTATTTCAGAGCCAAACAAGTCTTTGCCTATGAACGGTAGATCTGGCACTTGTTGCTGGCTCTCTCGAGACAGGAGACATATGCAGCCATGCCCAGCAACTCATGATTACTGCAGTTGCCACTGCCAGTCGAAGCACAGGCTGAGCCACATTCGCTACTTGGGCTTCCGGGGAAGGCTGTTTCAGGAACCCTGTATACCCTTTCAAGGGAACTGCATACCTGTGGTGCACCTGGGGGTAGGTGCCAGTCACAAAGCCTGGTGCTCCCAGATAAGCAGCGTAGGTCCTGTCACCAGGAGAGTAATAAGGAAAGCCGCCCTAGAAGGGTACTCCTTTACCAGGTTGTCCGGGGGGGGGGGGTAGTAGGACTCTTCCAAGGCAGTATCCTTGGGTGGAGAGCATCTCATCCAAGAGTCAGGCAAATGAGGAAACATCACTCAAAGTAGCAGAATGTTTGGATCGATACTGTTTGAGACTGCTTTAGGGCCAAAGACTCCTCAGAGTCACAGTCTAGGTATACTGCATCCCAGTCCTTGCTAGGAGAGCGGATGACCTGCTTGGTTGGGATGCCAACTGTTAAGACTGTGTAGGAAAGCCCATTCATTTTAGGGCCTTTGTTGGGGATGTCATAGAAAGCTGTGAAGGTGGGGCAATGACCTGAATGAGATGAAGACAGAGGAGCCAGAGCCCAGACTGGTAAAGCCTCAACTGGCCTATATGCAGATCCCAGGGTTGACCAGACATCAGGGGATACTACAGCAACTGGTGGCCTTGGAATCTGGGTGCGCAGCCACTGATTCCAAGCTGGATCAGGGCAGAGCTGAATGGGCTCAATGCCAGAGGTGGGAGTGCGCTGAAGGAGGCTAAGAGACTGAGGAGGTGATTCCAGTGATGAGATCAGGATCGTGATCGCTATCATAAGTTATATAACATATTACGAGGGCTCTCAAGGGGAGCAAGCACAACTAGAGTTGGCAGCCCAGCCAGTTGGGCAATCACAGCTGGCTGAACCACCAGCTCCACTACAGTCCGCTCGACTGCCGCTTCAGCAAGCGGAGGCTCCCACGGACTTGATGCAGATAGGATCCGACAAGCCCCCCCACACATGTCCAGGTGTGGGGAAGTTAGATTCCAGTTGAGCAGGATAAGTATGACCACAGTGGTACAGAGGGATGTCAAACCACATGTCTGGAATTTTAAGAACCTCAATTACAATCAGCCTTCTGAACTTCCACTTCTGCCACCTCTCGCTAAACAGAAAATTGGCTTTCTTTACAACTGACTAATTGAAAACGCCGCTTTGCATACCATGAGTCTTTCTCTTTCCTTTGAGTTTTTCTTTATGTAATATTAAAAAAAAGACTTGCCTTGTAAGCCTGTAGTTACCAAAGTTACCATAACAAAGCTTGGTCACAGAAAAAAGTACCGTTTATAAATAAAACTGAATGTGGAAAATTCCTGTACGCTATTAGGAGCAGCAATTACATGTAATTATTTTACCATCTGCTGAAGACCGCCCACATACAATATTTTAATACACACTGTGCTATGCCTGTCACTGTTAAATGATTTCAGCATTCGGTTCATACCTGTACCGTCATTGGCTGTAACTTTAGTCATGTATTGTTCTATCATGGGAAAAGACTGGTCTTTCAAACCGTTAGCATGCATGTTTAGGAACTGTTTACACAACCTCAATCTTTGCAAAATATTTCTGTTTGGCTTGCTGCTGCTGCTAGAATCTATGTATACACGAACACTGCCCCAAGAATCGATACTCATTTAGCATGCATAGCAATAAAATGGTGTCAAGGGGTCTTCCTGGCTAAGCGAACACTAGCTGGACAGCTGAACAGAGCTATGCTATACAGAGAACTCCAGATGTGGGGAAAGTTAGATTCAGGCCATCATGGGAACAGGGTACACTGCATTCCACACAGAAGCTTCCTGTCAATATGAATGTGTTTCCACATAGGTTTACAAATGATCTTTATATGCAGTGGAACCTTACTCCTCTGCATACCTCAGCAAGTCAAACTGCCCTACACCAATATTTCGATAGTGAAGAATAATCGTATGCAAGCACATGCTTGAAACATACTGTGTAACTCAGCATTTTTCAGAAAGGGTCGTGACGAGACAGCACACTGCTGTGTACCTGCTGGTACCTTTTTAAAAGGCCCCAATACATAGAAACATAGAAGTTGACGGCAGATAAGGACTGCAAGGCCCATCCAGTCTGCCCATTTCTTTTTCTACCTTATAAATGTGCCATTGGCCTTTGCTCTGTCAATGGCCTATCTATTCATACTTATCTGTATTGCTCCCTTATGCCTATCCCACGCCTGTTTGAAGCCCTGCACTGTATTCATATCCACAACTTCCTAAGGTAGGCTGTTCCACGCATCCACCACCTTTTCTGTGAAAAATAACTTCCTCACATTCCCCCTTAATCGGCCTCCCTCTAATCTCATGCTGTGTCCTCTTGTCCTGCTATTTTTCTTATATTGAAACATGTTAGACTCTTTCACCTTGTTAATGCCCTTAAGGTGTTTGAATGTAATACAATATGCTTCAGAGACCTGATAAACCATTGAGCTGGTCACTAACCAATTAACTGGAAATTTGACAGAATGAAATTATATCTCACTCCTCTGTGCATGGAAAAAAGCCCGGCCACAAAAAAGTTGAGGCTTGCAACATCTTTTAATACAGGTTTCTTAAAATAATCGATTACGGCTATCAAACTGTATTTTTCCCATATTAGTTTTTATTCCCCAGCCTGTTCAATACAATCCATCTCTGGAGACCTCCAAGACCCATCACCTGCCTACCTACCCTCGCCCTCGGAAGGGAGATTGGTACCAGCAGTGTCAACATCATTCCACAATGATGAAGGCCACTGGTTTTCAGTTTCTACCTGAAAACCCGGTAAAATTCCAAAAATATGGACTGTCTACACAACTACTAAAATGAAGAATTTCACTGAATTTGACATTTTATACCAGATCAATGAATCAGCAGAACCTGCAATTTTTCTAAAACTTGCTCCCTGCACTATATTTTTCATTTTGCTTTTTTTAATTGCTGTATATTTCCCTTTGTTTTTGTGGGTTATTTACACATATACTAAGAGTTGGACAGCAGAATCCTGGTAAAATCCTCCAGAAAACAGACTAACAATCATTGGTGCAATCCTGGAATTTGAAATCTTGAAAATTAAAGTTCATTACTTGCGTCAGTTTTATCAATGGGCAATCACATATGCCTTAATGTCACCAGAAATTAACAGAACAGCAGCACTGCTATGCCCCCCCCAAAAAAAACCCAACCCCATGGCAGAGTCCCTCACTGACTTAGCCATGGGGACACTGGGAATGGGAAAACCTTTTAAGTGGAATGAAGGGCAGGATGGTTGTGGTGGTACGGGTTGCAGGATCAACAAGTTAATCTGAACCACAAATGGGTTATGAAAGTCCTGCCCACTCACAAGTGATGATATACTGTCTATTTTGAGTCAGGATACTGTATATTCTATATACACAACAATAGTTTTCGAGTTAACGGCTTTTAAGCCTGCATTTTTTTTGAAGACTTGCTGCTTTGATTTTATTTTAATGGCAGGCTTCAGCGTTGCACTAGGCACTGTGATGTCATCAGCAATGTCAAAGCTGCTCTCCGACTGGTTTGGTATTCCACTGTAATGACAGTACTTTAAAAATACCCACTGTGACAAAAGTAACACCACCACCTTCCAACTGCAGCTTCTGCAAGGAGTAGGGCCATCCTTGACTCCTTACAAGGGGGGTTTTCTCAGGCAGCTAGTCAAAGAACCCACTAGCGATGGGGCAGTGAGGACCTGGCGCTTACAACAGCAACACTGTTGCAGATCTCACAATGAGAAGTCTCCTGCGTACCAGCAATCAGTGTGGTTTAACATTTAGACAGGAGCAGAGGCGAACCACACATGGACGAGGGTCCTGGAATTTAGAAGTGCATATTTTAAAGAAATGGGGGACTACCACGAAAGATGGACTGCCAGAGAGGGGTGGAGCTACAGTGGGCAAAAATAAGGGTGGGTGCAACCAAAGCAGCTACCCTCTACACTAAAGAAGTGATCAAAAGCAGATGAAAAGAGAGAGACTTTTATGGTTCTCTCAGGTTAATAATAGGTTGAGTCTCTTTGCAGATGATTCAAAACTGGGGGCACTGGTAGATGGTGAAGAAGCGAGGGAGTCAGTCCAGGGGGATCGAGATACCCTGGAGGGGTGGTCAAGGAGGTGGGGACTGAAATGTAATGGCGGTAAATGTAAGGTACTTGATTTGGGGTTAAAAAAACAGGCCATGTATACACCTGGGGGCAATGCAAGCCACATTGGGAGAAAAGGATTTAGGGGTTGTGGTAGACGTCAAAATGAATAACTCTGAAAACTATAGAAGAACTGCAGCCAAAGCAAACAGGATACTGGGCTGCATAGCCAGGGGAATTACGTCCAGAAGGAGGGAGGTGATCCTCCCTCTATATACTGCCTTGGTCAGGCCGCAGCTCGAGTACTGTGTACAGTTCTGGAGACCTCACCCGAAGAAAGACATAGCACTGCTGGAGAGGGTTCAGAGGAGAGCGCACAGGATGATTCAGGGCATGGAGGAGGAGGCCTTATGAGGAGACTGAAGGACCTGGGCTTTACTCATTGGAGGAGAGGAGGGACAGGGAGACATGATAGAGGTTTTCAAGTATGTAAAGGGAATAACCAGGAGTGGAACCAAGGAGCTGTTTAGGTTAAACAAGGGGGAGAACAACCAGGGGCCATGAGTGGAAGCTGGCGGGGGGGATTACAAGGGGGAGCGTAGGAAGCATTTTTTCACTGAGAGGGTGGTGGAGCCATGGAATGTGCTGACCAGAAAACTGGTGGAGGAGGGCACAGTGGAGGGCTTCAAGAATGGGTGGGACAGGTACAAGGGGACACTTAAACTAAAGAAGACCCTCTTAGGGGCTGGGGGTGGTAAGGCGAGCAGCCACTAGGTTGCTGGCTTTTGAGCAGGCAATGACAGACCATTTGGCCTATTCCGATGGCTTTCAGTATGTTAGTATGTTAGATGGTGGTGAAGGAAAAAGGATGGCATTCAGGAGGAATAAGGGAACACAGAGGAAGGACAGCAAGGGGAAGGAGATATCAGTCAGGATAAGAAGGACAGAGGGAAGACACTGTGCAGAAGAGGATCAAGAAGAAGCAGATATCATGTAAGGATTAGCCCATGACAGAGCGTGGGTTTACTTGAGAATTAATCCACACCTGGGGGTAGGGGGCACGAGGCAACACTCTGGAGTGGATTAATTCACTTGTACCATGGCTCTCAAAAATGCAACTGACAGATGGCAACGAGAGAGAGAGAGAGGCGAGATATGCTTCTCCGAGTCTCTCTCTCTCTCGCACCCAACCCTTGCCGCACAGACAATAGTCTCATACTCTCACTATGAGGTGCTGAGTTCCCCTCGCTCTCTACCGTTGCCCAGATATCACCCATTACCTCCGCTGAGCACCGCTTACTAACTACTGTAGATTCACAGTTTCTTTGATACTATGATTACTGAGCTGACAGGTATACAGCTACTGTGTGTGCGGCAAGCCTTGGATGCAAGAGGGAGACAGAGAGAGAGACACACATTCTGACACGGATTCCTGCACTCTGCACTGACCTCTCTCACTTTCGAGTTGCCATCTCTCCCGTTGCATTTTTGACAGCCACCGTGCCAACAATGCCCAGCACTTTGTTTCATCATTACACATGCCCTTAATACACTTAATGTCAATCCAGGTTTACTGTTGGATGTGAGAGGGTGACAGAGAGAGAGAGAGAGAGAGACAGAGACACACAATCGGACGATTCCTGCGGTCTCCTCACATAAACAAATTCCTTGTTTACTTTCACAAATTCACAACAAATGTGGTGTCTATAATGTGTGGTATAGACATAGGGTGTATTAGGAAACAGGCAGAGAGAGAGGGAGGGTCGCAGCAGGCCAGTTAGGGTATGCAGAGACAGATTCAAGAAATATCTGGGCAGACTGTATGGGCCAAGTGGTCCTTTTGTGCTGACAAATTCTATGCTTTTCTAACTGTAGCACGGACAACCAAAGAAGGCTACAAGAGTTTAGTCTTCAGTTACCAGGCTAAGAATAAAATCAGTTTTAAGAGAACAATTAAAATCTAACAAAGAACATGTGGCCTATAGAAATGCTAACCATGAGGCCGGCCCGGTAGCGAAAAAGGCTGAGGCGCCTTGGGTGCCCCACCGTTTCCCACACTGGCGACCCAGGTTCGAGAATGGACTCAGGTCACAGGGGGTCGGAGAGGAGGACTGAGCGTCCGGAAGACTGCTCTCCTCCTCTGGGGAGGAAAGGTTGCTGCTCCCGGTGCTTGTCTGCCCTCTTGCAGAGGCTTGGGGCGGACTGATCAGGACACCACTTTGAGGTGGAGGGATGGCGGCCATCGACGTCTCACACATGGCAGCGTGCATGGGCACGTTGATGGCACTGCATGACCATTCCTTCTGGGAAGAAAACTGGAAAATGGCTGAGTGCAGTGCACGGTGACACCGACCACTCGCACGTTCCACACCGGCTACCCAGATCCATTTCTGTTGACAGTAAGGTGCCTAGAGTCGAACCCCGCTATGGGGGAACAGTATCAGGATGGAGGGAAGTCCCTGGGATGCCAGGTGATGAGGCGGGGGAACGGTGAAAGAAGGTGCCTGCATCATGGCGGGACAAATAAAACAATTAACTGCGGAAGAAATGCTACCCATAATACCAAAGATGAAAGATCATATGCACTTGCTTTTTTAATTGCAATAGGTGATAGGATACCATATTTTGGATGAAATCGGGCAAATGAAGTCTTAAAAAAAGGACGAAATTACCATTCTGAATTTAGACATTTTGGCCCAGGGTCACATGAGAGTGACACCTTTTTTTTTTTTTAAACTATAAACTGAGTGGTATTCATACAGTATGTGTACCAGACAAGCTTGAGAAGAAACACACCAATAGTAGCTAATTGTCCCACAATACTAGTGTCTGTGTGGCTCCGCTGATAATATTCTCAGCTCTGGGACAGAACGCTGAGGGCTCAAGTTTCACACGCTGTGGGGAGTTTGTTTCATCCTCTATGGTGAGGGGAGACATCACACTGCAATACTGTATGGGGGGCAGGGGGGAGTCGCTGCAAATATAGGATGTGCCAGAGCCACTGGGTGTTAAACTGAGACCCCTTATGGCAATCTCTGAAATGCACATCTACTAAGTATGATGGGACCAATACTGAAAGCTAACTTTATCCTTACCAAAAATCAATGAATGGGGGGAGGGGAGGAGTAACATCAAATATTCCTGCATTCATTCAGAGACCAACAATTTCCTGCAGTGATCACTTTTCTCTTAGGGAAGGTTTGTACAATCAGTCTAAGAACAGGTTGAGGCTAATTTGTTTTATACGTTGTTCCATCTTTACATCTGCATCTACTACCATACCTCTCAACCTCTCAGCATTAAAAATCATAGCAAAGGGTCAGAAGGAGGAGCACTTTCTTATTTTAAACAATATATTGTCCACATATAGTGGACCTCATATAATAAGTGATAAGAAATGTTTCTATCAGCTTAGTTCAATGATTTAATAGTTTGTGTGTCCAGAAATAGCTTTAACATTATGAGGAACATCGATAAACTTGTGAGGAGCAAGTGTAAATTTGAGTGTGAAAACCATAGCGCTGTGCGGAATTCATAGCAGTTGAGAGTGTTTACTACACTTGCTTGCTGCATAACAGGATCAGAGGTTAAAATGAAATACGACAGTTCAGCTGGTAATGAATTGCTCCAATTTTCTTCGATCAATTCAAAGACTGTCTGTCCTTTCCTGGCCTGCATACCTACTTATTTGTTTCCAGTACAACAGTGTGACACAAAAGGTGTTAACTGCGATTAGCGCAATGCCTTCTTGCCAACTACAGAGAATCCAATCTGCCTTAAGGCGACAAGTTAATCTTAATTTGACAGACGTTTGGTAGTCATTACCTTCCTTAACATTTTCAAGTACATTAGCTGTTGTTCACACCGACAATGATGACTTTACCACCTAACTGTGCTGAAAGTGAGATTCAAAATGCATTCACAAAATAAAGCAATGGAAAGTACCAATGGCATACCAGGGAGGTAAAAACGCACCACCACTGTATACAGTATATACCCTACCAGAGGTATACAAGTGTTCTAGAAGTGATGTGTCCAGACAACCACCCATATTTTACCATTTGAAAAATGTTGCACCCATCTCCTTTCTGGCCAGTTTACTATATTTACTTTGCTGCAAACAACCTACAACACTTTACATCAGAAAATATTTTTAAAGTTATCTTTTGAATTCTGCTTTTAAAAAAAAAATCTACTGTCCTATGGAAGTCGTAACATTTTTTCATTACAACCAAGGTCTCAAAGCAGCGGCGCCAACAAAAAATGCTTTAAAAAAAAAAAAAAGCTAGTTTCAGCTACAATTATGGAAAACACCAGCATACCTATCAAATGTACTTGTCTAGGTACCTCCTGTACTGCACAACACAAGTCTTTTTCTATTTTTTTTTATCCTAACCCTTGCATGGTCTACAATGCTATTTCTATATAAAATGTTATTTATTATTGTGGTTTTAATGCTGCTTATGGAATTTTGTAAAGGCGCCCTGAGCTTGGGAAGGGCACCTTAAAGAAATAAACTTTACTTACTTATATGCAAAATGTTGTGGGCATCCTTTTTTCTTGAGAAAAAAAGTAAAATACTCAAATTCTGATGGAATTATAAAATTGTACCACCAAACAGATTGGCAACTGCCTGGAATCTTTTACGGTGAAAAGGAGTAGGGTGAAATGTTTTGCCCAGTTTCATTGCACTGCTGTTTTAAATATTTATGCTTTCATCCATCAATCACAGACTTTTCCAGGTACGCAGTTCTCAGTTTCAGCAAGCGCAGACCGGCATTTGTTTTGGGTTTTCTGCACTGCAGTGGCAAGTATGCGCGCCATTCTTTATTGTACAAGGTACAGCAACCGGTTAACTCTTTGTTTACTTACCGAAGGGCTGTTGTGCAATTACTGCAAGAGGATCTTTCTTGGTCAAATAAGATTACAGCTGAATAGCTAAAAAAGCTTTAAGACATAAAGAAGGGCAGAACATTTCCTCTGCAGCGGATTCCTTGCTAATGATGCTTGAAAAATCCAAGCAACAATATAACTGGCAAGACCATTTTCCTTCTTCCAGGAAAGCACAGGTTGGTCTCAAAGAATCAAAAGCAGTTTTTTAAATAAAGCATGAAATCAGAGCTACTTCTTCTATCAGTAATTAGGGGGTTGCTTTTCGCACACAACCAGGCATATCTGACAAAATACAAACAGGAATGTGAATTCTCAAATACAATAAAAGGTCAGATTTGCTATTTGCCAGCATCACTACCCTCTTTCAATTTCTAATTTCTTTCTTGATACTCCCAAGACTAAGCATTTTGGGCAAAATTCTGAAAAGGTCAGAGGTCACCATGGGTGGACATGGCCCTGGACTGCTTCTGAATGGCTGTAATGGACTCTTAGCTCAGGCCATCCCCTATGGGACGGGATACAAGAGGAAGAAAATGGTTTGAAGACAATGCTGGTGCTCCGACAGACAATGCCATCATATACTCCCCATTAAGCTGCAACACTTGAACTGGGGTTCTGCCTCCCAGTACCTATTCTGCAGTTTTCTGCCCCCCCCCCCAGCTGATCAGTCCAAACAGGAGGTGTATGCCAAGGTCCATCTATGTAGATGGCTCTGGCAGTGGGTAGCTGAAGGACCATGGTGACTGCTAGAGCAGGCTTGGGAATAAAGGCTTGTGGACAGGCCAAAGGACAACCTGACCTACCAGGTTTCAATAGTAATATCTTCCGCTCCTTTTTTTTAGCAGTTGCAGTGAGCAAATGCCAGTAACCACGTGGAGGACAGAAAGTATAAGAAGTAAATACAACACGTGGAGTTTGTAATCCCCTCCCTTTAAACAGCCCCTGACAGCATTAGGAAAACACTGAAATAAAGTAAGATTTATATCCAACTCCATCCCATTTTCTTTATTACTGAAAACAGTTGCATGAAAGCAAAATCCCTGTTCCCTAGACCATATCTACTCTGGCTGCTTTTCTACACATGATGACATCACAATCACCTGTTTATGACATCGTAATAGCCTAGAGGTTAGAGTAACGAGCTGTGAACAAGCTTGGTACATTCAGTGGACCAGACCGGGGTTTGATTCTCACAACCTCCACTTGCATACTGTGTGACTCTGAGCAAGTCACTTAACTGCCCAGTGCTACCAGGTCACCTCTGAAAATGGGCACTTGTACCTAGTGGGCCTTGTCCAGTTACCAAAGACAAAAAAAAATTAAAAATGCATCTCCACAGCAATATTTTGATGACATAAACAAAATTATGATGTCAGGTGTAGGCAGACAGCCAGAGCTAAAAAGGCAGATGTACTGTATTCATGCAAATACCCCTAGTAATAAGTAAACAAGAATAATCACAGAATAAAATATTTACTATAAGCTACATTTATGTCTGAATGTTAAATTTTTTCAAAGTTGTCAACTGTCACAGGAGCTCTTTAACCTTTTCAAAGACCCGTAACTGGCCAGTGCTGTCACCCTAGTAAAAGTTACATTGTTATTCAATGTGAGTGTAAGAATAATATGATATTGTCATGCACACATGGACAAGAGATAGGATACTTAAGACAGACCTGTCCTTCACCTTATGCATTAACTTATCTGGTCCTTCCCAAAGGACTGAATGCAATTAGAGATAACCACAAGATAATACTGGACTAGCCAGTGGACAATACTCGGGAGGACATAATCTACCAGCTAGCCAGCTGCACAATCTTTCCCCAGACACACAGCAATTAAGACCCCACATCTGTAATGATCTAGTCTACGTCTATTGTTGACTCCAGTCTTTTTATCATGTTGGGCACTACAATCTTTATTTTGACTATTACCAAATAAACAGCACAAATACACGACTATAATCTTGAAAGGACAGAGAGACGGGCTAAAACTTAAACTGTGCCCAGGCAACACAGTTACAGTGCATGTCTTCACCTGAACTCCAGTTGTAAATATTAACACCTTCAAAATGTGCCAGACACAAAGTGTTAACACGGTGCAGGATATTGCCAGTCGGCTGCCAAGCATTTCTTGCCAATGGCTCCCCTCATGGGAACAATTTCTGTGCTGCAGACACAAGGTTCATCTAAGTCGTTCCAAAAACACGTTAATAACCAGAAGATAAAAAAAATTAACCCCAATTAAAACATGAAGTGTGTTTTCTATGTTTGTCTAACAATCATCTGTAAATAAAGGCTGGAAAGAAAACAGTAACCCACGACTATGACGGGCAGCCACTAACATCCAATACTGGCAGGTTAGCAGTTGCTAAACCACGAGTTCTCTTCATCAGAAAACTGCTCTTCAAAAGTGAACCAACAAACCCTCATTTAGGTTGAATGGCTGCTCCAATATCTACTCGACCAGATATGAATATACACACGCAATACGTATACTATGTATGCTGCATCCTTGCCATTCAGATACACGCGGTATTTTACCAAGAATCTGACACAAGTGAAAAATAAATGCGGTTACTGACCCAGTGAGTAAATAACACCATTTATTTTTCACTTGCTTACGTCATTCTAGGACCTAAAATGTCACTCACCCTGAGTGACATCCCTATTCTAGCCAGTTCCCACAACAAATCCTGCAAACAGCAGCAGCTAATAATGCTCCTCCTATCTCCCTGAAACCCCCGCTCTAGCTGCCATCTTGTTTCCCTCACTTTGCCAGAGCCCAGACGAACAATTCCTAAAAACATTTATTCTTTTAGTGCTGTATTATTCTGACATGGTTATTTATTTATTTTTTTTTTTTTACCTCACCACCCACCAGTGCCTCCATTTCAAATCCCTCCAATAATGTCTTCTGCTGACCATGCAAACTGCTTACATCCATGAAATCACTGGCGGTCAGAAAGCCATCACAGTTCACACTTGCTCCTCATCCTCTGCATAACAGAATAGGAGGTGTAAAGCACAACAGCCAGCGCAGACCACACTCGTCACTATCGGCAGGGACACAAGCTGAACTGATGCTGCAAAACAAAACAGGGGGTTGGTAGTCTAGCTGTTTATTTAGTCTTGTGGGTTTTTGCATTTCACTGTTGATTCACTGAGCAGTGGACATCAGTTTTTTTTTTGGGGGGGGTCCCACACTGGCACAGTACCATGAGATAGGAACTTGCTAATCTTCAATGTGTGTGGTGGTGGGGGGGGCATCCTGTGAGCACAGACACACTGTATACACAAATTATACAATGGCCTGTGTTCAAATACTGTAATGCCATTCATTTCCATTTGTGAGGGGGCCGAACTTCCATAGCTCACGTGTGGCTTCAGTACTCATGAGTTATGGCCCCATCTCCTCACTCATGGAAATAATACACATGCTTTGGTGTGTGCTGTGAGGTACGAGGCCACAGGCAGACTGTGTTCAACCACCGAAGGCATGCGTATACCATAGCAGGACAGGACCGCACACCCTTAAGTGGATTATCTCTCTTATAAAATGGCGAACATTGTTTTGGAAGGGGGTGAAAAACAGAAAGAAGTGCAGTCGTTATGGGATAATGCATGATCATGTGGTGTGTTTCATCCAATCAGGCCCTTGTTAGTTGACCAGTGTCCACACTTCATCACCAAATGACCATTACATTATATAAAAATGATTGGAAAGCGGCCCTCCATTGATTATAATGGAGCACGTCCCCATGCTTTTGCTAGGATCTCGTCATACGTTTGCTGTTCGTGGCGGCGGAACACAAGCGGCTCTTCATACCAAAGTTCAGTAGATCTGGTGCTCTGCAATTTTACAAGTGATTATACTGCTTTACTAATGAGATATTTTCAGTGCCATATGGATAAAAATGTTTTTGCAGAGGTAAGGCACCGTTGTGTGAGGAGCAAGATGACCATAGCCTGGCAAATCTCTAAATATGAAAATTATATATATATATATATATAGATAGATAATATGATAGATATATATATAGATACATACATACACACACACATTATATATATTTTACTTAACATGAGTAACAAAAGGTACCATTTTAGGCTTAATATATACTTTTAGCGTAGCATATCAATTCCGTGCAGTCTGAAACGGCTAAAAAGGACATTATGACACCAATTCTACCAGGATTTCTTTTGAAACTTCTAAAGTTCAATGAAGAATTCCTGTCGGGAGCATTTTCCCTAATGAATTTTGT
Source organism: Neoceratodus forsteri (assembly GCA_016271365.2). Classification (NCBI taxonomy): domain Eukaryota; kingdom Metazoa; phylum Chordata; order Ceratodontiformes; family Ceratodontidae; genus Neoceratodus; species Neoceratodus forsteri. Next base: position 213,343,493 of record JADMNL010000023.1, on the reverse strand, counting down.
TGAAAGCATTCCAAAATTTGTTCCCGTGGAGTTGTAATCGTTAATTTATGTGGAGTCAGCGGACGGTGTAGGCCGAGTCCTTTGAGTTACTCCACGTAAATTAATGAATAAAACTCCACGGGCATTAATTTTCTGTTTTCAACAGAATTGGTTAGAGAAATTCATCCCGAAATGAATTCTTCATTGAACATTAGAAGTTTGAAAGAAATCAAAGTAGAATCGCTGTCCAAAGTTCCATTTCAGTTGTTTCAGACTGCACAGACTTGATGTGTAACCTACTTTCAGCGCCATGTTGTCGGCACTTTGTAAACATAAATGGGCAGCCACAGAATTTCTGTGTGTGGTCACGTGTTGACACCAGATTTAATGCTAGCCATATTAAAAGAAATGGATTTCCTACTCACTACCCTGACTGTTGACTGCTTATCAACACCAGCATTTCAGCCCTGCTACAATACACACATGTTGAATGCAGTAGTTGTCCTGCACTCTCTTATTAATTCTAACATGGTGTTGCGTAGTAAGTTATAACGTGTAAAAAGAACCAAGCATCCTGACTGGCTAAAAGAGAAGTACAACAGTATAATTATCTGGTCATAATACCATCACTATCCCACATTTGCAGTACTGTTTCCAACTACAATTCAAAGCACTGTAAAACCTCCAGACTTAAAACATGCAATTCCCACTGTCACAAAACAAAGCAAGTCCACGAGTGTCATATGGAATTTTGAAGACACAGCACTATCCCGAACGTTAATCTCTCACGCTGCTGTCTCATGTTGCTCTGAAACTGCCTACTCCGGAAACCACTATCCAGCTTCCAAAATCCCGAGCCTACTAAAGGGAACACCTCCAGTAGTTAAATAAAATGGTACCGAAGCCAAAAAACAAAGAACCATAAAAAAAAAAAAAAAAAATGTAAAAAGCTAATAATATATAGAATAATACATGGGGTGGTGTGTTTAATGAGATGTTACACATACCCAAGGTGTTGGATGCTACATGAACCCCCGAGAGCGAAGGTTGAAGGGTTTATTTAAGCATCCAACACCGAGGGTGTGTGTAAAATCTCAAATGAAACATACCACCCCATGTTTTATTGTATATAATTGCTGGAGAACATTTTTTCAGCACAGCAATTATATAAAATAAACACACACCCTTGTGCACTCACGATCCGGTCAGGTTTCAGTGTGGTCTGTGTTCGAAAGCAACTGGTACAACAAAATGTTTCCCTTTTTCACTTTTTTTAAAAGTTTGGTCATAACAGCACAAAGGATAAAGCCAAGTTAATTTTTCTAAAATTAACTTACTGCCGAGTGCAAGAGGTGGTGAAGTTCGGCACTAAGGTTCGGCACTGAGGAAGGGAAGTGCGGTGGCTGGTGCATGTGTGCAGTTATAACCCACAGGTTATAATGATGAATTATAACCAGGTTTCCCTATTGGAAAAAAATGATAGCTAGTTATTATAAAATGTTAGTTTTCCATCCCTGAACAGCTAGGCTCATGCTGTTAAGTCTTATGTTGCTCTGAAACTATGGTCTCGGAAAGAACTTTTTTTTTTTATTCTCACCAAGAAAACAGTTTCATCAGTATTTTCCAGCACTGAACCATAACATCCTTTTCTGTTTTTACATTTTTAAGTAGAGGAAGCATGTTATAAGTGTGATAAGAGACTTCAGGGATTTGTAATTATGGTGAAAAAGTGTACTTTGCTCTTGGGTGTTTAAATGGCAATCAGTGCAAGCATCTCGTGCCTATCAAAACCTTTGAGCCATATAATTATTCCACGATAATTGCACACCCTGATTATCAAATTAAAAAGGTTTTTCTTACCAGTAAAATACAACCAACAGATTGCGTTATAAAGATTATGTTTTCAATTCCATGTACATTTACCTGAATTTGTATTAGCTAAATAACACTGCTATGCTGCCGAACATGTGACGTAGTGACTGTGTTTCCAGTGGTGGCAGATTTGCCCATCTGACCGTTCCACTTTTAGCCTTGGATTTTATCAGATGATGTTATTTACTCTCATTAACTCAACTGAGATACAGCAGTTTGTTGAATGGTGGTTTACTTACACTGTTTTGCAGACATGGTAAGAGAAGCACAAAGAGATGAGCCACGTCGTCCGGGTCAAAGTTCAGTACTCTAACAGACCACACTGCCTTCCTGTTCCTTGGATACAGCACAGTCTCTCTCCTGTTATACTGGTCATAGGACTTTAGCGCCACTGGGATCATCCATCTAAGGCTACCATACATGCAGGAAGCAGACTTCTGAGACAGGTGCAGAAGCTTGCCCCTCTGTGGATCGTGCCACTCTTCCTGCATCCACCAAGTCAGGCAGCTCGTGGTACAGCTTGGCTGTCATTACAGGAGAGCAGAGCAGGCTTTTTTTTTTTTTTTTTTTTTATTATTTGGGTTGATTTTTAACTTGGGATTTTGTCTCCGGCAACATCCTGTGAGCAGCTTCCTTCACTGGTCTGCAGCAGGTCTGGATGGCAGTGTGAGGGACCGTCACACTGTGACCTACCTAGCCTACAGTAGATGCAGTCAGCAATCCCTACTAGGTGGTCCTGAACCTGATGCTCTGCCTCTGCCGTGATCAGTCAATAGGAGCCAGCCTGCCCTCAGCCCGGCCATCAAGGGACCCTCGCGGATTACGGATGGAGACCAAAGGACATCCAAACAGGGAGTAAACAAGTCCCTCCCCCAGGCAGATACACTTAACCTCCTTGTGCTCCCAGGTCGCTCCTGTGAAAAAGCTTTCAGCTTAGTGTGCTATACCTGGTTAAATAACTAAATAAAAAAAAAATAAAAAAAGATACAGACTGGTCTGTGCAAGCATATGCTGCAATCCAGATGGAAAAAGCAAACTGTTGGGTTGCCACTCTGATCTACAGTTTTTTTTTTTTGTTGAAAGGATGCTTTCTTGATAACCTTTAGCTGTATCGATAACCAACAATATTTACGCAGTTTTTTTCAGGTCAACAGTCCATACTGGAGCCTGTGTGACCCTGCTGACAGAAAACTAAGCTCTTTGAGATAATGCCTTTAATTTGAGATTAGGCATGATAATTCCTGCATCACTTCTGTGCAGTCTGAACTTTTACAAGTTCAAGAACACTTACTTTAAAAAAAGCACAGGCTGCCTGTTTTAAAAAAGCTTAGCCTGGTCTTCCTCAACGCAATATATCTGCAAAGACCACCAAATAAAACCATTTGCCTTCTCTTTTAGCCCACCTGTTGACCTCTGGATTGCAGCTGCTGTGTAGCCCAGTGATAATGAAGCCCTATGACCAGCACAAGGAGAGACACATCAAAATTTAAATACCTGTACATTTCCTTTCTCTTACTACTGGTCACAGGCTGGGCCGTCCATGGGTGATTTCTTTAGGTCATGGGTTTATTATTTTGAAGCAATACTTTTAATGGATTGGTTGGTTTGATCCACGGCATGTTTTCTGCTTTAAAATAAACTTAAACTGGCCTAATCCAGAAAATACACCTGCACCAAAGATCTACCTCCTGGCTGGCTGCATGCCCCTATGTGGTGGGGGATAGCTGTGGCACACGAGCAACTTGATTCATGCCCTAAGACCAGAATGTCAGGAGCAGAGGCTGTCAAGGAGAGTTTCCAGGGTCCCTAGTATGCTCTCCTCCTGGATAGAGTGGGTTACAATGTGTCGTTTCACTAGCGGCTCTTCGTGGTAGCATCTTTGGCGGCGTGGGTAACACACATCCTCCCAGATCCTGTTGCATGTGCTCGCTCATGAAAGGAGGAACCGGAAAAGTGTAAAAGGCCCCACAGTGCAGCAGTATAATGCCAAGTACTCTTAGGCCTTGCCACACCCAACTACCCGCTTCTTACCTGGACAAGACTTCCTGTGGAGCAATGCTGATCCACAAAAGCTCTACCATGACAGGTACGCTATGGAGGAGCAGAGAGGTAAGTAACAGAGATGGGAATGGAGTTGGGAGATGGGCACAAGGAAAGGTGGGATGCAGTGGTGACAAGGTGGGGAAAAACAACAGTAAAAGAACAGCTGTTTGGTAGCCTAAGAACAGGAATCCTGGTGGTAATGAAACCAAGACAACAGAGAAAGAAAATGTACACATATGTAAAGTTTATTATATTGGCCTGCAGGGAGTTTGGGTATCCAAGGCAATTCCCTATAGCAAGAGCGACAGTGAAATCTCACAGACTTAACAGAAAACTACGCATCTCACTCCCTGCTTTGGGCACTGAGTTGCAAACCCAGAGACCTGGGTTTGAATCCCATTAGCTCCAACTTGCATACTGTGTGATCCTGAGTCAGTCACTTAACTTCCTTGTGCTTCCAGGTCACACCTGGAAACAAGATCTGGCTTAGTGTGCCTTTCCTGGTTAAAGAATTTCCCATTTCCCCCTTCTCCCATTACTTGAAAAATTATGCTGAATCAGCTGTGTTGGATAGTCTAGTTTTTCAAATACAAACTTATAGTGTTACTATTTATATGGTGCACGATTTAAGCCCTGTCAATCATAGTGCTGGCTAGGATTTGAAGCCAGGGCATTCAACACAGCTCATTTAGTATCGTTTTTGAATTTCACAGACTCCACATTCTGCCTTTTCCATTTTAAAACATGAGGAGGTCAGCGAGCCCACAGAGACACTCAATCTCCCTGCTGGCTAATACTATGTTGCACATACTATATTCGTTCCAAAGCTCATCTTGCTTCCCCTGGTTAGGTCCCTTGCAGAACTGTTAAGGATGCACACAGCATCTTACTTGTACTGACACATTAAACTAGAATTTGTTGCCAGGTAATTCATATGTGGAAGGCAATACCCACTTGTGCCTCATATCAGATTTCATAGACTTGCAGACACCTGTACTCTGGGCACCAGCACACTTTACTTATTTCAAGCACAAGTACAGGATCAAATGGCTAGTTACTAACAACATTCGCTCTTTCCAGTGAAATAGAAATGATGCTTTTTGAAGTTTGAACTTGTGCAAAAGTCCCGAAGAGGAAAACACTGTGTGGACAGTTGCAATGAAGTCTGGAATTTCTGGGAAAAATGATTCTGTCTATTTTAAACAGCAGTGCAATAAAGAGAGTCATTTTTAACTGACTGGATTGTCTCTATTAATATTCCATTTTTAAATATTTTTAGATAATTCTGCCACCATGTAATGTGTTGTAATAAAAAACTGTTTGCCATATATGACAAAATGCAATGGCAACAACCTGTATTCTTTTGTTAACTCCCTGTCTCTGTTTCCTATCAACCTGGTGTTGTCACTGTCTAATTCTGCCCACTCCAACAGCCTCATCTGGGAGTGAGTAGAAGCAGGAAAAGGCACTATTATGTTACCATTTTTCTCCCACAACGAATTTAACCGTTCATATTATGAAATGGGAATATTCCTAAATGTAACCAGCTGAAAGGTTTGCAGAGTTTTCTACAGCAAAAAAAAAAAAAAACACAACAGTTCTTCAGGCACTGACCAGCAGGGCTAATGCCTGAGAAATTCCAGTGGCCTCACAGACATTCCAGTAGCCCAACTGGTGCACACATTGAAAGGTGACTGCCTCCATTACTAGTCAGCAGAGCAGCTGAAGGAATGTTGCTGGCTCGATACAAAAATCTACCAGTAGGTGGTCCGGTGCCAGTTACGTACTCATCTGCGTAACAGTGTGTCTGCGTTTCCCTTTTTAGAAATATATTTTGGTGAAATAAGCCTATGTTTAACTATAAGGGGCTAGTTTACAATGACAATATGACACTCTAGGGTGTGCAGTCATCATGAGATATCAGCACACTTAATTGCTGAAAGCACTTGGCTTTGCCTCAAGCCTCACAATGTACTGGATGTGCACCAACAGCACATGAAAACAGCATATACTTTCTAAGCATTATTAAATCTTTTGTGAACTGTATATTATTGCGGCCTCACTCCCTGTTGCATCCCATCTGTCTAGTCGCACCTGGAAATGCGCCCCAGCTCTGTGTCTATCCTGGTTACCACACTTTAAATAAATAAAAAGATGTAAACTACACTATATTATATACATTTTCCCCCACTTCTGGGGAGAGCCCTTTACAGTAGATCCCTCAGATGAGTTGTTCAGCTAAAGTAATTTCCGCTCGCTTCCAGTGAAAATTAAAGATAACATGACGCTTTCTGAAAAAGGTAATAATCCTGCTACCTTGGACAACTTTCCTTCCCTTAATTCCATCACCCCTTAATAGGGACTACTGCTATTTAATCATGTGTGTGAGAGCGTGCATGCATGCGTGTTAATCACCTAAATGCTGCAGTTGCCTGCTTGCAATCTATGTATCTATGTACCCCAAGTACTACTGTATATAATTCTTTTTTTTTTTTTTTTTACAATGCAGTCAGATAAAAAAAAAAAAAGAGTAATGAAGAAACGGTATGCACAATGATGCAATACATAAAAAGAACTAGGAGCTTTTAGATTTATTTCCTTACCATAATCTCTTTAAAACACACATGCATTTTGGAGAGCGCAGTCTTGTCTCCAAAGTACAGCTGTTTTGTAAAAGGCCTTACATTCAAAAAATGAAAGTTTTTGTTATGTCAGGCCCCCTACACCCTCATTCATTTATACATCACCTCCTGCCCTCCCCCCCACAACACGTCACACAGGGGGCCTGAGCTGCCATCTCTGCTTCCATTTTGTCAAAGACAGTGATTTCGTTGGGGGGGGTCTTCAAAGGTCAAATGTAGGGTGTTAAAACCCTCAATTTTTAAAACCCCAAAACCAGCAAGGCACCTATCAGCCTTACAATTAATATCAGGACAATAGCTCTTTAAAATAATTACAGTTATGTTCTGTACTCTAGATAGTATGATACTCATAACTGAACCAACACACACTTGATTAAAGGTGGATGTGTGTGGCCCTGAAAGTTTGTGTATTTCAGGATCTACATGCAGTATCCATGCTGGCTCAGTAAGTAAGCAATAACACATTAAATGATGGCCATTAAGCTATACTGCCACATTCCCCATGTGTGCAGACTACCTCGGGGTCCAATATATGATATCAAACTGTGCCACAAGTCTACAGTTAAAAGACCACAGTTACCCTATTGGAGATTCAAAGTTTGCTTTTTAACTTTTCTGGTCCACAATTTTTTTTTTCCATAATTAAAGAACTGCATTTATATGGTGCTGTTTTCTGAAACATTTCTGAATCCAAGCTCTGAAATATGAACCGGGTCACACCCAGAGATACCACTGTGACTAAGTTTAACACTGTGCTAATTGGTGTCAGAGTGACTCAACAGAGGATCATCAAGCTTAATCCAGCAGCTCGCCCATAAATTGCCGAGGGCAGAACTTGGAAATATGAGCTCTTGGTTGGAGAGCGAGGATCCTGGGTAAGACACACAGGCAGTATCTGAAGCTCTGACACTTCTGAGTAAAGGTCACAGTTACACTGGGGTAAAATGAATGCTTGAAATGTACAGGACATTCACAAAAACCACAGTACTATGACCCTGTTACTTTAAGGTCTCATTAAGCAATACTTGAAGGGTGTATTACATGCTGCTTTCCCTCATAAAAACAATTGAGAAACAGGATGGAGAGAAAAAAAAACACGCAAAAAGAACTGTTGGATAAGGTCCCAAGAGAGCTATCTCAATAGATGGTGTTAAGTGTATGGTGTTTTACTTGACAAATTAAGACTAGGCAGAATGCGACAACCCTCGTGCCTTTCACAGGAAATATGGAACCGAAAAACCTACCATTTACACATGGACTAGTGAAAGCTTAACTAAAGCATATAGCCAGTGGCAAGCTCAGCAGCTGGTCAGTCACTTGCCAAGCCAGCATTCCAGTTACATTCTGAGCCCAGAGGTTTGCATGAGGCTCCTAGAATGTGTAGGATACAGCATGCGGAGCAGGGCGGGAGTCAACCTCTGCAATGCCACTGCACCCTGGTGTTGCAGGCAACTTACTGCAGGCATGCCTAGTAGCACGAGAGTATTCAAAGTAGCCGGACTATCCAAAGTCTAGCAGGAATGGAGGTGGCAGCAAAGGAAAGAGGAAAAAAGTAGAGCAGGTAAAGTAAAGGAAACCATTACACACCTCTTACCCAGTTGGGTTGCGGTGACCTCTGGGGCTTCACGTCATCCGTTACCAGATGCATTCTCAGGTGGCCCAGGCTAGGCCATTTGGGCAGTTCCACTGGGCAAGCGGTAAGCCCACCAGAAGTGGAGGGAGGGGCCGGTAGAGGACTCGAGAATCTGACCACTTCAAGTGAGGTGCATGAATATGTAAAGTTGGAAAGATGTACTGGTTCCATAACACCACCACCACCCGTATACCACCCCTATACAGTAAGTCAGCTAGAGTTAGAACTGATGGAATGTTATGAGGCAGAATCAGCACGGTCACTGTTGGAATATTGTAATGAAAATTAGAATTAATAAACAATTAAAACATTTATAGGTTATATGAGTCAAGTTTGCCAGGTGACCCACAGAAAACAAGAATCACTTAAAAATAACTTGGCTTACCGCAGACACTTTGCCAACCACATCTCTTGCCACTGCGAGACCTTGTGCAAATGCACGGGCTGCCACAAATGCCCTGGTCACCTGTAGCTTCAGCTTACGAGGTACATCTCCAAACGGCTTCAACTGCTCTGTGTCCCTGCTCACACAGTCAAGATACTCTTCCGTAAATTCATAGTGAGGATTTACTAGCTGAAACATTCGCTCAAGAAGTCGAGCCCAGAAGTCATTTAACATTTCCTCTAAATTCACATTTCCACCCACATAGTATCGCTTTAGCTCCACAAACAGATCCTTAAATACTTCAGAGTTCTGTGTGTATAGACGACCATACGTGCGCACAAACATATCATTCAAGGATTTTTCCGCATTTTCAAGCAGCTCTTTGAAGAATTCTGGAAAAGAAAAAAAAGGGAAACTGTTAAGCAAATGGGTTTGCACTGATAATGCAAGTCTCTACAGGTTCCTAAGAATAATGTCCTGAAGAATGTCATAATAGTTATCAGTAATAATGAGAAAATTAGAAAACTAGATAGGTAAACCCAGGGCTTTCATTTCACTCAAGTCACATAGAATCACAAAAAGACTGCTGATTTCCTAGAATTTAAAACAACCAAGGGGACCATCTGACAAAGCAAAGACCAGGGAGATGCTGCGCACCTCGGGAAGTGTCCTGAGCTCTCGTCACTACTGTTGGTTGGCAGAAGCAATCTACCTGGATGCTCACAGCACCGGGGGGGGGGCAGCGTGCCCATTTTGCATCTATCCCATGGCATTCACAGGGACCAGAACAAGTGGGGTGTCACACTGTAAGGGACAAGGAGATGCAGATTAGCTTTGCATTACAGGACTTGCACGTTGGAAGGGGTGGGGAGGTGCAAAGGAAGAACAAGTCACAGGAAAAACCACAGGATGATGGTCCCCATGCCACACCCAGTTACTCAGAATTCTGCTCTGAAAGACAGACACCCCTATCAGCATACCACACTACTGCATAAGAGACCCAGGTTCACTCAGAGCCCAACTGCTTCCATAGGACTTATGGAGTATAGGGAGTGCTGCCTCAAGATTCCTTAGGCTTGACTGTGTGCAGACCGCTATCACAAGGACTGACAATGGACATCATGAGTGATCGCTCCCCCTAACGTTTCAGCATTGCACCTATGTAGGGAAGTGGACAGGATCTCATGGAGAAGATAATGATGAGGTATGGCAGCATGATGCTGTGCTCCCCAATGGCCTGTTGATATATTTGGATCAGCCCTGTAACCACACTGGATCAAGGGAGGCAGTAGGCCACCTGCTGTGGTGTGACATTACAAAATGATCATATATTGTGTGAGAGAGCCTCTAGCAGTAGTCACTGGTGTCAGGGCTGGAGCTGATCACTTGCAAAGATACAGCGGGCCCTGCATGGAAGAAACATTTAGTTTAAAAAAAAAAAAAAAAAGGCTCTATTTATGACTTTTCAGGTGAGATTACGAGAGAAGGGAGGCAACTTTTCTCATACTGATTTCACAATTCTTTTTGTGTGTCTTGTCCCAGAAAACTTGTAGAGAAGAATTGCATTCCCTACCTCCACAGCACAAGAGAGCTCTGTATTCTGGCTATCAGGATCACCAAGAAATTCCTAGGTGTTACATCTTAAAAACATATTTAAACATTTACTATAAACTCTACATACACTGCTGGGTAAATGAAAGTTTAGTTACTTACCAGTAACAATAGATCTTTGACGGAATGTCTTCCAAAGAGCCACACATATTGAACTGTAAGCCACTAGTGTCAGGACCACTCAACCCTTTGCCTAGCTGGGGTCACCCACACTGACGTTCAAAGTGCATGTTTGACGTGGGCGGCCCCGCACCTCCTCAATTTCCTGCCACAGATGAACTTGGAGTTGTATAATTCAGACAGGAACAATAGACCACACCCTGACCAGGCAGACAAGAGAGGTGGGGACAAACAGCACAGAAAATTAGAAGACCAAACGTGCAGCAATCAGCAGGTCTTCAACGGTATCCCACCCTGAAGAACAGTAGTGAATATCACTATGTAGCGTAGTTGATGGACTCTTGGTTGGTTCAGTTCTAGAGAAGCCGGTCAGGAACTAGTGCAAGATATGTGCCATGTTGTCACTTTTCTGAATGTCACTTTATAGACTGCGCACTTATGGACAGAAGCTCAAAGGGCTAATTTTTGTATTTTGTGACCATGGTAACAGTTTTGTCACATTAACAAACAAAAACTAGTTTTTTAAATTCAATAAACTTAATGACTATATGGAAAGCCATGTGGGCTTCATCTTTTCTGGTTAATACTTCAACAGTCTGCCACTTGAAAACACAGAAGGGAGTAGGTGAGTGAGAGTGTTCTGGCTTTATGTAGGAGAGACTCTTGAAGATCTACTGTTACATATAAGTAACTAATCTTCTTAGAGGACATCTCTCTCCATACTGCACACATGTTAATATGATTCCCAAGCAGTTCAGCATTGTAATGCCGGAGGAAGGACATGCAGGAAAGACACTTACTTCCCTAAAACAAGAGACCTTGGAAAACGGGAAGGCGAAACCCAGCCTGTCTACGAGACACTGTACCAGATCCAAACTGCGGTGTTTAGTGACAGTATGGCTCGGACTCTGTGTGGCGGTAAAGCATATGTCAGCTGCCAAAACTGAATGGAAACATGCCACAGAAGCGGCCATATCACATGTGGTATGTCCATGGACAAGACCAAAAAGCTCTTTACTATGTTTCTGGTAACAGAAAGAAATGAAAGATGCCAACCATTGGTAAAGTCACTTCTTAGAAATAGGGGCACCCACCACCCTGGGAGTGAATGATTCAAAAAACTGAGAGGACTTCCTACAGTCCTTCATGCACTTCAGACAGACGCTTAATGCCCCAAGGATATCCAGGGAATGCAGGCCAGCTTCACAAACATTCTGTGGGGAAGGAAAAAACACAGGAAAGTGAACAGTCTGATTTTGGGTAAATGCAGACTTCACCTTGGGAAGGAAATAGACGATGGGTACAAAGTGAGCTCCAATCCTGATGATAATCAAGATATGTGGGATCCGTAATCAATGCCTGTAGTTTGGAAACCATTCAAGCAAAGGTGAGAGGAAAACATTTTTTTCTGGTGGCAATGAGAGAAAATGAAGCTCACAGCTTATTTATTTAGTTTTTGTTGACCACGAAGGAGGACTAGACCTTTTTTTTTTTGCCTATTTTCAGCCTAATCCCAGGGGAGGGGGATGCAGATGGATGACAACTGAAATTGAACCAGATTGTAAGCTGTTGGTGGTATTTTTTTGGTGAACGGGTGAAATTTGGCCAGGACACTGGGGAAATACCCCCTACTCTTTCCGAGAAGTGCCATGGGATCTTTAAGATCCACCTGAACTCAATTCAATTTTATTTTTTTAGCAGGAATACTCCATTGAGAAAAACTCATTTGCAAGGCGGTCTTGGAAGGACAACGAAAATACAATAGAGAACAAAAACAATTCAAAAGCAATCCCTCTGATACAGTCAGGTGAAGCAAGTACAATAAGGAAAATAATAATTCATACGTACAGCATGGGAAGTACAGGAACAGTGCAATCCAGGGCAATGATGAACAGAAAAGGGAGCAGAACAAGTCTTGGGGAATTACAGTAACAATGCAGGCTTGACAGATGCACAAAAAATAAAAGACCAAATACTAAGTGCAACAAACATGGCTGAGGCAACAGAAGAAAAGGCGTGGGGAAGGGGGAAAGCGTAGATAGGGGGAACGTGAAGAGGGGTGGGGAGACAGGGGAAAAGGGTTCTAGGACTGGGTGGGAGAGGATGGTGACTAAGGGGTTGGGAAAGATAGGAGGAGCATGAGTAGGCAACCTGTGAGAGTTGGGGGAGGAGGGTGCTAAAGGGCAAAATAAAGAGGGGAGTAAGTGCTGTGGAGGACCATGTGGAGAAAGGTTTATGTGTAACATTGGCAACTTTCCTTCAGCAGGGGGCTTTAAAAGCAATTTGAAGGTGGGAAGACTAACAAAGTGGGACAACTTTACGGTTCTTTGGAGGGAATTCCACAATGTGGGAAGGAACGGGCTGATAGAGGAGGTGCCAAAGCGTGATCTGAGCCTAGGTGTATCAAGCAGAATGTAAGCTTATTTTCTAAGAGAGTAAGTGCAGGGCATGAACTTAAAAATATCAGATATGTACTGGGGGAGTCCGTTCATGATGGCTTTGTACGTCCATATAGAGGTGTTGCGCCACCTTCTGGTCGCCAATGAGGTCCAACCTAGCTGGGCGTATAGCGAGCAGTGGTGGGTTTTGTATGGGGCATTGGTCACAAATTTTAGAGCCCTGTGGTAAAGAACGTCCAGTCTGGCAAGAGTGGAGTTAGGACAGTTACTATAAAGGAAGTCTGCGCAGTCTAGAAGAGGGAGGAACGTTGCTTGCGCAAGCCTAGATTTAGCATTAGCGGGGAGTAGCCATTTAATACAGAAGAAAACTCCCAGCCTTTGTTTCATTTTTTTGGAGAGTTCCTCAACATGGGGGGTGAAAGAGAGGAAGCAGTCCAAAAAGAAACCTAGGTATTTAAACTTGCCCACAATTTTCAAGGACTCACCATACATAGTCGTAATTCCGATGTGTGCAGAACAAACTTGCATGGACGTAGGCCTGGACAGCGGAAAGATGAGCATTATGTTTATCTTTTTTGCACTGAGGAGTAGTTTCATTTGAAGCAGGTTAATCTGCTGGGTGTTGAAGTCCTGCTGTAGTGCCCTACATGCGGACTGAATGGAAAGTCGAGCGACATGAAGAACAGTGTCATCCGCGAATAGATGAACACTGGCAGTACTAATGTTAAGGTTAACGTTGTTGATGTGTAAGGCAAAAAGTAGGGAGCCCAGGACTGATCCTTGAGGGCTCCCTCAGGGGAGTGTTTTACTGGGAGAGAGGTCGCCTTGTGATCTCACTAGCTGTAGTCTGCCGACGAGGTAGCAGGAGAACCAACTTAAGGCCAGTGTCGTCTAGGCAAACAGCTTTTAATAGTGACAGTAAGAGACTGTGGTCCACCATATCAAACACTTTGCTTAAGTCAAGGAATAGTGCTGCTACCTGATTTTTTGCATTGAGAGAATTTTGCCAGTCATTGGTTACCTTGGCTAGTGTGGTGACAGTACTGTGAAGCGGCCTAAAGCCAGACTGCAGGGGATTTAAAAGACGATGGTAATCCAGGTGTTCTCTTGTTGGGCGTTTACCAGTTTTTTTTCGGAGTTTCGACAGGATAGGAAGCAAAAATATGGGTCTATAGTTGTTCAAGTCACATGGGTCACCCGATTTGAACAGAGGGATAACATGCGGTTTTCCACACTGAGGGACATGTTGAAAAGGTGGGTAATGGGGGGCGGCGGGTAGTAGCCTAACCTCAGTATGGCAGCATCAATTTGGTCTGACCCAGAACCTTTTTTAGTGTCTAAAGAGACTAACAGGTTTTCTGTTTGTTTTAGTATGATGGGAATGAAACTAAATTTCGCAGCATCGGTGGGAGCACGGATGGGGACCAAGGGGCAGTATTACTGGTTTAGCAACTGGCTTAAGGGGGAGACATCAAAAGCGAGGCCCGCCATGGCAAAATGATTATTGAAGGCTTCTAGTATAACGTATTTGTCAGTATATATACCATCACCAAGGGATATCTTTGAAGGTAAGGAGGAAGAACTATGGCCTTCAACTTGTTTTAGAGTCTGCCAGAATTTGGCGCCCTTGTTCCTGGAAGAATAAAGGGCATTTTGAAAGAATTCAGCCTTTACAGATCTAATCATTTTAGTATAATGGTTCCTTCATGTTCTAAAGATAGTCCAATCAGAATCTAGTTTGGTTTTTCTAGCCTTTTCCATAAGACGTCCCTATGGCGTAATGCAGCTTTTAACGTATTGTTGAACCATGGGAAGATTTTTTTTTCTGGTCCTGATTTTAGCAAAGGGTGCATGGGTCTTGATCACATTCAGAAACAGCGTGCTGAAAATTGCATTGGTTTCAGAGACTGTAGGAGCAAGGTAGAAGTCCTGCCACCTAATTCCGTTGAGGTCAGACAGGAAGGCAGCGGGGATGAAGTTACGGTAGCTCCTTTTATGTGTAAACCCAGATGCAGAGGTGGGTTGGGGCGTGTGCCTGACACGGGCGATTGGCCTGTGATCACTGATGTCATTATGGAATACTCCTACGTGGGAGATTCTATGAGGCTTATTGGTAAGGATTAAATCCAGAAGTGTGCTACGTGCCAGTTTTTAATATTGGGGCGGGTCGCTTCCAACATTAGCTGTTGAAGGCCAAAGACACCGCAGAGCTCCTTCAGGGGTGAGGAACAGGGGGAGTGTACCAGTCCAAATTAAGGTCGCCCAAGATGATAGTTCAGTATCGGTGGAATTTAGCAGATGGCGCAGCTGATGTAGTAGCTACAGGCCTCCCAATGGGGTTCTATAACAGCCTATGACCCGTATAGATTCTTTTGCGAATGAGGGTATTTTTAGGGCAAGACATTCGTATTCTTTAGTCCAAGAAGAGGAATCAACGATTGAGGTCAAGAACTTATCCGAAACGTAAACTGCAACCCCACCTCCCCTACTCGGTCTGTCAGCTCTGAACAAGTTATAAGAGGGGATGACAACACTGCAGTCTAGGGTGGAACTTCTCAGCCATGACTGGGATATGACCAGTACATCAGGCCTTGTGTGCATCGTCCAGGCCTGAACCAAACAGAGTTTTTTAATAGGCTACCAGCGTCAACGTATAGTAAGCTGAGCCCTTTTGAGAGAGTGATCAATCAGGGCAGCAAGGGAGGCAAAAGGCCCGGGGTTTAATTCCATGTTGCCAGAGCGAAGTAGAAGAGTAGCAGCATTATAGGTCCGTGTAATAATACTTTAAGCAAGAATTTTATTGAATAGGAATGGGGGTTACGGTTTGGAGACTTTATTTTTGATGTTTTAGGGTGCTGAAATTGAAATAGGGTGACCAGCGCAACATGCACTGGTATGCGTGGTGGCATGGAACTATGTGGATGTGGTTTCAGGTTTACAGCGATGTCCATATCCATCAGCATAGTTTGTTCCAGCATACCTGTGCTGAAGGGTTTGTGTGACCTTAGGCACAAAGAAAAGGGTGAAAGGTCAAATGGAATGCTTTTCACTGCAGAGTGTTTTGGGGTGTGTGGGGCACTGGCTAGTACCAGGAGAATGAGTATACAGGGTAGAAGGTTGAAGGGATGTGGTTTTAATGAGCAGAGAACCATAATGGCAGGTTATGCAAGTAGGCAAGAGAAGCGGTGTACTTGTCCCTTTAAGTAAAAAAAATAGGAATAAAGCTTGAAGGAAAATGGGCGGAGCCTAGGCATATTTAATAGAGGGTGGGGAGGACAAATTGCTAGAGGGGGCAAAGCTGAGGCAGTAAAACAATGGTGGCCGAACAGCAGGAAGCCAGCAGCTTCTGAGCCATGCAGATCAAGTCCAAGTCTGGCACCAAAATTTGAAAAGGCTTCTCACTCCCGTACTTTCAGGCTTGACCAGATGGGCGGCTGCCTGTCTTGGCATGCTTGAACCGCAGGCAGCGCTTCTCGGAGGGAGCGGTGAGCCCTGCTAGGGCTGGCGATCCTTAAGGAGAATGTGGAAAAGAACAAATGTATTTATAAGCTGGGGTGGAGGAGGGGAGCAGAACACAAAGGCCACAAAACAGCGGGGGAGGGAGGGAAAGGATTAAGCTGGACTACTTAACAGGCTGGGCAGGGTAACAAGCGCTACAGGGTGGGGGGTGAGTGGTTTGCAGAGCTACGGGCCGGTGCTGGCTCCAACAATTGCAGGGACTACTGACGTAGGACCAAATTCGGATTGAGACCAGCCAGCTGTATGCACAACAGGGAGAAAAAAAAAAGAAAATGTCCACAGCCGAGGATCAAATTAACAATTGAGGAGTTAGTTCCTATCTGGGGCATAGGCTAAAATTAAGTTACAACCAGCAGTCCTATCACATCAATGGTGGGTGTTTACCTAACAAAAGGCTAAGAAATGTTGAACTGGTAAGAGCTGAACCTAGTGCAAGCAATAAAAATGAACTACCACCAGAACAGGCAGATGGGACCTCGGTTTAACGTCTCATCTGAAAGACGGATGGCAGCGGGTTCGGAAAACAACCTAAGTAAGGGACCTCAGAACCAAATTAGTGTTCCGGTCCAGAACTCCATCCATCATAACCAGTACGGGTCCATAAAAGGAAGGAGAATCGCCAAAGCTGAAGCCATTCATAATTATATATAACGCCAAAAGAAAAAAAAACAACTAGGAAAAAATCAGTTCTTTACAAAAGCCTTAGATGCCAGCAAAACATTTGATATCACTGACAGAAGATCATTCTACAAGCCTGGAGAACGCCTGATTATCTTAA
Source organism: Neoceratodus forsteri (assembly GCA_016271365.2). Classification (NCBI taxonomy): domain Eukaryota; kingdom Metazoa; phylum Chordata; order Ceratodontiformes; family Ceratodontidae; genus Neoceratodus; species Neoceratodus forsteri. Next base: position 213,326,512 of record JADMNL010000023.1, on the reverse strand, counting down.
TCGATAAACAGATATCCTAGAAAAAAAAAACATTAGTCAGATGTCAGATTAATTTATTTCTGCACCCTATGATGCGTGGAGTGAAGTACGTAAAGGGAGTCCTTTGTCACCTACACTGTTTATGCGACACTTGGAACCCTTTGTGCAGATTTATCGCATGAACCAGGAGACTGAAGAAATGAACATAGGAGAGGAATGCTTAAGAATAAATGTATTCCCTGACATTATTTTGTGAATAGAAATAACACTGAAAAATCATTAAAACATTTTTTGGACGAGTTTGAAGTTTTCTCTACAATTTCTGGTTATAAAGGACACCCAAACCATTATTTTTGGTGCCCAAGATCACATAATCTTGCTCTTTAGCTTGGTTAAGATCCCCCTCTGTTAAACCGTTCAGTTGCTTACCTCTAGAAATGAGGTTCAACACATTTTCTATCTTTTAACTTTTGTAAACAAACCCCTCCTCCCTGCGTGAGCCAGTGCGGAGATTCGCTCCTAAAATGGCTGAAACCTCATACAGAATGATATCACTGAAGCAAGACTGCCAGTGAGCATATACCGAATTGCAATGGAGACTCTGTAAAAGTTTTTGTACTTCAGCTCTTTAATGCCCCTCTGCATACTAACTGGTGCCATACATGTATTAGATTGTAATGCATGTATTTGGCACCAGTTAGTATGCCAAGGGGCATTAAAGAGCTGAAATAAAAAGGTTTTACAGAGTCCCAATTGGAATTCAGTATATGCTTGCCAGAAGTCTTGCTTCAATGACAATTCCGTATGACATCCCGGTTATTTTAGGAGTGATTCTTGGTGCCGGCTTCCACATAGTGGATGGATTTGTTTACAAAACTTAAAAGCTGCGAAAGTGTAGAGCTGGCCCGGTAGCGCAGAGGGCTGAGGCGCTGGAGCCTTACCTCATGCTACACCAGCGACCTGGGTTTGGGAACGACCTCGGGTCACCAGGGTGCCGGCTTGGGGTGGGTGGGTTGGAGCAGGATTGAGCTGCGGCTCTCCCCTCCAAAGGGGTGGACGCCACCCGTCCATAGTCCCACTCCCACCAGGTGGAGGTCCAGTGGGTGCGCAGGCGGTGCGGCGACAAAAGTCAGAGGAGGGGCAGAAGGGGCCACCAGGATCCTGGCATGTGCGTGTGCATACACGCATGTGTACGCCATGGCCTCGGGAGGGGATGAGAGAAAACAGAAAAATGAATAATGCGTAAATGGGGGAAAAAAGCTACGAAAGCGTGTTAAACCTCATTGTTAGAGGTAAGCAGCTGAATTGTTTAGCAGAGGGGGGTCTTCTTTACAAAGCTATGATGTGAGATTTTGCGATCTTGGGCACTAAGAAATACTGGTCTACGTGTTCTTTAAGTAAGAGTAAATCAGTAATAATGCAGATAACCAGAACAAACCCCAAACCATTACCCAATTTTAACAATAATTTTCAAATGAAATCGTACCAATTATTTAGGTATCGTATTAACTAATTATATTAAATATTAAAATTAACTACGAGAAGGCAAAAACAAATATTAAACTGATATTTCAAAATTTGACACAATTTACTGCTGTCCCTACGAGGTGGAGTGGATATGACAAAAATTATGGTTATGCCAGATTTTATATTCGTACTACAGAATCTCTTTGGCTCTTCAAAATCCTGGTTTAGAGAGATTAGAGTTATATTCGTGAAATTCCTTTGGCAAGCAGAGAAACCAAGAATTGCTTGGTCTCTTTTAACTACCCCCGGAATGTAGGGGTCCTAGGTTGCCCCAACCCAGCGGTATACAACTGGTCCCATGTATCAGGGTTAGTATGCAACTGGGCCTTTTTTCTCAGTTCAGAACACGCAGTGTTTTATGAATTAAAATTGGATGCAAAGACATTTATATAACATATCTCTTATTAGACAGTTATATGATTAAGAAACCATCCACTGTTTTGAACCCTTTATTAAGAATTTCCAAGAAGCAAGAGCCAAGTTGGAGATGAAAACAGATTCCTTGGCTATTTTTAGAAATTTGGTTGAGTAACCGATATGGGAAAAAAGAGGCAAATATAAATATAAAACCCTTTAAATCAGCAATAGTTTACAAATGGAAATATTCAAGTTATAATGGGAAGTTTGATACATACAAAGAACCAATTAAAAAAATAATTAAGCCTTCAGAGATCAGCTTTTTGTTTTATATACAAAAGCTGATACCAATGCCATACCTCTCTGAACCAGTAGGGGGTTTGTGGATGCTGAGCAGCCCATACCACCCCTTCCTGGGACTAATCACCAGGCTACAGTACCAAGATGCCCCTGCTCCATGGCATACTAAGAGAGTCACTAAAGTGAGTTGTGAAATCAGCCACTTATCTCACCCTCTTGACAAATCTATCAATCAGTCAAAATCTTTATTTTGCCAGGCGGAACATCATTGAGACAAGCTCAGCTTGTCTTGTTGCTAGCCTTGCTTGTAGAGCAGAAAGCAGCTAACTAAAGAAGCTACCATTTTCTTACTAATTTAACACTTCTATCTCAGCAGGACTCGGTGTCTGTTGAGATTAAGCAGACAGATAGTTTATTAGAAGTAGAAGGGGTCTTATTTAGGGTTAAAAGAAAAGAAAGAAAGTCAGTGTGTGTTCTGTGCTGGGAAGGGTACTGTATCAACTTACTTTGCTAAATCAGTAGGAGGAGAGAGAGCTTAATTGGGGGTGTGGCTTAGACAATATAAAAGCAGGTGACTCAAATTACAACTCCTTGCTGCTAGCCTTTTTTCTTACCAACTGCCCTCCATCCCACCGACCCTAAGCCAGTTCTACTTTTATAGCCGCTGGATTTGACTGACAATGGGAACTTCCGGTTTGGCAGTAGGAAGGGAAGGATCATAGAGAAACATTGGTTTTGTCAACCCTAAAGTAAAAAAGTAGCTCGCTCTCCCCCCTAGCTGCTGGTGGTCTGACACTGAGCAAGGAAGAAGGAGGCTACTGAAGAATATAGGAAGTTGCTGTCCCAGAGCAGGAAGGGAAAGAGTTGTAAGGAGAAGAGAGGAGAGAGTAGGCATACAGAGAAACAGGAGAGGGGACACAAAATAAGACATGAAAGGAGTGGTGCTGTGGGGCGGCAGTGTTCCGGGAGACATTCTGGAGGCTGCGATGCTGCCCTATTTGCAGGCACCTCTCTGGTCTGAGGGAGGAGGTTGCCCATCTCCAGGCTGACCTGGTTAGGATTCGTGAAACCTCCTCCCCCACCCAGGAACCACCAGGGCCAATGCCACTACCTCAGAGGTTGCCAAGAGAGAGGAGAGGCTGGACCAGAGAGGGTGGTGGAACAGAGTTGCATCCCTCCAGCTGTACCGCTCCACAATTCATACGCTCTTCTGGTAGACAGTGGTTCCTCTATGGAGGCACCTGCAGTGGAGACCAAGGAGGATGCTGGGAACCTTCACAAAGGAGACCCACAGGAGGGTGGCATGGGACCCCACAGGTGAAGGAAACAACTCCTGGTGGGGGACTATCATTGGGGGGTAGAAATGGGGGAGGACAGGGAGAGGGAGGTAAGGTGCCTGCCTGGCGCCACGGCTTGGAGGGACAGGAAGCGAATCCTCAGCATCGTGGGAGCAGCTGCACAAGGAAGGGAGCTGGATGTCATTGTCCACCTAGGGACAAATGACCTGGCTAGGAATGGGGTCAGAGCAGTGCAAGAGGAGTTTGTAGAGTTGGGAAGGGGCCTTAGACAAGTAGCGCATACAGTAACCTTCTCGGAGGTGCTGCCTGTCTATGGCAAGGGTGATGCTAGGGTACTCCTCACCAAGGAATTCAACGAATGGTTGAAAAACTGGTGTGGAGCTCAGGGTTTTGGCTTCATTGGGGACTGGGGAGCCACCTGGAGAGATGCAGACCTATACTGGCACGATGGTCTGCATCTGTCGGGAGCGGGGGGGAGAACCAGAATCCTAGGTGAGAGGTTTAAATGCTTCATTGGCAAGCATTTAAACTAGTCAAGGGGTTAGGCACTGAAAAGGAGCAGGGAAATCCCAGCCTCCCCCCACAAAACACAGTAATTAGTGAGGTAAACACCAAGGGAGAGAAGTCATTAGGGAGCAGGACAGAGGTAAATGTAAAAAAAAAAAGCAGTAAGGACAGGAATGGGGCTAAAAGGGGTAAGGTCATCAAAAAGTGGAGGGTAATGAGTACCAATGGCCATAGTCTGTGTAACAAGCTCCCAGAACTAGTGGCCTTGATGGAAGAGGGTTGCTTGGATATTGCAGTAGTCACAGAAACATGGTACACAGAGAACCATGACTGAGATGTCAACATACCAGGATATACAATCTACAGGAGGGACAGGGAGGGTAAAAGAGGAGGAGGAGGAGTAGCTCTATATGTAAAGGAAGGGATCAAAGCAACAGAACTAAAGAGTAAACAGGGAGCAGATAAGGCACTCTGGGTCACCCTGGAGACAGAAAATGGCACCACAATCCGCATGGGGGTTGTATACAGACCCCCATCTCAGGGGGAGGGAATGGACAAGGAAATAATAGAAGGCATCCATAGAATGGCAGAAAAAGGGGAGATATTGTTGATGGGGGACCTGAATATGCCAGATGTTAACTGGAGCACCTTTGCTGCAGGCACATCCAAGACCAGGGTCATTCTTGATGCCCTACAAGGGGCATGCCTCAGACAGCTAGTATTGGAACCCACTCGGGAGGGAGCAATCTTAGATCTGGTACTCTCAAATGGGGACGTAGAAAGAATCTCAGATTTAGAAGTGGGTAGCCATCTGGGAACAAGCGACCACCAAACAGTGTGGTTCACGATAAACACAGCCATACAATCACGCCATATATAAACAAGAGTATTAGACTTTAGGAGGGCTGACTTTGGGAAAGTGAGAGTGCGCCTCAGAAAAGCACTAGCAAACAGGCAAGAAGGAGGGGTGGAGGAACAATGGGGAGTAATCAAAACAGCCGTCACAGAGGCAACAAGCCTTTGTGTAAAGCAAATCAAAAAAACACAACAAAGGAAAAAAACGCTATGGTTCTCAAAAGAGGTGGCAAGGAAGGTTAAGGAGAAAAGGATAGCATTCAGGAAATACAAGGAAACACAGAAGGAGCAGAAAAGAGAACTTTATCAGTTAAAGCAGAAAGAGGCTGGGAAGGCAGTCAGAATAGCAAAGGCCCAAACCGAGGAAAGGATTGCCAACTCTGTTAAGAAGGGGGATAAGACCTTTTATCAGTACATTAGCGAGTGAAGAAAGACCAAAGGAGGGATACTGAGGCTTAATGAAGAGGAAGGAAATGGGTAGAGGGTGACAGTGAAAAAGCAGGGATACTGAACGAATATTTCTGCTCAGTATTCACAAAGGAAGAGGAGGGGGAGGTACCTAAACCAAACAAGAGAAACACTCTGAAGACGGGGGTTGATACCAGTCCATTTACAGAAGAAAGGGTTCTGAAAGAACTAATAAAATTGAAGGTGGACAAAGCAATGGGGCCTGATGGGATTCGCCCAAGAATTCTAAAAGAACTAAGAGTAGAACTAGTGACACCGCTGACTACTCTCTTTAACAAATCATGGGAGGATAGGGTGGTACCTGAGGACTGGAGGAGGGTGAATATGATTCCTCTGCACAAAAGTGGGAGCAGGACAGAGGCAGGAAACTACAGACCAGTTAGTCTGACCTCAGTGGTAGGGAAAATGATGGAATCACTTCTGAAGGAAAGAACTGTTGAGTACCTAGAGGCCAATGGGGCACAGCACCCAAGGCAGCATGGATTCACGATGGGAAGGTCGTCTCAGATGAATCTAATAGATTTCTTTGACTGGGTGACCAAAGTAGTAGACCAGGGAGGGGCTGTGGACATGGCCCACCTAGATTTTAGCAAGGCATTTGATACAGTCCCACACAAAAGATTAATATACAGGTTAGCCAGTCTTGGAGTGGGTCCCAAGGTGGTAGCCTGGATAAAAACTTGGCTGGACAACAGGATGCAAAGGGTAGTAGTAAATGGAGTCCACAGTGAAGAAAGGAGGGCTACTAGCGAGGTACTGCAGGGTTCAGTACTGGGACCGGTCCTTTTTAATGTCTTTATAAGTGACATTGCAGAGGAACTGGAAGGAAAAGTATGTCTCTTTGCAGAAGACACAAAGATCTGCAACAGGGTTGATACACAAGATGGAGTGGAAAGGATGAGAAGGGACTTGGCAAGGTTGGAGGAATGGTCAAATGTATGGCAGCTCAGATTCAATGCAAAGAAGTGCAAGGTAATGCACCCGGGAAACAAAAACCCAGGGGAAGAGTACACAATGGGGAGTGAGATACTGACAACAGTAAAAATGGAAAGGGACCTGGTGGTATTTATATCAGATGACCTAAAGGTGGGCAAGCAATGTGAGAAGGCAGTAAGGAAGGCTGGGGGGATACTGGGATGCATAGGGAGAGGCATCAATAGGAGAAAACAGAAGTTGTTATCCCTCTGTACAGACAGTTGGTGAGACCCCATCTGGAGTACTGTGTGCAGTTCTGGAGACCCCATCTCCGCAAAGACATAGAGTGGAGGCTGTTCAGAGAAGGGCAACCAAAATGGTGCAGGGTCTGCACCAGAAGACATACGAAGAAAGACTAAAGGAGCTTAATATGTATACCGTTGAGGAAAGAAGAGAGACAGGGGACATGATAAAATCTTTCAAGTACCTCAAGGGAATCAACAAAGTCCAAGAGGGTAGCATCTTTCAGAAAAAGAGATGTGCAAGAACAAGGGGGCACAATTTGAAGATAGAGGGGGGACGGCTCAGAGGTAATGTGAGGAAGTATTTTTTCACGGAGAGGGTTGTGGATGCAAGGAACAGCCTCCCTGAGAAGGTCGTGGAGTCAAGAACAGTGGGGGGATTCAAGAATGTATGGGACAGACATAAGGCAGTCCTAGTAGGGGTAGGTGGAAGTAAGCTGTTGGTTAACTAGGATCTGCAGCTTATCTGTTAGGTAGGAAAATGGGCAGACTAGGTGGGTCAAGCGGTCCTTATCTGCTGTCAAATTCTATGTTTCATTTACAAGATGGACCTGGGGCAAAATAATTGTCAACAGGGTTAAGACATCACAGACTGAATGAACGTACATTAAGAATTACGTACTAACAAAAACAACATAATAACATATAACCATCGCATGTGACAAGATTCTTGCACCAGAACATAGCAGTAGATTCAACAGGAGGTAGTGCCATTTAAATACAACTGCATGGATACAGATATACGGACGTAAGGTAATGAGCTAAAGTTTATACAGTAAGCATCATTGGAGGAGTCATAGTGAGCAGGAGGGCAGTTCCTCTAGCGTCATGTGAAGAAGATTGAGATGTAAGAGTCCCTTTGATAAGTACTGTAGGCCTGGCCTGGCAAGTGGGGTGGGAAGGGGAGGGGGGGTATAGGGAGTGGGGAGGGGAGGTCAGCTTGAGATAGGAGAGGGTTGGACATGATGGCCTAGGGAGAAAGGACTGTTCGAAGGGAGAACATGATAAATGGACTTGTAAGGCTAAAGGAGCTGGTGTCCAATGGAACTCTTCTCCCTCACCCATTCCCTAGTATGCATCTCCCTGGTATTGGTGCCTCCCCCTCCCCAGTCCTGTTGAAAAGGATCCCCTAGTGTCTGGTATCCCCTCCATCTCCTGGTTCTATTACCAATCCCTGGTGTCTAGTGACATCCCCGAGCCTTCCAACCCCCCACCCTGGTTCCACAATAGTGGTCAGCAGATATTCCCGTGCTCACCTCCATATCCAGCTGCCATCCAACTCTCGCAAACACAGCATCAATATACTAGCGGTTGTATCCATAGAATTCTGTTTGACATCTATTATAAAAATCATGGTAAGTACTAAATTGATATACCTGTTTTAAGTCAAACCACGGCCAGGCATGGAGGTGAGCGGGGGGGGGGGGTATGTGTTGGCCATTGTTACAGGACCAGGGATTGGGTTAATGGGACAGGGAGGGAGTTAACAGATCATACCATGCACGGACAGGACGAGCACTTACAGCAAAGTGCACAGCCACCAGCAGATGCCTGAAGCAGTGCGTCAGGGCTACGAGTTAATGGTATTCCACCCTGTTTTCCATACCAGTTTTCTAATCGGAATACCTTTTTCATCATGCTATTATCTGAACTTGAATACCATTCCTCATGTCGCCGTTCTTCAGTTTAATCTGTAGCATAGCCATTTCAAATAGGGTAATACCAGATATAACAGAACACCAAATTTGGGATTTTAGTATTCACCTCCCACACCAGGTTATCTTCTTAATTTCTACCCCTGTGTGTCATTCTAATAAACATTCACTGGACAGTAAGCATGTGGTGGGGATCCTGGAGTTATGCATGTTGAGCAGTTTCATTAGCATTTTATGCATCAACCTACAGTTCAGCACCACAGTGTTTGCGCCATGCAAGCAGCTTAGTGTACTCGGTGTCAAGGGGTGTTAAACAAGTGTGGAGACACCTGTAGTTTGCACTCAAACAGTAGTTAGGGCTTGCTATCCACTGCACTCACAGGAGGAGGTAAATTGGAAACCTCTTTGTGCATCCCAGAGCATTAGCACAAGGTTTCCAATCTACCTCCGTTTGTGCTCATGCAAATTAGTGCCAGCACACAGCCATTTGTCTGTTAGTTTGCAAGGGTTACAATATGCTGGCTATCTGTTTTTGTGACTGATTTGCAGAAAGTAAGAAAGGTCTCTAGAAATATTGTTGAAACTGTAATGCTTAGCATCATAAATTTTTTAACAAAATCTTTCGTTTCACTTGGTCCGGTGGCACAGGCAGATGGTACTATGTACCGACGTGGGAGACCCAGGTCTGACAGCTGACCCTGATTTCCCTGCCGTAGGCTGTGGTTCTGGGATGTGGTGCAAAGGAATTAGGCAAGGGAGACTAACAAAGTAGCCAGCCAGTTTGCACAGCAGTTGGGCTGCCACTTGTGCCACAGGCAACCCAATTTCGGGACCGAGCCAGAGTTGTCGGGGGCCATTGTGAAAGGATTGGAAGTCCCAGAAGACATTCTCCGGGTGGGCAATAGTAGGATCTCTACTACTTGAACATCACCTGCAGGCGCCCAGATGGTATAAGCCCCACAAGGGCGGCAGTGGGAGGGAAGATGCATGGGCCTTGTGGCATGCACAACTGTTGCATGCTTTGATGCGTGTTCACACCCCAGAGTCTTTCAGAGGCTCAAATCTGGGGGAAAAAGCCCTCCCCAGTTCAGCAGGATCAGGCAGGCACATTTAGGCCCTGCAGAGGCTGCCCAATCAGCAAAGAAAGAGACCATTGCCCCTGACTTCACAGACTCTGGCTGGGGGTGGGAGGAACTGCCATCCCTACCATGAGAAGGTACCCCATGGGTCAGGTGAGCAAGGTACTCAGGGTTCTGGGGACAGATGACAGGACTGGGTGGTAGCCAGGCTAAGGGTGCTGAGTTGGGGGAATGGAAAAAGACTATTCGAAAATTGGGGACCTACAGCGTGATAATAAAAGGAAAAAGTGGAGATCAAGCTGAAAATAGCAGAGGACAGAACAAGGAAGGGGACCCAATTTGCTCCGCTATATCAAAGAATAGCAGAAAACAAAGGGGAAATTGTCAGATACAAAAAAGGGAGTGGAAACAGAGGATGACAGAGATATTCTAAGCAAATATTTCTGCTCAGTCTTCACAAAGGAGGAGGACTACTACCATAATGGGAATCTAGCGAGGGGACATGGACCTGTGATTGGAGGGACAACAGTAGATAAGGTACTCAAGGGCCTCAGGACCCTGAAGTTTGACAAGTCACCAGGCTAGATAGTCCACTACATATGGTGCTATAGGAGGTTGCCAGTTTCCTGCTGGAATCATTAATTAACCTTTTTAACTGCTCCAAAGAAATGGGTGATTCCAGTGGAACTGAAGGGAGGACAGTGCGGTCCTACTCCATAAGAGCAAAAGAGAGTGGGAGTACATAGGACCCAGAAAAACTACAAAACAGTCAGCCTGACCTTGATCCCTGGGAAAACTGCTAGAAATCATCAAAAAAGGGAATACAGTGGAATGACTGCCTTGGCTGATGGCCAGTGGGCTCCAAGACAAGAGGCAGTATGGGTTCGTATCCAGCAGATCACGCCAGATAAACTTAATAGACTTCTCTGACTGGGTCACAAAGGCAGTCAGTAACAAGTCAAGCAGTACACATACCATATCTGGACTTCAGCACAGCCTTCAACTTGGTGCCTCTTACGAGACTTGTAAAAAAAATGCAGGATTTAAAGAAAGGAAACGATTAGGTAGGTTAGTAACTGTCTGGGGGTTGGGGGAGAACTCAGTGAGAGAATGTAAACGGGGAATAATGCAGTCAGGCATGTGAGAGGCAACTAGTAGGGTTCCACTAGGACTGGTTTGGAGATCAGTCCATTTCAGCATATTCATCTGTAATACGGGGAGGAAATTTACGGTAAAACTGGTCTCTCTGCGGATGTTACCAGAATAGATAGCAGCAGGGTGGATACAGTGGAGGGAATACGGGGAATGAAAACAGACCCAGACAGACTCGAAATGTGGTCCAAGCAAGGAAAATGTAATTTGACATCAAAAAGTGTAAAGTCATGCACAAATCCAAGAATGGAGCACACCGGTTGGGGGGATTGAAGGTGGTGAAGACATCGGAGGAAAGGGATCTGGGTGTCATTATTAGCGACAGCATAAAGTGCCATGCTCAATGCAGGAAGGCTGCAGAAAAAGCACACAGGATGTTGGGGTGCACATGGAGCAGGTTTGTTAGCAGAAGGAAGCAGGTCGTTCTGCCCCTATAGAGACCTCACCTGGAGTACTGTGCACACTTCTAAAGCCCGAACATGAAGGACAACAGGGACCTCTTGGAGCTGTTCACGGGAGGGCTGCAAAAGTGATTTAGGGGCAGCAGGGGAAGATGTACAAGGAGAGGCTGAAGTCTATGTATACACTAGAAGCATAAAGGGAGGAGACCTTTAAGCATCTAAAGGGTATTAAGTGGATAACAGTGTCCTGTTCACAAGAAGTAAGGGCGAGGTAATGAGCCAATGAATGGAAACTGGTGTGGAAGAGCTTCAAGAGGGATGTATGGAGGTTTTTCTTTACAGAAAGGGTGGTGGTGAAGCAGAATGCACTGCCAGAAGAAGTGGTCAATATAGAGTCCTCTGCTGGCTTTAAACCCAAAGGGACATACGCAGGGAATGGTCAAATTAGGAGGAAGCGTGGGCAGTCAAGGGAAGAGGGTTAGTGGACATGAGGGACGAAATATAGTCAGGGCCAACTGTAGACTAGATTCAGTCCAGCATTAGCCTGGATGTGGATGCAGGCAAGTAGTGGGCAGACTCAATGGGCCAGTGGGCCTATTCTGTCATTACCTACGTTTACATCTTTCATTGCATACTGACCCCAGGGGAGAGGCAATGCATTTCCCACTGTAGTAGAGCCTCGTCTACTGGGAAGCAAACCACACCGCGTGGACCATTACCCGCTAGAAGGCAGACAGGGGACATGATAGAAACTTTCAAGTACCTCAAGGGAATCAACAAAGTCCAAGAGGGTAGCATCTTCCAGAAAAAAGAGATGTGCAAGAACAAGGGGACACAATTTGAAGATAGAGTGGGGACGGCTCAGAGGTAATGTGAGGAAGTATTTTTTCACGGAGAAGGTTGTGGTTGCATGGAACAGCCTCCTTGAGGAGGTCATGGAGTCAAGAACAGTGGGGGAATTCAAGAATGCATGGGATAGGCATAAGGCAGTCCTAGTGGGGGGTAGGAAGAAGTAAGCTGTTGGTTAACTAGGATCTGCAGCTTATCTGTTAGGTAGGAAAATGGGCAGACTAGGTGGGCCAAGCGGTCCTTATCTGCCGTCAAATTCTATGTTTCTATGTTTCTAAGGACAGTGGGGAAGGTGTCACTGGCAGCAGCCAAGGGTAGTGGGTTGGCCAGGAAAACAAGGGGGAGAGAAAAGCCCACTGGCCCACTGGAGGATGACAAGTGCACCCCCACCCAAATATCCCCATTAACCTCGGGGTGCCCTCCTCCCTTAAGGGACCTTGTCTGTTCCTTGGCAGTTAGTGGCATGTGAGCTGATCATTAGGGCTCTGCTAATGTGGAGCAAACCCCCGGACAACAGGGGCAGGGAGGATCCGGACAGAAGCACCGGGATGTTAAGTGCGTATGGGGGTTATGCGGGGCAAGGCTACATCTGGTTGCAAAGCGAGTTCTAATGGGAATAAAGAAGAGAAAATTAAAAAGGAAATAGTTAATTCTAGTGATTTGTTGAACTCTGAAGACTGACAAAATAATGGCCAAGTTCGGTGTATAGTTCCCATGAAGTTCCAATACAAATAAGTAGTTTGGCCTGCAAAATGGTTTCTGGCCAAACAAACAGTCATTTTGTACTTTACTGATGAAACCATGGGATTCAGGGGTGGACACAGCTATATAAAATGCAGCCTCTTCAAAGCAGAAGAGAAATGGCCAGGGAAAATTTCAAAAGCTCTGGGTGTCTTCTGTCTAATATCAGCATGAACTTCTACTTTAGTTTCCATGACTGGCATTTCCTGTCTAGGCCGGTTTCTGGTATGCGCTACACTGTGGAGATTAGCTTGGCTATATGCAAGAATTTCTTAGTCACTTAATCATTCTGAGAACCGACTTCCTTCCCCCCTTCCATTTTTTTCCCAAACTTTTAACAGTGTAGCTTTGACAGCTGTGATTGTCACAAGTGGAATTTTCATATTTGAAAGTCTTTTTAAATTTACAGGTTGACAAATGCAACAGAAAACAAGACAAGGCAGATAAATTTTGATCAGTATCTCAAGGCAACTTCTCTGTACATGGTCGAAGTAGCATTCCTAAAATAATGTATTTAGAGATTTATTAAAGACTGCTATGCTGTGGCCCAGTGGTGCTGAAGCACTGGATGCCACACCTTGCGCTACGCCAGCGACCCACATTTGGGAACGCGCACGGGCCGCTGGGGGTTGGCAGGGAGGAGATGGATTGAGCATCCATTGGACTGCTCACCATCTCCGGGGGGGGGGGATCTGCGGTTGGTGCACACCTGACCCTGGCGGAGGCTGGGGCTCGGCAGTGCACTGCCGCAAGAACATGGGGCGGGAGCACAGCAGATGGTTGGCGGGGACGTGCACGGGTGCATGCGTGAGCTCACTGCACGCCACACTCTTGTAAGGGAAAAGGAAACTAGGAAAAAAACCCTGATGGCTGATCATTGCGGCTTGATGGCTGTCCCCCAGCGCTCCGTCTCCGGAGGTAACATCCCAAACTGGATCCTAAAATCAGCGAGTGAGTAGGGGGTTCCCCGCTGCCCCACCACAGGGGGTAAGCCGGGAGCATTGAGGTGAGGGCCTGAAGGGGCGAAGCAATGGACGGTAGCTGGATGAGGAGCTGACCAGGGCCGGGGCATAAGAAAGAAATAGCTGAAAAATAAAATAAAACTGCTTTGTCTCACCTGTGTTACACCTGTAATTAGAAGACAAGTTGTATCGATGTACAGTATATAACACTGTAGTTCGTGTAACAGATAAGGACTGTCATTTAACTAAAGACTTTATAGTGAACCGAAATAACTACTTTCTTAAGCAGCCATAGTAATGATTGATATGAAAAATGTACCAACTGTATGGTAGGTTTATTGCAATGAAAAGGTCTGCACTATTTCTGTATGTCTCCACATTCAAACAAATGACAGTTTGGAAAAGGTTTTATATAAAATATTACATTTACTGCCAATCAAGATAACTTTTCTTACTTTGGATCTGCATGACTAAATTCTTACCAAAATGAGTCTGTATGGTACCGTGGATGTGGAAGCAGTCAACATTTATTTCCAGCGGAAACTCCTTTTGAGTAGCCATACTGTACAATGCAACTAAAATAAAACCTTTTTGGTGATTTGCCTGTCCGTATTAAACTCTAAGCATGGTATACTTCCAGAATAACTCCCAATTGTACCTCAAATAATTTCATACTTTAAATTATTAGTGTGGCATGTTGGTTTCGAAATGACAAATCTGTCTTAAAGGGGAATAAGTCAGCACTGATGGCCTCACACCCAAGTGTACGACTGGTTCATATTTGCACTTTGTGTGCAAAAACATTTTTATTTTGTTACTGTTTTATTGCTGTATAGTAGATACAGTAGCATCAAGCTGATTTTGCCAAGTTCCAAGCAGACGTTTCCTGTTACCAGAAATCCCAGAATCCCCTGCAGCTGACATCAGAGAAGGGCTGCAGCAGTGAGAGATTCAATAGCCTGCCGTGCACATTACAGTTCTTTTGTTTTCTGGTCCTGTTCTCCTCCTGGGTCTAAGTACAGTCACAGAGGAATTAGTGTCGTGAGAATAGCAGGAGCAGAAAACGCCTGATCTGACCGTATACAATCTCTAACAGGCACTGCAGGTTATTGACTCTCCCAGTGCTACAGCCCTCCTCTGATATCAGTTGCAGAGGATGCTGAGATTTCTGGTTATAGGAACTGTAGGCTTAGAACTCAGCAAAATCAGCCAGATACGATCTAACAAACTGCATTAAACAGTAAGTAAAATGAAAATGTTTTTGCACACAATGTGTAAACTGGGACCCACCCACCCACCCAACACACACACACACACACACACACACACAACTTGAGTGTAAGGCTATTAGTGCTGACTGTTCCATTTTAAACAAATTATAAAGGACTGCTCTATCCACTTGTCATTTAGCCAAGAGTTGACTAAGAACTCTTGGCTAAATGACAGCAGCAATTTTCTCAACAATTTGGGACTGCAGAATGACTGACAGCAGGATTGTGTATTCCGGCTATGGAGATTTCTGATTAACAGTTAGCTGCACAGCAGCCCCTGAATATGGGCAAATTCAATGCCTGTTATTAGAATAAGAACAGAACAGACTTCATGATGCAAACTAAACATACCAGCAATTTAAAAAGCACAAGTTTCAGGACACATGCAGCAAAATGCACATGCTCAACATAGATGTGTACAATGTGACCATTTGTAACTGTGAATTACAGAACTGCAAGTATGTTATGAGCTGCAGAGTTAAGTATAACTGAGAAGTAATTTTTTTTAAACATATAGAAACATGTACAGTATGGCGGGTGTGACATGCAACAAAAACCAACCCCGGGGCCGGAGCAGGGCCTTGCTTGCCTTGTGTTGTTTGTGGGTGGGCAGAAGCCTATGCAAAGTAGCTGCCACCAGCATGCACTGCATCAGGGCCGGAGCCGGGCCCTGCTCACCTACATTTTTTTTTTTTTTTTTTACAGGCAGACTGGATGGGCTTAGCGGTTCTTAGCTGCCATCAACTTCTGTGTTTCCATGTTACCCACCTGATGCGCCTGCTGTTCCCATAGAGGCAGAACGACTGTGGAAATGGCAGAAACATCAGGCACACAAAGAGAGACCCACTTACCTATCAATCGATCACTTAGCGCAAGTCTCTTTAAAATAAATAAATAAAATGTTTGTTGCCGTACTGGTCCTTGTACAACAAGATGCACAAAACAGGTTATTTGATACAGGATAACAACTGTAGGACCACCGTAGGTCTACTTCCAAAGTTGTTCCATGATTAAGAATGTTACAATGGCTTCAACATTTACAGATAGGAGAACAAATTCATTACATTAGTATCAACATTGACAGACAGAAGTACAAAAGCAATAGATGGACCAAGACAGTAGACGGTGATCCAGGGAGGGTCGTTACACTGTCAGAGGATCACTCAGTCAGTTTAAATTTAGTTACAGCTATGAATGTCAGTGAATTCTGGTTTCAAATTTGGACAAAGTTTTGCTCCTACATGATGCAGGAGACAAGGAGTTCCACGTTTCTAAGATGAAGTAATCGAGGGTCATTTCCCCCAGTTAGTTCAGGTCCTGGGGACATGGAGGGCCCCTACTTTTGATCTCCTGCATATTATACTTGTTTTTGGAAGAGTTGTTTACTCTGTTTTGGTATCTAGTTATCTGGTCCTTACCTATTTTGTAAGCCATGACTGCCTTGGATTTTTCCCCTACTGGTTTGTAGAGAATTCCAGTTTAGTCTATAGAGCATTTTGCAGATTCATTTTTCATTATATGAATCCTGGGCATAGGTCAGGTCTCGCTAAGTATGAATGAATTTCTTCTTTGTACTCCGCTGATACTTACTTTCTCCTCGATTTGGGTTCCTTCCAGTCAAGAAGTACAAATTAGGACATTGCATATTATGGGAGCATATTCATCAGGACAATATGCAAGTCTGCCAAACCAACCATTTTTACTCTTTAGGCAATCAAAACCCAGGCTGCTTATTTTGCTTTAATTTGTTTACTGAAATGTATTACACTCCTGCAGGCAAGAAGAGATAAACATAAATCTTGTCTCACTAAACTGACGTCATCACGCTGCGGATGTCGCAGCCATTTTAGGCTCCTATTGAAGCACAATCTTTGACTAAGAAGCAGAGATTGTTTACATTTGTTGGGACATTAATTAGTAGCGAAAATGGGTTAACACACATTTGTGAGGCAAACGGAGTGCATCATAATGTGGGTAACACTAATCTACTATGCTGTAGTTTTGGTTTTGTTTCTGTGAAAGCCCTGTTCATGTTCTCTTTAAGATGGTTCTCAAAGATTAAAGTATTGTTGATTTCCACTTCTAAGTATTTGTATTCTTTGGTTTCTTTGATGGTAGAGTAATCTAGGAGCTGGCTTTTCAGACCCCTGGGGTATCTGTTTTTTTGATCCCTTCTTCTTGAAGGCTATAGACTCGATCTTTTTTCCCCACTTAGGACCATCTTTGTGGAGACACACCACTTCTGGAGGGTATCAAAGTCTGACTGGAGTTTTTTTTCTCTATTTGAGAGAAATGTGTCACTCTCGTAATAGGCCTGTGCCATCTGCACAATGTTATCTGGGAGTGGTGTACATGGCCAGGGAGGTCATTCACATCGAGCAGGAGTAACAGAGAGCAGAATACTAATCCTTGTGGGACCCCCTGAACAGGTACCCCACCTCTGTCAGGGTACTGTTTACAGTCTGCGGTTGATTAAGGAAGTTGTGAACTAGGAGTTACCTCCTTCTGCTGCAGCACTCATTTTCCTTAGTTTTTCTAGGAGGATGTTGATGTCCAACATGTGAAATGCCTTTGAGACCCACATATGCGATTCTAACAGAATTCCCATCACTTAGGGCCCCTGCAACTTCCCCAAAGTCTGTAAGAATGGTGGATGTGGACCTGCCTGCCCTGAATCCCAACTGGTGAACAGTCAGTAGACTGTACTTTTCTGGGCACAAGGTTAGTTACTTGCAGACACTTTTTCCAAGTCATTTTGATATCACAGATAGTAGAGATACAGGTCTGTAGTGGGAGGGGTCACTCCCCCCACCCCATTGTACAGTGGGACTACTTTTGCATGCCTCCAGGCCTCAGGGAAGGATCCTTCCATTAGGCTTCTGCTGACGAGTTCTGTCAAGATTGGATACAAATGGACTGTTGCTTTTTAGGAACTTAATTTCTATATTGTCCAGCACCAGGGACTTGTCTGCATTAGTTTGCTAAATTCTTTTCGTACTTGGTAGTCTTGCATTATTTTAAAATGGAGCTAAGTCTGTTTGTGTCAGTGGCTTCTGCATCCTGGCACCACTTTACCTTGTCGTAGTTGGATAACTGTGTAGTTGGGAGTTTTACATCAGGAAGTGTGAAGAAGAAATGGTTTAGCTGGTTTGCTACAGTGTTGGGGTCTTGGGCTGTATAGTCTTCTTTTGTGAATTTGACTCCGTTACTACATCCACTGGAGTTCTCAAAATTTTATCATCTTCCAGTACATGGAGTAATTATTTGTGGTTTCCATTTTTGCATTGGTAACAGAAGTAACCCACGTGAAAGCAACGGCATGGATGGAAGGATATGCATATGAGGGAAAACGTATGTAATATTTTCAGAAACCAAAGAAAAATCATGATTTATAGACAGCAGTCTTAATTCAGAGTTGTTTATTTCACGTCTAAAATGTAGTGGTTATCAGGAAACAAGGGTGTGCGCAACTAACGTGTAGTTATTATCAGGAAGCAAGGGAGTACAAGCAACACATGTTGAATATTAAATCAAAAAAGGAAGCCAATGATTTTTTTTTTGGTTAAGTCTCAGGGCTCTGGCCTAGACTTCCATGTAAAGTGTTGTGCAGCAATGAGAACCTAGCAAGAAAAAATACAAAGCGGTTGTGCTGTTTACACGACATACATTACTTATAGAAAAAACAATGCTGGCAGCATATCTAAAATGAGAAACAAACGTGCTAATGCTGTAATAACTTGGAAATGCAAACAGAAGAAGAAATGATTACTGGAAGATACCATCAGATATGCAAACACTAGGGGCCAGGAGGTAGAGTGGGAACATGGCAAGGATTTTAAGTACCTAAGGGGTGTTGTTAAAATGGATGGCAGTGCCCTGCTCACAAGAAGCGAGGACAAGGTAACAATAGGCTACCGTGGATGGAAACTGGTGGGGTAAGTTTTAGGAGGGATGTAAGGAAGTTCTTCTTTACAAAAAAGGGTTGTGGAGAAGTGGAATGCATTCCAGAAGTGGTTGACGCAGAGTTTGTCACTAGCTTCAAACACAAGTGGGATTAGTTCTGCCCCTTCCTAGCACAAGGACAAATATGCCACAATGAAAAAAGAGGAGCACAACTCTTGTTTTTCTTTTATTTTGGGTTAAACCTTTACTAAATTTACTGCTTGTTTCAGCTTTTACCATTTTTACAAAGTAAGGTTACATTACACAGCCATGCATGCATGGGATATTTTCCAGCGAAACTCTGGCATTACAAATAGTCCCAAGACTGACATTTGGTTATTGTTCTAAACATGTAGTACTGTGAGTATCAGAGTGGACCACTGCAAAGCACACATATAGTTTTAATCAGTTTTTGTGTGCATTTCCCACTGAAATGTACTTGGTCTGTGAAAATAGGGTTACTCCCTTGTAACCATAGTTCTGGGAGTGGTATATGGTGCACATCCACACTTCTGGCAATACATTCTTTCCCTTTAAATCCTGCCGGAAGGTCTTCAAGCCAGCTCCTCCCACCCACCTGGGTGGTATCGCTCATGGTGCTGCCCTGTGACGTCAGATCTTGGAAGCGAGGATCATTGTGCCACTTGCCAGGGGAGGTTGGTTGGGTTGTGTGGATCTGCACCATATACCACTCCTAGAACTATAGTTACAGGTGAGTAACCCTCATTTCTAGGGACATGGATATGGTGCACTAGCCACACTTCTGGCAGACTCCCAGCAGTTCTCCAGGAGGAGGGGACAAGGCGCACACCCCTACTTGGGGAAAAGAGACTGCAGAACTGAGTCCCACAAATCAGCATCCTGGCGTAACTCAAAGTCGATGTGGTAATGGGAGATGAAGGTGTGTGCTGATGTCCAGGTAGTAGCCCTGCAGATCTCCTGGACAGAGAGGCAGCAGTATGTCTGGTAGAATGAGTCCTAAGCCCAGTGGGAGGCTCCCTACCAGCCAACCTATAGCAAAGGTCAATGCAGGCGACTATACACCTGCCAATCATCCACTTAGCTGCCAGTCAGCCAGGTGCAGCTTCAGCATAGGGGACAAAGAGTTTGCGAACCCCCCCCCAAACTCTAGCCGTACACTCGAAGAAGCAAGCGAACTAAAGGTTAACAGCCGTCCCTAGTCATTTTTGCACTGATCCATTTTTTGACTTTTAATGGACTGGCCTTTCAGACTATACAAGCTTTCCTACAAGACCTTCATGTGTCTTAATACTGGAAGCAGATTACTATATTAATTTATGTTGCTATATTATGTATCCAAAACTTGGAACCAAGAGTTGTATTTTCCATGTATGTGGTACAACTGAAAATTAATTTAAAAAAAATTACCGGCTTCTCTGGAAAATAATATATTCAGCCTGCAGTTTTTGACATTACTTGCTCCTTGAAACAAACAAAACCAGCTACTAGCAGGCAATTGTTTTTACATACTAACATACCAAAATGCCAGCAGAATAGACCTAACGGTCTTTCATGTCTGCTCATTTGGCCAGCCCCCCAACCTGGGAGCTGACCTTGCTGCCCCCTTCGCCTTCTCTGGCTTCTCCCTTCCCAGTTCCGGATATTCTCGCTGCACTGGATTTTGCTTCCAGAACCCTTCCCCTGTACCTGTCCCACCCCCTCCTGAACCCCTCCACTGTCTCTGCCTCCACCAGTCCCCTGGGCAGCACATTCCATGGCTCCACCACCCTCTCAGTGAAGTAGCACCTCCTCCTTTCTCCCCTGAATCTTCCCCCTCCAGCTTCCATTCATGCCCTCTAGTTGCCCCTCCTCCTTCCTTGAAGCACCTGACTGCTGCCCCCATTTACCCTCTTCATGTACCTGAAAACTTCTATCATGTCCCCCCGGTCCCTTCTCTCTTCCAATGTGTACATATTTAGCTCTTTGAGCCTCTCCCCATAGGTCCTGTCCCCCAAGCCCCAAATCATTTTGGTTGCCCTCCTCTGGACCCTCTCCAGGAGTTTAATGTCCCTTTTTAAGTGTGGCCTCCAAAACTGCACGCAGTACTCGAGGTGTGGCCTCACCAAGCAGTTATACAGAGGAAGTATCACTTCCCTCCTTCTGGAGGCGATTCCCCCTAGCGATGCATCCCAGCATCCCATTGTTAATGCAGAAGACTCAAGTTTGCATCACGAACAAGGCTTTTATTCTGGGGCATGCTCGCAGACTCCAAGGAGAGGCTGACAATCACCAGCTGCCATGGCCTCCCGAGTGGGTCTCAGGGTAAGGCCTGGGCACGATGTTTGGCCACACAACATCTGTCTCTCTCCCAATGTAGGTTGGAGGTGGGCTGAGCTTACAGGGGACACAAACTGTGTGATCAGAATGCAGAATAGTACATGCACTACTCCCCATCCTCTGCAGTATGACCGTCGGCCCCAGACGTACGTACACACAGGATTCTTGTGAGTGAGAAAAGGCCCCAGGGCGAGGGGGTAGGGGGGAGTTGTTTACAGGGGCAGTAAAAATGCCAGACTGCAACTGTGAACTGTCACAGTGCTGGGGCAGAACAGCTGTTGACAACACTGATGTAATAAACAGGGCCATGGAGGATCAACAATATGACTTAGTTATTAGTTGTACATATTCCGGGACCCATTTGAGGCTCAGAATTTTCTGGAAAGTACTATGCTACATTAACCGATGCTAGAGTTCAAGTCCAGTACTGAAAAGCACTCTTAAACATCCTCTAACACTAATACAGGGATGATGACCAAACTGCGTAAGAATATTTTGGGAGAGCATTTTAGGCGTTAGCAAGCAAAGTTTATGGACTCCATCTCCTGAAAGCAAGTCTGTTCTGCAAATATTGTACTAATTATATCTCAGAGAGAACATTTATGGAAATATTATCTTGAATGCATACGGGGCATAGAAACTAAAACTAGAAATGGCATTCCAACCATGAGGTCTTCTTCAGCAATGATCAACAAAGCAGCCCATGGGCATAGTTCTTTTAGCCATCATTCTTTAAAAGAGCAAAGTTTAAACATTACTTTTTGTGCCTTAATGTCCCCTCAGGGGGTCATTCCTACAGGCCCTTCCTGTGTTCCATCTCCTCCTGATCTCAAACAATTCTGGACCACCCCAGGCTCTGTTTCTAACCCTAATGAGTGGGGGTGGGCACCTCCTTAATTGGGAACTCCGAGAGGGAAGGAGAAGAGAAAGCTTTACTGACTTGGGGCAGTTTCAGACATCGAAGGAAGACCGCTTATTAAAGCAGCAGTGTAACGAAAATGGGTTAAAATTTGACCCTACCTTTTTCTTCTTCCTAATTGATGCCATATGTCTTCCAGTTTATTTTGGTGGTACAGTTTTTAGTTTTCATTATCACTTAAGAATTTATGAGAGTTTTAAAGTAATTATTTCTCAAGAAAAAAAGAAGGCCGCCTCATTTTTGCATATAAATAATATTGAGGACATGAGAAGTGCAAGAATCCAGACAAAAAATGCAAATATACAGTACATAGCATAGGAAGCATTCAGAAAACCAAAAGTTCTGCCAATATTTTTCACAACCATAGCAGAAAATTAGCTTTTTGGAATAACTTTTCGTTGCACTGCTGCTTTAAAAGCATGCATGGGACAGAAAGGTCAACTTCTGACTTACAGGGCTGGCAGTTTCCGCTTTTTACTATCTGCTCCCCCTGCAGTTTCAAGCAGTGATGTTACTGCACTTCAAGCACTGGACATCCATCAAGTTGCCTCACCCCTGCCAGAACTAACTACTTCCTGCCACTAAGTGCTAGTAAGACTACAGTGGAGCAGGACATGTGAGCCTGCATAAACAAAAGTGGCCAAAAGCCATTATCACACGAGGGCTGTTCAGTGGCTTACGTGAAATGAGTGGTTGTGGTCTTAGTCCAGTTCCCAGTGGGTAGGCATCCACATCGGAAAACCACCAGCACAACTGGCACTAATTTGGCACCCTTGTTGGCAGTCTCACCTGACAGGCCAAGGACTGAATGGGCATAGAGTATGACCTACCCTGTCACCTACGTAGTGGTCCCTCCATGGCAGCGTTAAGGCACATGGGTGGGACAGTGTGGGAAAGCTTGTAGAATGATCGCCCATGCTGTACCTGTCATGCGGATAGGCAGAGGACCTCTGGTTCCAGTGCTGTCAATCCAGAACCTTTCATGAGCACTAAAGTCCACACATACACACACACACACACACACACACACACCAAAAAAGAAATGGTGTCATTTTAATAAGCATTAACATTGTACTGAATCACATGTATAGAATGTGCGAATAGTTTCTGGTGATGTTACCGTAAGGTGAAGACATATTGTGTGATTTTTCTATTCTTAAAATTTATAGATTGCTGATTTATACTTAGTTTTCCAAAAGCAGGTGCGTGCACGCACTCACGCACACACACCATAAAACAAATACCGGTAACTGGCACGTATCTTGAAACCACTATCAAATAGATTTCTGTTCTTCAAATACATTTACATTGTTTGTTCTGTCAAAATCAAATATTTATCGAATGTATGTATGTACGATTATGCATGGCTTCAGACTGAAGTAGCACAATATGGCTCACACTACAGCTTAAAACACGAAGACTGACAGACTTGTAGACTTTCAAAATGTGGTCTGAAACAAGGCCCAAGTTAAATTTCATTTTATTTTTATACTAGAAAGGCAGGTGAGCAAAACTGCCAGTTTTCACAAGTCTCTGGTAACAGGCACGCGACAATTACCACAAAACAACATACTATAAACACATACAAAGGCATAACACAGGAAATTAAACACATCTACACATACTTCTGTTAAGTAAGAATTGTTTTAGGTTATTTTTAAATAGAGACAATGGCAGACACCAAACCTGTGATATTGGCGAACTAACTCCTCTGTATGGTAGGGAAAACTGTCCCTGTGTGGTATGACAAAGTGGAATTAAAAAGGAATGATCCGTGGAGGCCTTGTCTTGCCGCTGCAGAATGAACCGCCACTCGGACTTGGTAGTAAGTTATTAATTTGTTTTTTGTATCATATTTTTATTAATTTTTTAGAATAAAAACAAGGAAATAGAGTACAGATTGTTAGCACATTTCATCATATTGACACAGGACTAGTGTAAACAGCCACGTCAGGCGTCAAAATTGCAATTTGACCCAAATAAAAGCTAAGTATTAAATTACTGTATTACAAGCATTGTTCAGCTTCAAGTATATGTAGTCCTGTGCAACAGTCAGACAATAACTCTAAGGTGTGAAGCAAGAAAGAAGAAAGTAGAAGATAATTACTAAATTCTGATAACAATATAACAGAAAGTTGAACAGAACATTAATTCTGCTGTATAGATAATTTTAGTCCTACCCTATGTCAGCGTATGTCTCCTAAACCTTATAATGAAGTAGCTTGTTAATCTCCAGAACTGTAGTTCTGAGGTGGCCCACTATGCTTCTAATTAACTACAGTAGGTCTCTCGAGACTCAGTTGGTGGGGCGGTTTTCAGTACTTAATACTTCATGCCCTTCCGTAATATCTGCACTTCTATGGGGGGGAAAAGGGATGCTAGGAAGCCATCCCATTCTAACAGAAATCTTTCTCCCTTGCCTTTAAGGGCATACGTGAGCCTATCTGTGGCTATAGTTGCCATAAGTACATTTTCCTACATCTGAAGTGTAGGTGGTACACTTGACACCCAGGTATTGAGAATAATTTGTCAGGCTACTGCCATCTAAAAAGAAGAGAAAGGGTCAAAAACTCCACCCTCCTTCTCCAGATCTGAGAAACCTCTAATGCAATGTCCCTCCAACAGGACTGTATGGTGGTAAGTTTCTTTTAACAAAGAAAATCACTGCTATAAAGTATATAAAAGAAACTAAGTACCAGAAAAAAAAAAAATAATAACTTTCGGCAGGTGACCACAAACCGCACTAAAACCTAACCGGACCATGGCCGCACTACCCCATATTTTATTTTATATAATTGCTGTGGCGAAAAAGTTAAACCCAGCAATTATATAAAATAAAAAATGGGGTAGTGCAGAAACTCAAATTTTACACACACCCTCACTGTTGGATGCCTAGATAAGACCCTCAGGCTTCGCTCTCAGGGTTTACGTGGCATACAGCACCTCAGGTGTGTGTAAAATTCTTGTTACACACACCTCCCCATATATTTATTCATTCATTCATTCATTCTCGGATTATAATACCTTCGAGCATATAACAGCTCTTTTACAAAGGTTCCACGTCAGTGGGAAAGATGACAGACAGACAACAGATGGTATTACTTAAAATTTTGACAATAAAGTATTTAAAGTGACATTAACATTGCAACTAAAATTAAAACTATGAATCGTCAGGAAATCAAAAATAACCTAATAAAAGGAGGCAGCCCAAAGTGCTTTGTCAAATAGGGATAGGTAGTTTTGGGTGAACAAAAGTTCAGGTAATTGAAGATAAACCGTGGAAAGAAGGTGGAGGGTGAGAGGGGTGAGGTGAAAGAAGGATCAGGAAAGGAGGCAGGAAATAAGGCAGAGTGGTTAGGGTGAAAGTGGTCATTCACAGACAAAGGGGGAGAAGCAGGTATACTAGGATGTGTCAATACTGCTGATGCAAGTGCCATGTCAGTTGAAACAGTCACAGGAACTGTAAACTGCAAGATGCTGACAAAGAGCACCTTTAAATGGTCCCAATTTTGGTAAGGAAAAGATATCTCTGGGCAGCACATTAAACCATAGTGGAGCTCTATATGCAAACGATTGTTGCCCTTGTGTAGTCTGGCATCTTGGGACAGAGAAGAGTTGGTTGACTGAGCTACGTGTGTGCTAGGAGCTGCAAGAGGGGTTGAGTTAAGTTTATAACACCAGAAGGCAGGAGCCCGAAAAGTGCCTTTTTACTTAGCAAGCAGGTTTGGAAGGGAATCCTCCCATTTAGCTGAAGCCAACCTGTTTGCACATACAGTTCACACATGTGGGTGAGGCGTGCTGCTCCAGTAAAGAAATCGGCATGCTTTATTGCATGCCACTGATATTCTGTGGAGGGTAGTGGCGGAAGCTGAGCTGTAGATAACCAGACCATAGTCAACAACACATACTATGCAGCTATAGAGGGCTAGTCTAAGGGCTTCAGGCATTAGATTGAGTTTAATATATTAATCTATATATTATGTACTGTATGTTACTAACCTCAACAAAAATCTAAACCACTTAACACAATGTGTTTTATGCTAAGATTTTCAAGCAGATGTGTACCGAGAAGGAAGTAGCAAGCCATAGGTTCAGTGGGAGCTCTCTAAAATGTAGTTCTTCTGTGTAAATAATGCTAGATCATTATTTTTAAAATAAAGACATTAACTTTTCTCCTCAGAACATTTCAGGAGACAATATAAATGATCACGGCCTCCTCTTCTCTGTGGCACTCTAGACATAATTCTGCAGCAGGGACTCTGAACGTCTATGGAACTGTCAGATCAAGTTCTGCGACGAGGTTTAAAGTTCTGCAGCACATTAATAAACAATTTATTGCAGAGCCAGCATTTCAGATCTGGGGAGCCTGTAAGGATGGCCTGTGAGAAGCACTCCTAACTCCTGCCACATAAATGTAAGTTAACATAATTTCCCTTAAACATCCAGTGCTCTGCTTTTCAGCAGCTGTTCTGGCTCTCTGTATTTATCTAAATCTATTTAGGGCTTAGTGTCACTGTATGCAACATTAACAGCTAATGGCATGTACCCCCAAAATCTGCTGGCAGCAAACACACAGTTGAACAGCAGTTTCCCAAAAGGAGCCTGATGTAGCCAAGCCATGCAGCACCCAAGACTCCCCTTCTCTGTGAGCACCTATCAGGGGCCCTGTACACAGTCATAGTTGGGGGTGATGGGCTTTGGGGGAAACACAGAGTTTCCCCTGTATTACCACCCAAAAAAAACTGCAATACATTAAAAATATGGAACGTTAAGCATCTGCAGTGTCAGTGTGATGATTTCTTTTTTTTTTTTTTTTTTTTTTTGCTGTTTAACACTGTTTCCTCGGTTTTCCCCTTTTGAATAAATCTTCAGCTTGGTTGTCATCTTTCTTACCCTGACAACATCTTTTCTTTATTTTCCTTCATCTCCACCTCTCTGTCCTAGCCTGAAAGCCCTGGCATCTGCAGTGCCCCCTGTACGTGTTCTGTCCTAGAGCGGGCAGGATGATCCCAGTATCACACCTGAAAATGGGCTGCCATTCTAAACCACTGATCACTGGCCTATCACTGTGTCTCAGCTAGCTTTTTCTTTCACCTTTTCCTTTTGTTGCTGTTTTCTCATTGTTTTTGTTTCTTACGTCAGGTAAAGCTCCCTTCCCCCAGAGGAAATACCGGCAGCAAAGCTCTCTCCCTCCACCCAAGACCAAAAAAACTGCAATGCTCTCTGCTTTCTTCGCCCCTTCCCCCCAACTTAGTAAAAGAAAGGCTTTCTCTTCCCTACATGCCCCAACTAATGGCAGCAGTCAGTACTCCCTCTCTCCTCCTCCTCCCCCCACCTTTCTGACACCTACACCCAGTCCGGAGCTAATGGCAGCAGGATTTGCTTTCCTCTCCCCCATCAACAGCTCTGCAGGATTCCAGTTTTTAAAATCCAAATGTAACCCACCCCTGCCCTTCATAGCCCCTCCACCCACCCCAGGAAGGAACCCAATCCCCCTTGTTTCACTGTCACCCAGCCTCTCGCCATATGGGATAGTGTTAAACCCTATGCAGTTACTCTGCCATAGTTTATCAACGGATCTGGAGGTTTCCAGGGGTGTGCTACCTAGGGCAACCAATTAGAAATAGCTTAGTATTCAATTACAACTGCTCTGTTTTTTCTCCTATTTGTCTAATTGTCATATAATCGCTCTTTAATGCATAATGATCAGGCCTCTGTAACCATTGAATATGTGTATTGTCTTATTGTCCACCCTGATGTGGAACCTTTGTAAAAGAGCTCACGCTCAAAGGTCTTTCCGAAATACCAATTAAATAAATAAATAAATGATATTTGCAATGCCAGCTGAGCAATTTCGTCACAGAATGTTGACACACTGGGACTGGGCATCAGACTAGGGAAGTTTAAGAGATAGGGCCATCAGTTACACAAAGCCATCATGATTCATTCACTTTAGTAAGTCCCAGCCTCAAATAATTATTGTATTACTTTTACTGCTGTATTGTATGGTTTAAAAACCAAAAAACTTTCAAGCTGCATTGGTACTTTCTGGGGTAAATCGACTTGTCCTCAATGATATTTTTAGTTGAGATGCAGTGAGCTTAAAATCGGTCTTACCCACACATTCCTCATCCAGCCTTCCATTTTGTATCTATACCAATATGATACTGTCCAGAAACAACATGTAAATATTTAAAAATCATTATCTGCAGTCTCACCGTGATTCTGACTTTCCACTTAATTTCTTCAGTCTATCCAGTATTCTATCACTCTCTTCCTGCTCCAACAATTTTGTTTACTTAGCTGTCCCTTTGCTTTCTTTTTCTATAATTCACACTTTTCTCCCCCACACACCTGAGCTGACCCACCAGGTTGGCAACCTCCGAGCCCCATCAACAGCTACCTCTTATATTTAACACCATAAGGACTGCAACATGCCCTCTGCCCCAGCAAGCACTTTCCCTCTGATGGTTTTAAAACATAAAACCCACCCTACCCATCTCAGCCCCACCACTTCCTGAATAGCCTTGAGAGTGTCACTGAGTGGCCTTGTAGTTTTAAATTTGTTATTATCCAGTCAAACACTGTACAATGATCATCTTCCTCTTCCTCCCTCAAAAGTACTGCAAGGTTTCCTCTTAAGCCGTGTTTACACGGCTGACCTCGCTCTTTCTTTGGAGCATTGCAGAGCTGCCCCCCGATCTAAAAGACGCTTGGCTAACGCGTCTACATCTACCCAGGCCCCCTCAGCGCTGATGTAAAATGTGCTGGAGAGTTCTGGGAGTCGGAGCTATTGCTTCAGCGCCGCAAGTGAGAATGGAGCGCAGACTGTCCACACGCCACTTAAACCGCCTCGCCTCCTGAACATGTCCCTAGACTTTCTGGGACTGCCGAGCAACACAAGGAGCGGCTTACCACGATTTGGTAAGTGTCAACATGGTGGAATTTGCACCACAGCAACCCAAGTACTTGAGTTACTGAGGTGCAACTGTTGCGGTGTAAACACAGCTTTAGACATTATTCTGCCCCCTCATCAAATAAGAAAAAAAAAAACTACCTTGTATATCTTGGCCACACAATTCACTCCACCTAAAGCTTCGAGTCATTCTGTTTTATATTGGCACACTGTTTTGGTCTGGTCCAACGCTGTAGCGCGATCCACTACCGCTTTCTATTACTGCTAGGCTCAAATGCGGGATTCATGCCCAGTATGGCTTTGTGTGGGCCCCAGAAAGCACTCCTGGGATGAGGAACAAGCAGTCTAGCCCATTAACAGTGACAGGAAAAGGCAGTTGATCATCAAGCCACCTTCAACCAGATAAGGATGCCATTATAAAATAAATATGGTGACTCAAGGGGGCTCTCGGGGCCGGGTGTGGAGGGTTTGAATGGCAGAAATGGTCAGGGGTAAATTTTAGTTCTTATAAATTTACTTGCAGCCAGAGTGATGGGCAGAAAGGAGTGGGTGCAGTCTCTGTCTAACTGACTGGGGCAGTTTCTGTGTAATTTCTGCAGCCAGACCCTAATTCTGTGGCTGGCCTCGATTTTGGTAGCAACTGCTGCATGTGCAGAAAACAGGGGGCCTTTAGTATAACCTTGTGGTTAGAGCAAATAGCTGTGAACCTGGAAGCCCAACAGCCCTGGGTTTGAATTCCCCAGTCTCCACCTGAATATTGTGTTTATTTACTTTTATTTACTAAGTGACTCTTTTTTGTCCTTCGACTGAGGGGGTTCTGGACCTCGATTGAGATCGGGCTGGCCGACTCGGTCGATCAGGAGACATCGGGGTCGGTGAAAACCGAGGGTCCGGAACTGTTTCCTCGATGGTGACATCAGCGGGCTGGTCCCTTCATCAGGAAAAACAGGGACTGGAAACCTTTCTAAAGGATCATCGACTGGAGTCAGCAAAATAGGGTTGATCAGGTCGAGAGATATCTCAACCTCGTCAGCCACGTCCTCGATTTCTTGGCCAGATGGAAGATCCGTGAAGCCGGCGGCCAAGGATGTGATCTCGACCGAGGTTGAGACCGCGTGTTCCTGGGACTTGGACCTTTCTCGGTCCCAAGAACGTCTCCATTTGGACGAAGACTTAGGGTCCTTCTCCCTCTTCCGAGGGCGGGAGGAGTGCGAGCCCGAGGGAGCCTCACCCCTGGTGGGGAGAGACTGGCACAACTCCTTGAAGGAGCCCGAAAAGGTGGAACCCAGGTTCAGAGGAACAAAAAAGCTCCGAGTGGCCGAAGCCTGAACCGCTTCCTCCTCGAAAGCCTTCATTTGCTCCAACTGTTCGGCGGATCCCACAGCCGCGGAAACCGCCCACCTCACCTCACCTCCTTCGATTTCACTGGTGGGTTCCTTTTCTCCAGGCTCCCCAATTTTAGACGTGCCAAGCGGTCGTCCAGGATGTTGGGATGGAAGGCCAGGCAGAACGTGAAGGTGGAGGTGTTATGTCTGACATCTAGGCAGTAGACACACATTAGGTGGGGATTGGTGCGCGACATCTTCTGGCCGCAGGAGCACCAGCGAAATCCGGGAGCAGATTCTTCCTCCATATTCGATGAGCTACTATCGGAATCGACAACTCGAATGAGTTTTAAGGTAAGTTGCGTTAAAAACCGACGCTTGAAATCCAGTGCCCACGAATTGCTGTGAAGCACGAGGGAACCAGTATCTTCCAGTGGAAAGGAAGATCTGGCGTCATGGGGTGCAGCAGAGGTTTATACCACCCGGGTGGGTGGGAGGAGCCAGCTTGAAGACTTCCAGCAAGATTTAAAGGGAAAAGGGACATTCCAAGAAGTGTGATTGAACAACATATCCACGCTCCTAGAAGACAGTATTACAAAGGATTCAACAACAAAGATATTTACAATAATTACAGTGGTTTGTACATACAAGACAAAACAACAGAGGGTAAGATACCCTCGGTTTGCAAAAAAAATAAGTTAGTGGAGAGAATAGTTGAAGGTAGGGAGAAAGTTAGCAGAGAGAACAGTAGGAGGGAGGGAAAAGAAGGTTAGAGAGGGGTCACATTTGTAGTGGGTGGAGGAAGGTGGTGAGATGAGAAAGAGTTGAAGCAGTCATGAACATTGTCAAGGGAGAGGGAGTGGGGGTGGCTGGAGGCCATGAGTGGTCGAGGCCAGAGCAGCGAGCCATTATGTGGCTGAGGTAGTGGGGGTGGGGAGGGTAGAGGTGGCGAGGGACCATGCCAATGCAGGGAGCCGCTAATAGGCAGGGCAGAGTCAACTGGCAGGGGGACTAGTGGAAGCAGTCACAGGCCACTGCTGTGTGACCTTGAGCAAGCCACTTATCCTCCCCATTTCCATTTATCTTCCAGGGTTGCACCTGGAAAAAAGCTTCGTGCCTTTCCCAGCAAAAACAAAAAAACATTTTGAGGCTAATGGTTGCCCTGACCTCCGCTGTATCCAGGGCCTTATTAGGCCTGAAGCAATGAGGCTGGTTAGGCCTTTAATAAGTTAACCCTTTCTTTTTCATATCATTGATGAAATCGATTTTGCTGTGAATTATTTTTCTTTGCAAATAGGCACCTTAGAAACCAATGCATTCAAGAAATGGAAAAAAAAGTTTCCCCCTCCATTCTCTGTTGCTATGTACAGTAAATTAACACTTCTTGTTTGTACTGTACGTTTGCTTCTGCTCAAACAAAGCACACAAACGAGGCTGACATTCTCATTTTACAGTAATGGATAAACTTGTTTTTACAGCCAAGGTGCAAATAGTTGGAGTCAAGTAAATTACCGCATCAACACAGATCCTCGGAAAAGTTGTTTAATGCAAACAAGCATTCTCAGGAGTGACGCAGCAAACTGGTCCATTGTAACTGGGGGCTAATGCCTAACTGCAGGCACTCGAGTGGCTGGCCACATATTTTACCATCTAGCTATCTGACTCCAAAGTTTGCCCAATTCAGCTTATTTCAAAGCACAGTTCTGCCATTTCTCATAGAAACTGCTCCCCACTAAATCTGTAAGTAGATGCTGCACTATAGTAACAAAACAAAACAAAACAAAACAAAACATCCTTATAAAACTTTTCAAACTAGCTCAGATTTTTTTTTTCTTTATACTGGCCAGCTCCTCGGCTTCAGAGGGGGCTTCATACCCCCTCCTACTCCATCTGTCAAGTCCTGCTACCAGGAACCCTCTGATTTCATATTGCTCAATTGGCCAGGGGTGTATTCATTTTTTCCCCATTTTCTCCATATCCCCTGAGGATGTTGACAAACGACGTGCTGACGCATGCCATCGCCAAATGCCTAACAGCATCCTCCCTCCCCTGACTCCAGAGAACCAAGTGCCTCCCCCGCCCATGCTTCCACCAGCAGAGGAGCTACAGGTACTTAAAGCAACCCGGTAACCCACCCCTGGAGGAGGACAGCATCCGTTGGGATGCTCAATCCTCCACCCCAACATCGCAGATCCCCCAACCCAGGTCACCGGCGAGCGCAGGTGTGCCGTCCAGCGCCCACCCTCAGTGCCACCGGGCCAGCACTAGCTCAGATTTTAAAAAATTACAAGACACTATTAACATTTTTTCGTGTTCTCTAAAGAACATAAGTCAGCTATCAAGACCATTTCTTTTACAAAAAACAAGTAGGAAGCATGCTAATGAACCTAACTGTCACTTTTATGGGCTTTTACCTTACTGTCTCAACCTAATGAAGACAAGGGGTGCTTCATCACAACAGCAATGTCAGTCTACCACACCTCACATAAATCAGAGAAATGTGACCGCCATATGCCACAGAAGCCTCATCACCTGTGCTGACAGGGTAGAATTGTGCCGAAACCAATCAAAAGGCAACTGCAGAAAGACTTCTTGAGTTGAATCTACCAGTATGCACACTGACTGACGTGTAGACTTATTGGTCGTTGTCAGTTTTATGCTTTATTTTTTTTAAATCAAATTATTTGCAACAAAGAAGTGCAATTGTTTTCTGCTTAGGTTCTCTGCTATATTGGGTGTGTTACGATGACTAATCACTGACAAGTTTGCTTCGTGCACATCTTTAGTATGGTATTAAATCAGCAGACAAACATGATGTTATGCAGTAGTCAAAATTACCTTCCACAAGCACCAGCTAACATGGCTAGTGTAACCCCTATGCGGCGCTACTCTAAAGGCTTCTACCCCTGCCTGTATGGCAATACACAGGTCGAAGGGCCTGTGGTTGTTTATCTGCTCTGGTATAGTCCTCTGGGAAGCTATAACCACCCACCAACCCTTCTAGAGGCCTAAGAAATAACACAGTGGTACATTCACGTTCAATAGACAACAGTAATAATGTGCTCACACCCTTCTCACTCACCACCAGGGCTGGATCTGCAGGAACTGCCCTGAAGACCCCTGGGAAATAAGGTTATCAATGCAACAATACAATCTGAACACTATAAGCCAGCTAATAATGTGCACACTTGCCAGGTTAAACATGAAGAAAGACAATCGGGTCTCTTTAGGGGTGGTGAACAAGGGAGGGGCGTAAATCTAGTAGAATGATTAGCAATCTGATTTAAATCAGCGATTGCTGGCATGCACGTTAAGTCCCAATCAGAGAGTTCAACAACCCTGGGTACCCAGTATGTCATGCAGGCTAGCCTGAGGCATTGCAGCTAATGTTGGGGCCCTTAAGAAGGGAAAAAAAGTTAAGCATGCACACAACCCAACTGTTTGTAATCCAAGCTGGATGGCTCAGTCCGTTGCAAGAACCCAGTAAAACAATTAGATGGTACCACAATGAATTGAGCTTTGGTTGCAGGGAGCTACCAGGACCTGGCTACACTGCAGGTGAGATGTAGACCTCATGGTGATGATCAAGTGGGCTGGGGAAGCTGGGCTGAAACGACTCACCTCCAGGTGGTCGCAACTTACTTGATGGTGTTGAGCAGGGAGCCGAATCCCCATGACAGTCTTTTGCCGAGATGATCTCTGGTGTAGCAGTCACGGCCTAGGCCGAGATCAGGGTTTTATTTAACACTACAAATTGATTAGCGTTTTGCTCATAAAAGTGCTAAAACATTGTGAAAATGCATAGCACTTGCCTCACTGTGTTTAACAAACATAACACTTCTAGAAAACCTATATAAATACTTTCTATACAGTTAGCATTGTCCCCCCAAAAAACTGCTAATCAATTATTTAAAACCCTGCGAGATGGCAGGGCCCAGGCAGGATGTACAGTTTTGGAAACGTCTATGATCTTCTGCTGGTGAAGTCTTCAGCTGGCTTAACAGATTTGATCGTGGGGACCAAATTGTGACTCATGAAACACATTCAGCACATTTAAATCTCAGTTCTTCAGGCAACAGTTCAGATTCAGTCCAGTTGCAAATTGACAGCTTTACTGCGCAAACCTTCTGATCTGAGACCAATTCTCTCGCAGCTGGGCCAATAACTTCAGGAGCAAATCTTCAGTCCAAATCGCAAGTTGCAATGACTCTTCTTCTAAATCTCTGCCACAATTCCAGGCAGGAAATTAGACAGGTCCGACTTCTGCAATAGGCAGTTCAGTTGCGGGAGAATGTGGCAGGAAGGCCAGCTAAGCCTCTTCCCACCGATTCCCCTATGCTCCTTCTGGGAGCAGCTGCTCTAAAACTCTAGCTGTTCACTCTTCCATCTCTAACTGATCCACTGCTTCAGGCAGTTCTGGGGATTTCCCTTGTAATCCAAAGGGTTTGGTTGGCTGAGGGAACTGTCAGTCTCCAGGTCCATTTAGGCACCAACATCATTTGATGAGTGCCAGCAGCTTAAAGTTGAACCCAGAAAAGACTGAGGTTTTGGTGGTGGACCCAGGTCGTAGGACAGAGGGGTTGAGGACTGAGCTCCCCTCTGGTTTAGTCCTGGGGGGGGGGCTCAGATTCTCACCTCTGAATGGGTGCATGAACTAGAAGTGGTACTTGATGATGGTCTGACCCTTCGTCATCATCTGTCAGCAGTCGTCAAGCTGGCCTTTTACCATCTTAAGAACATTACTAGGATCAAGCACCTTGTTCCGTCCAGCGACCTGCCCGTCCTGGCCCACGCTTTTGTGACATTGCGCCTTGACTACTAAACTCCCTTTACCTAGGGCTTCCTGGGGTTGATATCCGCCACTTGCAGCTAGTGCAGAATGCTGCAGCACGTTTGTTGACTGGGGTTTCTAGGAGAATGAATATCACCCTGGTGCTGCGCGATCTGCACTGGCTGCCTATTCAGTGGCGGATCACCTTTAAGGTAGGTCTACTGACTTGCAAAGCCCTACACAGACAGGGTCCTGACTACTTGAAAGAGCTTCCGGTTCCTTATACCCCTCTGCAACAGCTCCGCTCGGCTGACAAGGGGTTGCTGGAGGTTCTGAGGGTAAGCTTAAAGTCATCTGGTGCACGTGCCTTTGGGTTTGTGGCACCTACCCTCTGGAATTCTCAGCCCCATCAGCTTCGGGAGTGCAGGACTGTGGGGTGCTTTAAGCAGGCACTAAAGACTTTTTTGTGGGGAAAAGCTTACCCTGAATTCTATTGATTTTATCTCTATTTGTTGCGTTTTGTTTTCCTTGATTGTGCAGCGCCTTGATGCTTGAAAGGCGCTATATCAAATTTATTATTATTAGCCAAAACTACAGCATTTCCTTCCCATAAGTACCCTGGGGACAGGATCCATTTTGGGCCCCCAGTGATTCCACTGGCCCAATAACTGGAAGTCCAGGACCCAACATGGTGGCTCCCATCCAAATATTCAAGCTGCCATCAAAGCAGGTTAGACAAACTTCTCCATCTTAAATATAACAGCAGATAAACCGTAAATAAGCACAGTTCCTATGTAGGCTCCCTCTGCGCAAGTAGTGACTGCAGAATGGAGCAAAATAACACACCGTCTGGCCAGTCGCAAGCCAGAAATAACTCAAGACTAACTTCTAAACACAGACTAGCTATGCTCTTAAAGAGACGGGCGCGGAGGCTCACTATGGCACTCTCGCACAAATAGATAGAACTACTTAAGACAGGACACCAGCCTGAAAGTGGGCATTAAGGAGCCCAGGAACACATTATAGTAAACCCCAAGTTGTAGGGGGGCTTTACACTAGTAACTGGGAAATTCCACTGGCTCAAATGGGGTACTTATGGAAAGGTTTCCTCTTCCAGTATAAGCCAGCATGACTAGTAAAATGAAACTTTTACAATCCCAGAATAAAATTTAACAGCACTGGGCCAGTAGGCTAGTGCCCGTTTCAACACGTTATTATGTATATTGAAGCATCAGGAAAACATCCAGTGAACTGATACTCATTTGCAGTGGTGTCCCAAACATATCACAAGGAATGCAGCCAGGTGCAACACATGCTGTGAGTGTAACATTGGCAGTCTGATCCAACAATTGGTTTCCCAGAGTTGGCAAAATCCACATCATTCAGGAAAGATCCCGGTTTGCTAAACAGACATTAACACATGTCGGTTACCATTTCTGTACTAGATATTTTCACTATACTGAAAGTATGTGCCAGAGTACTGTGGAAAAGCCCGTGCCATCGGACTTTATAAATCTGATCACACATTTTATCAAAGCACGTCAAAGGCTGGGTTACCAAGCATTAACCACACACTTTAAGAATGGAATCTGATATTCGTTCATAACACAAAGTCAGGAGCTTTTCATAAAAAACTTTCAACAGGAAAATAAATGAGCTCATTTGATACTTGATCACCCAATGCACAGCTCATTTATTGGACAACTCTTGCTTTGTATGCACTTGCTGCTTTCAGGTAAGTCTATATACTGCTTATTCTGACTCGCAGCCATGAGCCATGTAATCCACTGAAACTTTTATTCATTAATTAGAGATGACCTTTTAAGTTCTAACAACAAAAAAACACTTTTTTTTTTTTTTTAAACTTTCCAAACCTTGGACTGTGCAATCAGTAACACAGTAAATAAACAAGACAAGGACACTCGGAAGCACACGATAATGGCCCCTAACCATGATCCTCTGAAAAAACAGATATCACCCATCCTGGAGACGTAGATTTCAACTTTGACACAGCCCAAAAGCCTTCTGGTCTGGGGCACTGCCTTTGACAAGTTTGGCACTCCATGTGCCAAGATGGTGCCGAAGTACCTGTCTCTGGGAGATGTCGAGTGGGCAGACACCTTGGAAATGTCAGTCTTCCGTTACGCATGAAAAAGGTTCACTGACTTGGTGGCCAGAATGAAGCTTCTTCAACATAAATTAAAAAAAAAAAATCCTTTACAGTGCAAGCCACAAGATTAACGGAATCTACATTACTACAGCCGTGTTTACACAGCTGCAGCGCTCTGGCATTTGCGCTGCTCACTTCCTTCTGCGGTGGCTGCTCTGCCAGCAAACCACTGTTTACACAGGTCGCTCGGAGAAGGGGCTGTGAATGCCACGGAGGCGGCCAGAAAACATGGGGAAATAACTGGAGCGCAGCAAAGTGTTTATACCGCTGGTTGCTGCGCTCACTCAGATACGGGTACAGATAACTAAGTCGGTGCGGAAAATGTAGCAGAGCCACACTTGCAGTGCTCCAGAATGTGTCCACACACCTGACTTTGCAGCGCATCAACCAGTGCTCATGGGTTGCTGCACTGCAAAGTCGGCAGTATAAACGGGGCTTAAATCTTCCAATATAAGACGACAGAACCTGATGAGAAGTTTATTATTGTACACTCATCAAACACCTAAGTCTTCCCTTGAAGTAGAAAGATGCACAGGCCAAGTACTCATATAAAAATGCACTCTCAACTGCTTAGCACTGGGAGCCTGACATTCCACCACAGTAAGCATCCAGAAAATCCCCTGCACTCTTTCCCCTTATACTGCACCAATATTTTTATTAGCTTTCTTTCAGTCTTTTCCTGAGGTCTTCTCTACTGCACACAAAGTCCTGAGAGTAGATGCATATTTACCAATTTGTGCCTGGTCCTAGTCTTTTCATGAGTGACATGCCTCTGACAGATCAATAAATAAGCACGAGCATGACAGGCACGGAAAGGGTGGAAACTATTTTTATTACAGTGAACTTCAATCACATGAAAAGGGAATGAAACAAAGCCAGCTCAGTGGCATGGGAGGTTGAGGCACCAGTCGCTTCACCTCATGTCACGCCGGCCACCTGTTTTCGGGAACAAGCCCGGGATGCCGGAGGTCGGCAAGAGCGAGAGACGATCGAGCGTCTGGAGGACTGCTCTCCTTTCTCAGGGAGGGAGGGTTTGTCATCCCACTAACTGCCCTCTGGTGATGGCCGGGGGGGCAGTATGGGTCAGGAGGCACAAACCAATGCCCTTGCATTGGTAGAGAGGTGGGGTGGGGAGAAAATGGTGGAAAAAGAGCCTGGCAGGCTCCACGATGGTCTGCCTTGTCTTGAGTGCCATCCCTGGTTTCTAGATTGGGTCTCAAGTGAGAGGCAAGCCCGCATAGGAATTTCAGGAGTCGGTAGGAGTAGCAGGACGGAGAGTGAGTCACTCCACTAAGAGAGTCGTACCTGCCTGCCAGGACTCAGGTGGAAAAATAACAATTAAAAAAAAAAAAAAAAAAAAAAGGGAATGAAAAACCATCTGCAAGTAAAGTGTTTGGGCCATGAGGTCCTAGTTAGCCGAAATCTGGAAAATTAAGCAATAAGGCATGACTCAGGGTTATGCGAATGGTCTGATAATCACTTACTTGGGTGTAATGTGGCACGAGGTGTAGTCGAGTGCCACATGTACCTAGAAAGTGGTTAACTGACCATTAAAATAACCAGGTAAATGCCTTATTGCTGTAATCACCCAGTCCCCTGGGGTTACTAGAATCTCATCGGTGCTAGGCATAGCAAGTAGTGGGCAGCTGGTAGGGAGTTAGTTAGAAGCTCTCTACAGATGACATCTTTGTTTAGTCAGCTAGCCTGAGGAGAAACTGGATTATGTCATTTAGACCTCTCGCAACAGCCTGAGCCACTTTGGAATCAGCTGCCTAGGGACAGTTTTATAATGTTGGGATGGGAGTCAGTGTAGTTCTATAGTAGGAGTCAGAGTCAGCAGAGCTCAGAGTGTAAAGGTGCCTGCCGGCCTGCCCCGAGGCTAGGTGAAGGACCTCTGGTCATCATTTTCTCACCCCAGTGAGCAACACTGCAACCCTTCTACAAGAAGTGGTGGAGACTGGTGAACATAGGTCCCCTGTGGGTCAAGTCTTTCAGAGAGAAAGGAACTTATAAATTCAGTGTTTCCAAGGGACAATCCCACGAGAAACAAGATTTTCCAGCTGCCCAGGTCAGAGATAAAGCCATGGAAAAGCAACAGGGAGAAATGTGTTTTTCTCCACCATTCTAATGTCTGTAACAAAGGACAAACAATGTACAGAAACAGAGACTAGTTCTTTTCGGAGTCATCTGGTGGTGTATGTGCCCAGAGACAAGGCTAGAATACACCACTCAGGGCCCCAGCCTCACCACTAATATGTGCTGAATGTAATGTAAATGAGTGGATGCCTTTAGCAATCTGGTGAGATTGAAGGATCCCAATTTGTGTAACCCCAAAGGGATGGCAGAGGCTGGATGGAGCTAGGGTGGGCAGACCTTCATCTGAAATTTCAATCAGGGCGAACTGGTTACTGGAGAGGCACAAGGTTATCCTGCAGATGTTAACTAAGCCCATCAGGTCAGAAGGATGTATTTTTAAGTGTGTGGAATTCTCCATGAAATAGACACTTATAGAAGGAAAAGATGAAATGTTTGTAATTTTAAGTGTGTGGTAACCCCCACGAAATAGACACCTATGGGAGATTAATGCCCATGTAGATCCCTGAGCAAGAGGGATGGACGGTCAAGGTTCTGTGGAAGAGAAAGTGTGACAATACTCAAAAACATTGATCTGGAGAAAGAAAAGCTTTTGTGACTGCCAGTGTCTGCCAAGTACAGTGCCAACCTGGGGGGCTACCTTTTTTCTGTTCCCATCCTGTGTCAGAATAAAGCCATACTATCAAGCCCTGTTCTAGCAGTGGACATTCCATCTGCATTTCTATTTACTAATTGGCTCCTTCACTTCCCCTTCGCAATGTCTTTGCAACCCATTTCTACTTCAACCTTTGGACCTTGGGTCTGGTATTGTTCCCACCCTTCCTATCACTTCCTTCCCGGGCCATACTGTTTCCCCTCAATAGACTGAACTATACAACCTTAGAACTGTGTAGCCTTTTTTGATCTTTATTCCTTACATAGCTCTGTCCTTCTCTCCCCCTCCCCTCCTCACCTTGCTGGTTTTGGCTGCTACCCCCAACTTACTTGAATCCCTTCCCTTGTAGGATCTCTCTTGGACTCACTTTGTGTCATTGACCTTATCCTTGAATTACTGTATGTCCTGTATTTATAATGTGACTGTATATAATTGTTGTATTATTGATCTGCATTGTACATTTATATCTGTATTGACTATGCCCTATCTACTGTTTTATTTGCTCATTGTAACTGTTGTATATTGATTGTACTTGAAGATCCCAGGTCCACCTCAAAAACGAGCATTGCTCAACGGTGTTCGCCTGGATAAATAAAGATTTTGATTGACTGATTGACTTCTCAGTGTGAGATTGTTTATGGGCCCCCTCAGACAGTAGACCTAGCATAATCCTAGCACCTCTCTCCCAGAGCGCAATATAAATGTTATTTTGTGCCCTAACCCCACAACCTCTTAGATGTTGAGCCAGGTATCTGCCCCAGCGCCAGGGGTGGTATCTCTATTATGCCAGCTTGTGGTTTGATGCCTTGTCTGGGTACATGTTAGGGGGGTCCTGGCTGCAACATGCCACTCTTGGCCAGGGTAAGGGCTGCACTGCTATTATAATAAAAGTGAGAAGTTAAACAGTGCTGTACCTTGTACAGCATGAGATTATGATCCATACATATGTTAATCAGAGATTAGCATAAGGCTAACAGAATGTTTAAGCCTATCAGAAAGCTCCATTTCTCAGATCTTTTTTTTTTATTATAAGATATATATTGTATATATGTATAATAATTTATTAATTTTATTTTTTTTCATAATCCAGTTGCACCTGGGAGTCCCTGGCGGGTGAATCCAAGTAAGCACTGCCCCCAGCTGCCCTCCCAGACTACATCAGTGGCTTGAGAAGGGGATATTTACAGCATTTATTGCTGCTGATAGCACTATTACACCTCTCCTTCACTGAGGACATGGAAGAGAGCATATCGGCAGTGTTAAAAAGAGACAGTCCTCTCAGTCCTCTTTTATTCTGTTTCCCTGTGTAGTTTGCTGGCATGCACAATTATCGCCTCTTGTGCCCTCCTAATTCCATCAGGATTTAAATATACATGGAGATCCTTATGCCTGGTGTGAAACCCGACTCCTGTAAGGCATCCTGGAATTTTATGATGTTTTGGTGCTAAAGACTACAATAATTATGCTGTATTAGTCAGTGCTGTTGCTGTCCTCTGCAGTCCCTATTTTCTTGTCTTATACTGGCCATGAAACTTTTCAAGGCTCAGTAAGTGCCCTGCTGTTCTCTGTAGTTTAAAGTGTATCTGAGTTAGAAAAAAAATGCTTTTGGAGAATACAGGGACTTCACAAGACATGTAACAGAACTGAATGAGAGTATAACTTCTAGCCTGTGCACATAACACATCATCAATTTCCATGATGCCTTGCGTGAGTGGGGTCATGACCTTTGAAATGGAGACACAGGTTTTCACACCAGAGCAGAACAGAGAGAAGCAAACTCGTTTATATTTAAATTAGCAGGGTTTTAAATAATTGATTAGCAGTTTTTTTCTTGGGACAATAACTGTACAGAAAGTATTTATATAGGTTTTCTAGAAGTGTTACGTTTGTTAAACACATTGAGGCAAGTGCTATGCATTTTCACAATGTTTTAACACTTTTATGAGCAAAACGCTAATCAATTTTTAGAGTTAAATAAAACCCTGATTAGGATAAAATTAGAGGATGCAAGAAAGGGAATCATTGTCAGTGCCTACACACTACACAGGTAATAGGCTGAGGGGCAGTGTTTCCATTCACACATAAATGTACGTGAATCATGTAAAAATTAAGAAATTCACACTCATTTATGTGTGGAGAGGGTTCACTGCATGCAAAGGACAGCAAACAGGCATGAACACTGTTAGTACATGCACAGCACAGTGCACACTGCCCCTTTAATTGCGATTGTGCTCCCCCTCAGTTCTGCCTAGTTACCTCATGTGGCTGGCTCCTATTGGCTGCATCAAGTTCCCCCTTCCACTACAGCAAGTTAAGTTGGTGCCAGTGGTGTCATACCTAAAGCTGGGTCGAGAAGCCATGAGAATGCGGGATACACGTCTTGATGGCTATCTCGATCAGAAGAGCTGGCTGGCTCAAAGGAGATCAGCACCAGGAGACAAGAGAGCAGGTTGAGATTATTCTGTGGAGACCCTCCCGAGCCCCAACCCTCTCGATCCTGACTTGCAGCATGCACGGATCCCGGGGACAACAGGCAGGTATGGGACAGAACTGTAGACCTCCTCCCGAGAGAGCGAGAGAGTGCGAGTGTGCCGCGGCCCAGCCCCAGTGTGCATCCCATGCTCCCACCTGTAAGTCCAACCATGAAAAATTAAACTGGATCGTCTGTTGCTCCTGTAAAACTGAGCAGTAGGTTCTGTGTGTTAGTTTGTTTTTAAGGTTAGCCAGCAGATGATTATGTTGTATATCCCCAGTTTCCCTTCCACCGTGACAGAGTTGTGGTCTGGACTCGGGATTATGTGGGAACACTGACTCGCTGAGTGAAAGGTGCGGATTGGAAATTAAACTGAATCATTCAGTAGTGGCAGAAACAGGGTTGGGGGGGCAGAATGTGACTTGTGCTTTGGTTCATTAATTTTTTTTTTTTAAACTTTCTTTATCTGCCTTACACAACCCTAGACTCTCTCAGATGGGGGCACACAGCTTACCTCCATCCCGCCCCATCTGAGACTCAGTCCTGACTCTCGGTCGGCCCAACTCCTCTATTTTCCAGGCATCCACACCTCACCCTAAGTCACCATATGTGTGGACATCCGAGGACCGGGGGAGCTCCGAGGTCAGCCAGCGCACTTGACTGTTCGGCGTGGGGGGGGGGTAGCTCCGGGACTCCACTGTTGCCTACCAGGGTTGGGTCCATTTTTCTTTATTCCGGTTTCCCCTCTGGTGCCTTGGGCGTGCAATGGGCTCCAGCACACTGTGTGCGCACTCCCGTGCACACCCGTAGGCCGTCCTGCCAAGGCACCTCCCCGCGATGCTGCAGGTTTGCTCTGTTGTGGTGTACCCAGCCTCCGCTAGGAGCCACCAGAGCGCGGCCAGCTGTAATCCCCCTCCCCCGGGAAAGGAGAGCAGTCCTATGGATGCTCGATCCTTTCCTAACCCTGCCAACCCCCCGGAGCTCACTCCCGAACCTGGCTCGCCGGCGTGGCACGAGGTGTGGCATCCAGCGCCTCAACCCTCAGCGCCACCGGGCCAGCAATTTGTTTGTTTTCTGCTAGCAAAAGAACTTACTTGCACAGTTTTCCATCAGACTAAGCAGTGGTCGGGGCTCTGGGAGGGGTGAGACTCTTGAGAGGTGAAGAGAGGGGAATCGGTGGCTCATCTGGGGGTGGGGTGATCAGGAACAGTCTGTGGCTTGTGGTTCTAAAGCAATGTGTGGAGTTGCCGCTGAGGGTAGGGGGTTGCAGCAGAAACATATGGTGTAGAGAGAATATAACAGAGTCACTTCACTATGCAGTTGCTATTGTGTATTGGTTAAGTGCAGCAATGGGCATACAGTATACAAGGTATTATATACAGGACTGGAGCCCCCGCCACTGCTTCAGTTGCTACTCCAGAATGGTTTGCGCATGTGCCACTGCCATGTATTAAAATTGCTGCTGGTGGCTACCACCGAGACATTTACATACTGACTCCCTATCTTCTGTACTGTGTTACTGCCGCTTTACTAACTTGCCAGTCACCTGTCTAGTGTAGTTCAGATTTACTAAACCAGCTTGGCTGGCATGGATACTATTGCCTACATTTTCTGTTGGTTTATTTGGAAGTTAATATAGTAATATGTTCTCTCTGTGCTGTGCCATTTTCTTGTCTCCCTGCCTTAATTTTTTAAC
Source organism: Neoceratodus forsteri (assembly GCA_016271365.2). Taxonomy (NCBI): domain Eukaryota; kingdom Metazoa; phylum Chordata; order Ceratodontiformes; family Ceratodontidae; genus Neoceratodus; species Neoceratodus forsteri. The sequence goes on along the minus strand of JADMNL010000023.1, from coordinate 213,282,635 downwards.
TATATAAGTATATAGTACGGTTTTCTTTTTTTCTTGAACCAGTCTTGCCTGAGTTGAGGTTATTTCATTTCTACTGCCTAGAATACAACATGGCACTACTTTTACTATGATTATGCAGAACTAGTAAATGCAATTCGAAAGCCATAATCAGTATAGTAAAGTAAGAAAGTTCAGGGAGTGATTGTTAAACAAAAAAAGTGCCCTGCCTATGTTGTTCAAACACCTTTAAAACTTATATATACCACCTGAACATTTTTAAAAGGGTGCATTGCACCCTCTGCTGCACAGCTGTGGTGGGAACACTGCTGAGGGGATGTTCCCTTTAAATGCTGCAATACACCCCATCTTGTGATGCAACTCAGTACCATTCTGTCCTTCTACATCTCCTGAGCTGAATCGTTCTCCGGATGTAAGCTACGGGGGGTACTGTTTACTTCAGGACAGTGGGGAGAAGATCACAGAATCACCTTAGACAACTGTATAAAAAAAATTGCTTACTTTTTTCTTCTTGCTAATATTTGTAATCAGAACCATAAGGCCCCAATACTTCACTTACAGGCAATGCTGCCTTCCCCTTTACCAGCTGCCCACAATATATGCTTTCACAGACTCCTAGAACTTGACGGCAGAAAAGGACCCCATGGTCCATCCAGCTTTGCTTCTACAAAAGCTGGTTATCCCGTGGTATGCATTTATGTATGTTGCGCTTTATACATGCTTTAGTTTACAAAAAAGTACAGATCTCTTTTAAAAAACTTTCACTCACTGTTGGTGTCTTTTATCACCTATTCTGTTTATGTCACTCTTTGTTCTCCTCTGACAAGGTGCATATGGGAAAAGTGCTCCACCCTGCAGCTGATCCTACAGCATGGGATAGTGGCACAGGGTTTGATCCTGACAGATTAAAGAAGTACAGATGAAAGAAACAAAATACGGGAGTTTTGGTTTCGTCTCCAGTGCAAACAAGCATGAAGCTTTTCTTTAAAACTTTTGTTTAAAAAAAATGCATTTTCTTGCGATCAATACCTTTACAACACCTACACCAGTTTCACTAAGGAGACAGGTATGTTAGACACAACAGTTATTTAAAAAAGCAAGGTCGTTTTATTTTTATAAAGATCCCTATTCCAAGGGCTCAGGGAGCTGTACACGGCAAAACAGAAGAAACCAGGGAAATACAGCATAATACAGAAATAAATAAACTAAACCATGCTGAAAGCCTGAGGAAACAAATACAGTTTCAGCCCCATCTTCAAAAAAGCCTCCACTGAGCAGAACTCCTCAGATACATAGAAAGAGAATTCCAAAGAGCTGGGGCCACCCCTGAGAAAATGCTGTCTCTTGACTGCATTAATGGGGGTCTTGGGGCAGCCAGCTGTAACCCCCTCGGTGGAGAGGAGAGAGCAACAAGGAGTGTACCTCATCAAGAGATGCTTTGAAAAGCTGGATCAAAACCATGCACGGCTTTGTATGTTAACGATAAAATCCTGAAGGCTGTGCACCCCCTAATCAGGAGTCGGTATAAGTGCTGGAGCTAATGCAGGATAATGCTCTGAAAAGGACAGCCCGGTTATCAGCATGGGAGCAGCATTATGCCCTAGCTGCAGGCGGCGCAACAGGGCTCCAGACAGCCCACGGTAAAGGGTGTTACAGTAATTGAGCCCACAGGGCACAAAGATGTGTACCAACACTGCCAGGAGCAGAACCTGGCCAGGGAAATCAGGAGAGGGAACAAGGGGTTCTTTAGAAACATTGGGGAAAAACAAAGGGTGAAGAGGCAGATTGGCAGGATTAAAACAGGGGAAGGATGGGCACATGACCCAGGGAGCAGGTTGAGGTACTAAATGAGTACTTCGCCTCAGTTTTCACCAAGGAAAATGGCGGGATGCATCATACATGGGAGGAGATGGTGAAACTGGGGGGCCTCACCGATTGGCAGGGGGAGGGGAGGCATCACTGGCAGGTGGGGGGCAGGCAAAGCATGGAGAAGAGGTAGTGGAGGTGGAAATCACGGCAGAGAGAGTGAGGGAAGCTCTCGGGTCCCTTAAGACGGAGAAAGCACCAGGGCCAGATAAATTACATCCCAGAGTGCTGCAGAAACTGGCGGATGTAGTGGCAAAACCCCTGGCGGAGCTCTTCAGCATCTCTCTGAGGACAGGGTGGGTGCCTCAGGACTGGAAGGTGGCGCATATAGAGCCTATCCACAAGGGGGATCAAGGGAGGTGGCAGGGAACTACAGGCCAGTCAGCCTGACATTGGTGGCGGGCAAGGTGATGGAGGGCATTGTCAAGGAGAGGCTGGGGGGGACCTGGAAAAGTTGGGGTGCCTGGACGATAGACAGCATGGATTCGTCCAAGGGAAATCGTGTCAGACAAACCTTGTGGAATTCTATGACTGGGTGATGAGTGCCTTGAACCTGGGTAGACCAGTGGATGTCCACTTTCTTGACTTCAGCAAGGTGTTTGACTCTGTTCCTCACGGGGGCCTGTTGAATAATCTGGCAGAAATGGGGGTGGGGAACCAGATGATCAGATGGATAGGAAATTGGCTCCAGAACCGGACCCAGAGGGCCGTGGTTGGAGGGATAGTCTCATCCCCAAGGAGGGTCATTAGTGGAGTCCCTTAGGGATTGGTCCTTGGGCCCCTCCTGTTCAACGCCTATGTCTCTGACATAAGGAAGGGTATTAGGAGTGAGATGAGTCTCTTTTCGGATGACTCAAAACTGGGGGCGGTGGTGAATGGGGAGGAGGGGAGGATGGCCCTACAGGGGGACCTGGAGGCTCTGGAAAGGTGGTCTAAAAAGCAGAAGCTGAGGTTCAATGCAGGAAAATTCAAGGTACTGCACCTGGGAGCCAGAAACCCGGGCCAAGTGTACGCCCGGGGGTGGGGGGATGCTACAAGTCTCGATGGCTGAGAGGGACCTGGGGTGGTGGTGGACATCAAGATGAACAACCCAGAGACTTGTAAGAGGGCAGCGGCAAAGGCCAACAGGATGCTTGGATGCATCGCTAGGGGGCTCACCTCCAGAAGGAGGGAAGTGATGCTCCCACTGTACAACTGCTTGGTCAGGCCACACCTCGAGTACTGCGTGCAGTTTTGGAGGCCACATTTAAAGAGGGACATTGAACTCCTGGAGAGGGTCCAGAGGAGGGCAACCAAAATGATTTGGGGTTTGGGGATAGGACCTATTAGGAGAGGCTCGAAGAGCTAAATATGTACACATTGGAAGAGAGAAGGAACTGGGGGGACATGATAGAGGTCTTCAGGTACATGAAGGGGGTAAACGGGAGAAGCAGTCAAGGTGCTCTGAAGGAAGGGGGGTCAACTAGAAGGCATGGGTGGAAGCTGGAGGGGGTGGGGAGATTCAGGGGAGAAAGAAGGAGGTGCTACTTCACTGAGAGGGTGATGGAGCTATGGAATGCGCTACCCAGTGGGCTGGTGGAGGCAGAAACGGTGGAGGGATTCAAGAGGGGTTGGGACAGGTACAGGGGAAGGGTTCTGGAAGCAAAAACCAGTGCAGCGAGAATATCCAGGACTGGGAAGTCTGAAGCCAGAGAGGGAGAGGGGGGGCAGCAAGGTCAGTTCCCAGGGTGGGGGCTGACCAAACGAGCAGACACGAAAGACCATTAGGCCTATTCTGCTGGCATTTTAGTATGTCAGTATGTACTACATTTGTTGAAACACCTACAGTGTGATACAATGCACAAATAGGGCAGGAAAACCCTGGAGTCGAAAACATGTTGGTGGGGCACATGAAAACTGAGGTCTGAGAGGAGAACCTTAGAGAATGCTTTGGGGGGGTGGAGGAGGGGTGTGTAAGGAGAGATTTAGGATGGGGGGGACATGCAGGAATAAGTTAGTGATTGGGAAAGGGCATTCTTTAGGGTGAATAGAGAGGGAGGTACACAGAAGGAGCTGCAAAGAAAGTTCCCAAATGTTGGGGAGGCGGTAAGAAAAAGCAGCCTGCCCTGAGTTGATGCGAGGACGAGAGAGTGAGAACAGACACAAAATGAATGTTTTAATTGCTGGCCGTTTAGGAATGAAGAGATCATAAATGTGTTCTGAAAAGTGTGCCACATTATCCCTTCCTAGTACGAGTACTCAGCCCCAGCACTCAACATTTTGTGATGTCAAAGTCTGGAGAGCTGAGGGGAACTCCTTAGATAAGAGTGCGCATTTTAAAAAACATTTTTAATATGCTACGGTTCCATATCAGTCATCAATGCCACCGCTTAACAAGGCCCTTTGTTAGTGGAGTGGTAATTCTGACTTAAACAGATCAGCAACATATTAAAAATGTTTGTTAACAGATACGATATTACTGTCTGTAGGCGCACCCCGCAAAACATCATGTAGAGCTGAGCACCAAACCGAGAAGGGCTGTGCAGCAGGTCTCAAAGCAAATTTACTACCCTTCCCTTCCTAAAAGGCCAGCAGTATAAATTTTCATTGTGTTTTATCATTTAACATTTTATGTCCCCCAGACAGCCCTCATCTGACCAACCCCCGCCCATCACTCGGAATTACCGGGCTTACCTACACTCTGCCCAGGAGCGGAGCCAGCAGGGAGTCAGTTGCCATCCTGCTGCCGGCTTTTTCCTCAGTTTTACCCCAGGGGCCCCAGGAGTGGGTATGCATGCATGTGGAGCCACGATTAGTCCCACGGCCCCGGTAACGGCCTCTTTCCTCCCACCCCAGGCCTAGCACCTGGCTCCTCTTGGCCCTTGCTGCCCCCAGCCTCCACCAGGTGGCAGCCATCAGCCTGAGGAAGCCTTTACACCTTCCCAGAGAGGAGAGCTTGACTATTGGCAGCTCAATCCAGCTCCGCCCTCCTATCCCCCCCAGCGCCGACTGCTGCGAGATAAGGCATGCAGCATCTCAGCCTTCAGCGCCACTGGGCCGGCGCTAACATTTTAATTTTGTATCTGTTAAACCACCACAGTGTAAGGCTATCACTGGGTCTTTTGGGGGGGGGGGGGCACATTACAAAAAGAGCAGAGAAAAAGCAATGCTGTACAATGTTTGGATCTTCAGATACAGAAGGTTCAACTCGAAGATGCATTATCCCTTTGGGCTGTAGGAAATACATTTTTTTCTCTGCTAGCATGGTCTAAAAAGACCATGAAGAACAATTCAAACCGTTCTATCAAAATTCTTGATGGCAAAGAACGACAGTGGGCCCCTGTCCTCAATTATATACATTAGTAATGGATGGATGGCAGCAGCCTGCGGTCACAGCCAACCGCTGTAGAAATAATCACTAATCATCGCTGCGCTGACAACAGTGTCATCACCACTCATGGAAAAACACTGTTAATGGATAACAGCAGCCCTAGTGTGACATACTGTACTTCTGGGATTTCACACTGGACTAGTACAACTCTGCATTTATACTACAGCTTGTCCCATTCAAAATATAAATCATATAATTATTAATTGAAAGTGTTTACAGCTCCAATATGATGCCCCATCTAATCAAGACCAGTGACACGAGCGTGAGATGCAGTTTCTTTAATATGCATGCACCAGCCAGCACACTAACTGCAAAACGGTAGCCTAAACATGGTCATGGGATAAATCGAGACTAAAACTGCTAATACTACTACTACTACTCGAGTACAAAAATGTTTGCTTTTTCAGCTCTACTACTTCTTGGATAACAAGAATGGTTGTGATTGTGCAGGTGTGCAAATACTGTTTGCTGTGTGCGGTAGATAAAAACCAGGGCAATAAACATGACAGTTTCCACTCCTCAAACTGACTGGCTCGCTACGCTGTCAGCATTCCTCCAACCTTTGTAATGGGACTGACTGAGCATTCTCGGTTTATGAGAAACAAAGTGTTGCTGTGGTGGGATGCGCTGAACTACAAGGGACAGACATTCAAAAATTAGCACACGTGCTAATAGGGTTTTGACCACGCTATCCAGGTTTCGCCCAGATTTGGGGTTGAATCTATATTCAGAGGCCCCTGCAGTGCCAGCTACAGCTGTTAGTGCCCAGGAGCTACCATAATGCTGCACTTATGCAAATGAGGGGATCCTCTCCTGCGTGCGGGTGCAGCAGCCATTTCAAAGGGTTCCACTGGCACTAATGACACCCAAAGTGGCACCTTTACTGCCTCCGAAAACCTCGACGTAACTGGGTGCAAAGCCTGCACCCCCACCCAACCAATGGCAGGACTGCTGTACTGCAGCCCCCAAATTGCTGGCATGCCAGCAAAGATGCAGACCTTGGTGACTAGTGGCACCTCACCCCAGATTACCCGGCCCCTATAGTGAACATTATCCCTGGTGACTAGTGGCACCCCCAACATCCTTAATCTCTCAATCACCCGTCCCTACAGTGAAGATTATTTATCCCTGGTGTCCAGTGGCATCCCCACCCCTGAGCACCCATCCCCTGAGAACCTTATCCCTGGTGTCTAGTGGCAGCCCCCGTCACCATCCCAGTCATGATGGTTGTTGCCTTGGTGTCTCATGGTACCCCTCCACCAGGGGCGTGCAAATCTTATCGTCCCCTGTCTGGGGCAAGTAAATTTCCCTGAAAGTTAAGTACAAAAAGTGAGCTAATTTTACTGTAATGAAAAGGGGCAAGTGAAAATTCAGCTAGTCATGACTTGGCAAGTCCTAAAAGTTTTAAATTTGAACACCCCTGCCCTCCACTCTCTGATCACCCCTCCTAGTTATGGTGGCAGTTGCCCTAGTGTCTAGTGGCACCCCCCCACCATCCGATCACCCATTGCAGCTATACGGAATATTTCCATGGTGACTAGTGGCGCCCCCCACTCTCTGATCACCCATCTCATCTATCCTATACAATCCCCGGTGTCTGGTCATATCCCCACTCCTGAATGCCGTCCGACACAGAGACAATAAACAGGGGTGGTCTAGTGACCCCTCACGACTGGCACAGCCCTCATCTCACCTTCTCGACCAGTGCCATATCAGCTGCAGGGAGCACACACAGTATACAGTACACAGTCCACGCACTTATTGCAGCTCATACGGTGGCCATCCAAAGAGGTGAGAGAAGGGTTGTGCCTGTCACTCATTAGGATTCACTGCGTCATCCCTGCCATGCCAGTAAAGGAGGAGTGCATAGGTGGCATTCAGGTTGCAGGTGGGGCAGCCACTGGACTACCACTGTTAGCCAGTCCATGTCAAAAGGCATTTGAGGGGAGGGTAGCTCTTAACACCAGGGATTGTACAGGTAAATGGGGCCAGGTGATCAGAGGGAGGGATGGCACTAGACACCAGGGACATGTTCCATATAGCTGAGACACATGATCGGAGGGTGGGGGGTGTCATTAGCAACCAGGGAAATATTCCGTACAGCCAGTATGGGTGATCAGAGGTGGAGGGGTGCCATCAGACACCAGGAATAAACTATATATGAACTAGAATGAGTGCGTGGAGTATGAGAGTGCCACTAGATACCAGGCAAAATGTTACCATATAGGGAACGGGTGTTCGGGGGGGGGCGGGTTCCACTAGACACCAGGGATGAAATGGCAGGTGCCCACATTATGAGCATGAAAGGGCTACCGTTTCCTATGCAAATGAGCCCATAATGGGCATGCAAACTGCACCGTAGCACCTTGTATGTCCAATAAGCTCACCTGCATTTTGCAGCTGAATATCACGCCGTGGCTTCTGGCACTATCCAGTCCTGGGTGCAAATTCTTTATGGGCTGGATACTGCCCAGGTCCATGTTGGGACAGTGCAGACTGCCTCACCGCTGCACCAACATGGGCTGATATTCAGTAGGACAGCGATGGTCCACTATCTAACGGAATACCGCAGCCTCTGGGTCAGGCACAAGCGCAGGGAAACCTTTGCGCCCGTTTTTGAATATCTGGCCCCAAGCTGGAAAATGAAGGCACAGTCTTCACAGTGAGACACGTACAGTGTGGAGGACCAGTGTTCCACCTTGGTTCTGAGATAGGACCCCAGGAATTCTTTGTCTCTAATACTATCTTGTTCTAAACTTTGAAACTACTGCGCAGTAGTGACTCTTTTTTTTTGCCTAGTCTTTTCCCAGGTTACGGTGGGGTGGCCACCTATCGTAGCCCTGTCATGTCCTCCTTAGTACTTATTCTGTCTTTTACATTTTTTACAGTTTCCTTTTCTTTCCTTGGGTTGGGTCCTGCAAATGGAAAATGTGCCAAAAGTACAGTAAAGGCATTATGTGGAATATGCCTAAGTCAGTTACTGGCATAAAGAGTGCACTCATATAATGAATGGTGCCTGTATAGTAGGATAAGGCTGAAACCATTATGAAATTAAAGGAACATGCATGCATGAGTTTGTACTAAAAATGCTTGATGCTGTAGAAAAATAATGACAGTTAAAAATGTCTGTGCAAAGTTTTATGTAGCTCCAGTAGAAAACAATACTGCTGCAGCATTTAAATGTAGAAAACATGCCCCTTGTGCTAGACAGGAAAAAGGGGGAACACAAGCTTTATTTTTTCTTTTGGTTTGTTAAGAGCTAGTGACATAGGATTGAAATGCTGCATCAAGCCAGAAAGGTTTAGTTTACGCAGCAACATAAACGCAGTTTAAAACCGGGGCAGCATGTCTTTGTAACTTTTAGTGCCACCTCATGCTACTGTGCTGCTGCTTCTAAAAAAAAAAAAAAGGAGAGGGATCAGCTGTTCTTTCTCTCTGACTCTGAAATTAAACATAAAAAGCAATTAGGCACTGTTGGGAAGCAGTAAGAGACTGCAAAGAAAAGAAAACATAAGGAGTTGCAGTCTTTGCAGAAGCGAATGGCTGTCACTAAACTTAAACATTTCAGCCACCCCTTCATTCGGCAACTCCCTCAGAACTATAAATAAACACAAAAAAAGCGGGGCTACTAACAACGAGCCAGTATTGAAGTACAAGAAATATAAACGTGCAGTGCCCTGCAGTTTCAGGATGATGTTTTTTCTTTAATGCTTTATCAAATATTTATAAAACTACATTCAGCTACTTCAGACTACAGAAACAATTACTTATTCACCTGCATTGTACTTTCAATTTTTTTTTTTTTTTTTTAATTAAACTCTAGGATCACAAATACATTTTAAATGTTGTCAGTTAACCCCCCTTGTTTGGTAATTCTTGTGCACATTTTTGCCTCTGTACAAATTAAAGAGAGTAATACCTCTGTGTCGTGTATCAGCTGTTCCATGATCCTCAAAATGTCCTGTGCCAGGCCTTCCTCAAATCCAGGAGTCTAGAGAATGCTCAGCTATAGGGGAAACAGCGCCCTCCAATTCCTAATTTTATAAGAAGAGGGGCTGTCACTCTCAGATTGTAGGAGGGGCTGAAAGGCTCATTTTATTTATTTTATTTATTTTATTTAGTTTTTGTTGACCAGGTAAGTGCACTAGACAAATCCTGCCTATTTTCAGGCATGACCCGGGGGAGGGGGATACAGATGAATGCCAACTGACCTTGAACCAGATTAAGCTGTTGGTGGTATGTTTTAGTGAATGAGGGAAATTTGGCCAGGACACCAGGGAAATTCCCCTACTCTCTTCGATAAGTACCAAGGGATCTTAACATCCACCTGAACTACCACCAATCCAGGCAGATGGGACCGCGGTTTAATGTCTCATCCGAAACACGGCACCTCAGAAGTGCAGCACCCCTCTCATGCTACACTACAGTGTCAGTACTGGGATATTAACCAGAATGTCAGATGTGGGAACTGAACCCACAGCCCTCTGATCTCCCGGTCTCAAGAGGAGAGTATGCTACCTACTAAGCCATTGACACTAAAGATCATTGTCTAGTCTCAGAGTATTTTAAAGCCCATAAAGTCTTTTTATGATGTTAGATGAAGGTTTATGGTGCAACTGCTTAACCTGTTTATGTTGAGTGGTCACCCTGAGCTATTTTGATAATGTACAGCTAAAATAATGTATGTATAGATTAAGGGCCTGGTCAGGTGACCCAGCTAGGGACTATATATACACCTCTTGGAGGTGAGGTTAATCAGAGGAGCCTTGGTAATAGTAATGAACAGAGCTACCCAAGGGAAGTAGCCAGAATAGTTACAGAAGGAAACATCCCTGTATTGACAGGTTAGAACTGTGAGAGCTACCGATTGTAGTGTATTTTTGTTTCATATTTTGATTCATCTAGTTTGTTTGCCTCGAGTTTAATATCACACTCAAGTGTGTTTTAAAACTTAGAAAAGCTGAGTCTGTTTTATCTATCTCACACCCGTCCACATACAGCGGTGTTTTGTTAGTGCTGTAACCTTCATTTATACTACTGAAAGTAAAGTCACATTATAAACCAACAGAGATCAGCTAAAATAGGTTACCCTGTACACCAAAACCAAAACAGTGCTGATGAGAAATGGAGAAGTAGCACTTTGACTGGTTGCCTTGATTAGTATATAAAAAAGCATGACTGCGAGGTGTGTTTACAGTTGCACTATAACCTGGCTTGGAGGTACCAGCCACTTCTTGTTCCACAAGTAGTAAGATTAAAATTTACTGTCATAAGGGGCACCACTTCTTGTTGCACATGTAGTAACATATATGGATAAAAGGCTCTGCTGTAGGTTCTCTCTCCTCCGCTTCTTAAGCAGGGAGGAAAAAATATGGTGTGGTGTGCAAACACACTCATTCACAGGGATTTCCTACCCACTCCACTACCCAGTGATTCCGTTGGTAAGCAGAAATTTGTCTGGGGCTTACCCCGAAGGCCTGTACTGTCTCCAGAGCCACCCGGATGAACTTTGCAGTAAATTATTGAAATATGCTGCGCCAGTGGTGGCTTACCCACTGACGCAGATTTTTAGTCTGTCCATAACTACTGCAGAATTGCCAGATGAATGGAAGTTGGCGAAAGTAATCCCTGTTTTTAAAGCTGGAATAAAAGGGAGGCAGTATAGCGCAGTGGTTTAAGGCTCTGAGCTGCAAATCTGAAGACCTGGGTTTGAATCCCACAGCCCCCATTTGCATACTGTGTGACTCTGAGCAAGTCACTTAACTTTCCTGTGCTCCCAGGTTGCACCTGTAAACAAGCTTTCAGCTTAGTGTGTCTCATCAATTGAAATTAAATAAATAAATAAATAAATAAATAAATAAATAAATAAGGGGGGGGGAGGGGAGGGGGAGATCAATAACTATAGACCCATCTTGTTAATTTCTGTAGTGGCTAAGATATGTGAAAAGATGGTAGCACAGCAGATAAAACAATATTTGAATGAATATGGAATTTTAAATAGTAGCCAGTCAGGTTTTAGAGAAATATACAGTACACAAACAGCCCTAATAAAAGTAACAGGAGATATAGAAACGGCTATGGATAATGGTTAATGACAGGTGCCTTACTAATAGATCTGTCGAAGGCAGTCGACGCTCTAAATCATAAAATACTACTAATAAACTAATTTACCTAGGTTTCTCAGCGAATGCCATAAATTGGTTTAGTAACTATTTAGGTGGCAGAAAGCAAAGAGTTTTCCTGAGTTCATACCACTCAGAGTACAAGGAAATGAAACAAGGGGTACCCCAAGGCTCAATACTGGGGCCTATTCTTTTTAACTTGTACACAAATAATTTGGATTTCAAACAGCAACATTTAAAATATCACCAGTATGCTGATTATACAATTTTGTACCTGTCTGGTCTTGAGATAACTGGCATACAAAAAGGTCTTCAGGAGGCTTCTGATAATATTCAGAACTATTATATCAATAACAAACTAGAACTGAATAGCTGCAAAACCAAAATTATGTTGTTCGGGCAAAAACACAGAGAGTCACCATACCTCTCAACCTTTTGTCACTGAAATGAGGGACATGGACATTTTTGGACACTCAAAATGAGGGGCAATGAGGGACACAGACCCTCAGAATGAGGGACACATCCTAAAACATGTAGATACAAGCTCAGAACACTGTGAAAACCATAATGTTTACTTGTACAAAGTTTATTTTGTATTTAGTATTTTAGAATATTAACAGTTTCTGCTTTAAAGTTTGAATTTACAGCACATTCTCTGTCTGGGCAGCACCTTTTCTATGAGGGACAGATGAAGGACAGAACAATTTTAAGGGGCAAAATGAGGGATGTCCCTCGTAATGAGGGACACTTGAGTGGTATGAGAGTCACACGTTGGGAAAACCTTGGATATTAGAGTAAAAGATGGAACATCCTTACACTCAAAGAATATAAATTTCTAGGACCCTGGCTGGATATAAATTGTAAGTGGGACATATAAATAAATTAGTAAAAAGACTAGGGCAACAGCTAGGGATGCGCCATAAATTCAAAAATCATCCCCCCCCCACCGGAGGATTAGGATGCATGTGGTCAACACAATGTTGATACCAGTAATAGATTATACCGATGTGGTTTATGGAGGGGCCTCAAAAACAGAGTTGGGGAAAGCAGATATATTGTATAACAGGATGACCAGGTACGCCATTAGATGCACAAAGACAAAACACACTGTGATCTATATAGAGAACTAAATTAAGCACATTTGGATGTTAAACGAAACCAACATAAAAGTAAAATTATGTATAACACTCTTAAAAGTAAGGTTCCTGACTATATTGCGAAAGAATTAAAAATAAAACAACCAAATCGGAAATTAAGAATCTCAATCGATAGAATTTGAAGTTCGTAAAAAGAGAACTTTAACTGGATGTGCCTCCTTATTATACAGAGGGCCCAAAGTATGGAATAGCCTGCCAACAAGCCTGCGGCTATACGGCTCCAGTATAACATGGTATCAAATTAAGAAATGGTACCAGAACAACTATGGTACACAAAGGGCGTATTGTACCCCAAGCGACGCTGGTTAAATATCAAGAGCCTGGCCAGAGTATCGGGATATGATACTGATGATGATTGATGAACTATGAAAGTTTCTGTATGACTATGCATTTGCACTTTACAATGTATGATGTATATTGTATAATTTTGGTTTTTATATTTTTTATCTTTGTAATCAGGTGCTGATTTTTATATGGTACCCCTTGCAAATTAGTGTAATTTTGTACGAGTGTAAACCATGTTCATTTTATAATGAATAAATCATTGCCTCCACTACTACTGCCTCCATTGGTAAGCTGTTTAATAGGTTCACCACCCTCTCAGAGAAAAAGTGCCTCCTAAGCCATGAATTTACCACCAGTGAACTGCCAGGCCTGTCCCCACAACCTGCTGGAAGACAGCAGATCAAACTTCGCCAAATGTTTGATCCTGACGATACCCTTCAGTATGTGTTAGGCTTGGATCATGTCCTCTCTGAGGCTCTCTTCATCACAGCCTTTGTACCACATACACCTGATCAGTTTGGTGTACTTGCATTACACCTTGTGGTTTTCTTCAGTGTCCTTTTTGTATTGAGGACCCAGAACTGACAACAGCACACCAGGTGGGGCCTGAACAATTGTAAAGTGGAATACTGCCAGCCTCCACCTTAATACACTGCAGCATTCTGCCGGCCCTCATGAAAGTGCTGCACACTGCTCGTCCTGCTTCAGCCCTTTGTCTATTCTGACCAGGAGGACTTTTTTTCTTCTCTGCTGCATCAAGAGAAACATCACACACTGTGCAGGTCTGACCTCTCTTTTTCCAACCAAAGTGTAGTACCTTGCATTAGGCTAAAGTGAATGTGACATTCAAATCTATTTGGTGTGTTAAGGAAATGGTGCGGGTTCACGTCAGGTGTTGCTAAATACATTCATAGAAACACAGTCCGCAAGGAAATTGAGGGCACTCAAGCACTGCAGATGCTAAATTAGCTGGCAGCAAAGGGGTGTGTCACCCATTCAGTTACTGCAGCTCACTGACACCTGTGAAAAATGAAAACACCTAAAAAAGCCATGGAGGACTCCTGCTGAGCCTCTCTGGCTCTGCCTCTGGAAGTCCCTAAGAAAGATCCTTGTGGCCTGTGTTTGTAGAAACTGAATAAGAGTCTGACCACCTGTCCAGCTTCTTAAGGTCCTAAACTAAAAAGTACTCCAATGTACTCCATACACCCCATAATGGGGTCATACTTTTATGGATGTTATGTGACCCTGATTCAATAATCTGACAAAAAAATTTTTATTTTATTCTTTATTTATGTCCCCTTCCGATGCCACAACCGGTTTGTTTATGCCACCTTCCGATGCTGAAACCACTCCTTTCCCTTAGGTACTCCCAATGTGTTTTGTGGCTCCCCCGAACTCCTAGGTATGCCCAGAGGACCAGCACCCATCCTGCTGCAGTTTTACCACACACCCCCGCCCAGGAGGAGAGAGAGAGAGACTGACCCTTCTCTCTCTCTCTCCTAACACAAAGTGCTGTGTTGGGTGGTCCATTCTGGGTTCCCAGGATCAGTCCGGTCGCTAGGCAGAGTGGGGCCCGCCATCAGGTGTGGAAGTGGGGTTCCGTTTTCCGGATTCTCCCCGAGCCCCAAGGACGACAGAATATGAGGAGGTCCAAGGAGGCATGCACACACTGAGACATGCTGCCACTCCAGACCCCAGCCAACATCCATCTCTCTCACTCTTGTGGTGATCCCAAACACACTGCCAGCCATGGTCACCCAGGTGGCAGCATCACAATGGGAACAGCAGCCCTTCCTCTCCAGAGGAGGAGAGCAGCCCTTTGGGCACTCAGTCCTCCTCCCGCTGACCGCTCCTCCAATGATCCCAGCTCATTCCCGAACCTAGATCGCCGGCATCGCAAACAATAACCCTAATGCTGTGCCAGTGAGCCGATAATCTGACAAGATTTGATTTGCTTAGTAACAATACTTTTTAGTGCTCATAACAGGTGCAACACTAACAGCACTGGAGACCCAAGTCTTTATTTCTCCACAGGCACAGTGCAAACAGTTAAAGGGAAAGCTTCCCTCACACTACCCTGACAATGCTGAACTGTCACCAGGCATGGCTGAAAACAAGACCTAGTGACCCAGTCCAGATTACTCTGTTTAACAAATACTGTCAAATAAAACAGGGTTTTAAACCTGCCACTGAGTGGCCACCTCTACTGGTTGACAAGGAAGTTCAGACTTCACACTTGCAAAAAGCCTAGCAGAATTTTGCTGTGAATTCAACAGAATTCTGCTAAGTAAACTGCCATTTTTTTAAGGCGAACTGAGTTTTTAATGTGAATTGCATTTTTGTTTGTTGGATCATGGGAAATGTATTCTGTGGGGAAACCGTAGAAACTGCAGAATGATTCTATGTTCTGTGTAACTTTATCTCAATTGGCAAAATGTCCATGACTTTTCATAGCGGAAAAGGCCTCTTTTTGCTGAGGTGAAATTCCAGTGAAACTGGAATTTTGCAGTTCCACACACCACTAATTCTGACAAGGGCTGTACGAATACCCTTTATTCTGAATATTCAGTATTCAGGTCCCAGACATTTGGACAGGAAAAGTATTTTTTTTTTTTTTTTTTTTGTTAATAAAGCTTTTTCTCCCACTGGTCAGTGCAGGCAGGCTCTCAGCCTTGTGCCTGCCTCCTGTCGCCTGGCATCTCTCTCTCTCCTGGTCTCGATCCCTAGATACCCATGGACTGCCCCCTGGGTGTGGTGGGGCTGGGAAAGGGAGGGCAGTTCCCCCCCCAGAGATTCTCATCCAGATTGTTGAGCCAGAGACCGGGCTATTTTCTGTTTTCTCCCTGTATTCCCTCCTCAGCCATGGCATCATGTAAGCGTGTGTGCATGGAGACGCGCACACGCACACACACACATACTGCAGAACCACGGCACCTCCCTACATGCTGCTCGAGCTGCCTAAGCTACCTCCAAGCCTCCACCTGGGTTCAGCCAAAGGCTGTGCTGACAAGCCTTCCCACCCTGGGAGATGACAACTGTCCTCAGTCCTCTCCCCCAGTCAACCCCAGGTGACCTGAGCTCGTTCTTGACCCCTGGTCACCACCATGGTAAGATGCTGGGCACCTCAGCCCTCTACACCACTGGGCCGGCTGAAAGGTGTTTTTGTTTTTTAAAGAATTGTTCTAAAAGTCCTTAAATGACATGAGTAAAGCCTCTGTTGCCATGGTGTTTCACAAACACCTCAACCACCCAGAGCTGAGTGCAATGCAGAAGGTACTGATATGCTCCACAGGACTCTATCGGTAGTCAGTATTGGAATTTGCCTTAACTATATAATCTTTTACTATTGCTAAACTGCAACCACACTGCACTCCCCCACCGTTTAAGCAGCAGCACCACGTGCCACAACAGGAGTAGCCACAGCCAACTCCCCCCCAACCTTTCCCACTAACAGACTTGGATGCTGCACCCTGCAGACTGGGTGGGCCATAGGCCCTTATCTGCCGACACTGTCTATGTATCTATGTACCCTGTTATTTCTCCCCAAAAGATATCCGACTAGAAGGATTAGCAATAACTTGTGTCTCTGAGGCGGACATAGTCCCTGGGAAGGTCAGAATGGACTCACACCCCCCCAGGAAGCCAGTACTTGCAGTGACAATGGTAGCAGTGCTGTGTGCGACTAGAGCTGTTCTCTCCATTCCCACTGCTACCGCAGCCTAAAGGCTTGCTAGGTAAGAAAATATTTTGGCCCACCAAATAGGTCCAGATGACTATCTCTAATCCTCTCTGTCACCGCTTGGTGCCAACGGTGCAGAGGATTTGCTGGGGCTGGATCAAGCTCTTCTACCCCAGGGTTGCTGATTATCATGATATCACTGCTGGTTGCTATGAGAACTGTAGCATGGTAACACAGAAAACTATACAGAGAATAATGCACAGGTAAGTGTGTGTTATGGATTTTTTTCCACACACCCGAGGTGTGTGGTGACCAATAAACCTCGAGAACGAAGCTCATGAGGTTTATGTGGTCATCGCACACTGAGGGGACATAAAAAAAATCCATAACCTCAAACTTACCTGTCCATCATTTTTTATAATTGCTGGTGTGGAGGTTTACAATGCATTTCTAGCAGCTTGAAAGAAAAAAATTTTTTTAGCTAGAGCGCAGTTTTATTTTTGAAGAAATTGAACTGTACATGAATAAAACTCAAGTTGAAAATAGTGCAGTTGAAATACTTTTTGTGAAACAATCGAATACAACAGTTTTAAAGTCTTTTCTTTGGGGAATGTCATATCAACTGGATTTCGGGGCGTTTCGAAATGTCATAACCTGATGTGGGGTTATTATTGCCTTTGGAGCATAATAACCTGAAATCCAGTTGATATGCATTTTTAACAAAACAGTAATCCGGCTGATATTTATGGTCACCAGTAATTATATACTAACATTAGTACTGTCTGTGTGTGCATGTAATATGCTGACTGTGGAACTATAAATGAAAGCTTGATGTTGGCTGCACATCTCACCACGCAGCCGACAGCCGCCTCAGTCCTGCAAATAACTGAGCCCGGAACCAGACAGCAACACACACAATCAAAAACTTGCTTCACAAGAACTACAAAATCGCACTGGATTTGTGTGGAAGTAAAAGCCATGGGGATGGGGGCAGTCAGCAAACAACCCTCCCTGTTACTGAGCCCAGAAACAGGTCCCCAATAAATGTACACAGAACAGCTACGCCTGACTCTCCTGAACAAAAAACAAAACAAACTAACAGACACTGCAAAAAGAAACTCTGCACCAGCAAAAATAAATAAATAAATAAATAAATTGCACTGGAGCTGTGTAAAACTGAAAGCAGCGGGGAGGGGTGTCAGCGGCTACACATACTCTCCTGGTCCCTGTAACTGAGCCTAGTTATAAGGGGCAAAAACACAAAAATACAGTCAGAAAAGACAAACGTAACTTTTCTGATGCTGATCAGATTTTAATATTGACCAAAAAAAGTCTGTTTAGCAAACAAAAAATCTTTTTTTTTTTGCAAGTTTAAGGTCTCAGAGGTACTACAGAGATAGCTTTCAGAAACGACTGTCTCCTGTCCTCTACATATAGCTCTATAGATGGAGAGAGGCTAGAGTGCGGACTGATGCTGGCTCAGTTGAAGCCGCGAGTCTGCCATATTTCTGGAGAACTGAGGTGCCAGCAGATAGCATGGACTCTTCTTGAAACTTAGGTAGCGGCACCAGCACACTGTTATGACAACAATCGAGTAATGCACTGCTTATACAAGCAAAGGAAAAATGAGCACACCTTGTTTTTGTCACCACAATGTGCGTCTGCTTCATCATGTCCGTGCTTTCAATGGCGCTTCTTACCAAAATGGATCAGCAGTTTGCTGTCAGAACGGTACCCTTATGTATTCCCATGGCTAACTACTGTATCTCGACACGCACCTGCCCGGGCACTGACAGGTGCAGTGTCCAGATAGCGATCATGCAGACGGATACATGCCTGACAGTGCTATGAGAGGGGTTAAAGTAGCGGATGTAACGGGTTGCTACCTTACCCCTGTGAACACTGTCGGATCCAGAAGCTGTCCGAGCTGCCCCTGTGGTGTAGAGGGCTAAAGCACAGGCAGCTTGGCCAGTGTGTGCCGTTAGACCCAGGTTCTGGTCTGTCCACATCCTTTTGCCCCCATAACTAATAGTTTTTTACTCCAGGGTCCGCTCCCTCTCAGAGTTAGTTATTTTAGTTACAGGGGTGCAGGGGGCACAGCCCCCCACATTGTAAGAAACGGCATATGTTGCCCGACATTATGTCGGGCAAGTGGTGCCATCGGGTCTGTGGATTTCAGTTACCTGGACTCGGTATCCTGAGCATCAGGATACTGAGTTTCTAGATAAAGTATATCCGTCTGAACAGTGTGCTGGTGCCGCTATCGAAGTTTCAAGAATGGTTCCTGCTATCTGCTGGCACCCCAATCTTCTGGTAATATAGCAGATGTGTGGCTTCAACTGAGCCAGCCTCAGTCAGCACTCTAGCGCCGCTCCATCTACAGAACTCTATGATCCTCTACCAACTCAGAGTGAGGAGAGCACATGGCTGTGAGCTCCAGAAACAGCCTCTGATTGGCCAACAAAACTCTGCAAGACTTCGAAGTATCGCCCACAGAATAGTGCTTCCAAAACAGCAGCTGAATAGTGCACTATTCCGGAGGTCAATCTGAATATTCGGGAAGCCTACTATTTGTGATATTCAGGAAATATTATTCAATCCATGCATAGCACTACCCACTCAGGCCTTGGCCCATCATGTTAGACTGCCTACATGAATGTCAGTTAGTGACAGTGCTGTTTTTTTCCCATCCTGTGTTTATGCCTCCTTCTTTCCACCTGGTCCCTTAGGACCTTAGCCCATCCAGCCCCATCACCCACCAATTTCTGGGCCTTTCCAGGCTCCATGAATCCCCCACAAATTCCCCCCTCTGAAGGGGCCAGAGGGAAGGGCCATCGCCCCCCCGCACCATGTCCCAAACTAGATGGATGCCAGGGCCCAACTGGTGGTAAGGGTCCTGATGGGAGATGCCCTTCTGTCGGCGGGGTGTTTTTTCTTCTTTTTTTGCCCTTAACTCCGCCCATTTCCCCGCAACGTCAGGCCTTATCCCATCAGACCTCGCACTCGCTAGCAGTCCCATCAGACCTCGCACACGCTAGCAGTCCCATCAGACCTCGCACACGCTAGCAGTCCCATCAGACCTTGCACACGCTAGCATGCCCCTATGGAAAAGGTAAACTCCCTGGCCCACTGCAGCAGGAATCAACGCCATCCCTCCCCTGGTTGGGAGCACTACTGGGCAGCTGCACCTCCTCAACCCCTTAGCTGCCCAGCTGACTTCCAGAGTTCACTTCTGAACGTGGGTCACCAGTGTGAGTGTGTATAGTGCTACCTAATGGGCTATCAGCTGGCCACGTTGTTTGTGTGTGTGTTTTGTTTTTTATAAACAATATGGATAATGGTCCACTTGGAACTGGACTTTTTTTGTTTTTCTGAATTAGTATGCTTTGTTTTCCAGCCGTCAGCCCCTCATTGTTCCTAACCCCTGTGCCCAGTCCCGTCATCCGCTTTTTGGGACTCATCTCCACTCCCAAGACACCCTGGCTTTCATCTCCACTTCCTCAGCAGAGACTGTCAGTATATCGGGAACGAGTGCCACAGTCGGCGGTGTGGGGCCTGCAAAACGCAGCGGACGTCCTCTTGCCATGGTCGATGCCCCCAACTCCCTCGCCCCCCAGGACGGCATGCACATGCACGCGGAGATGTGCGCATGCACCAGAGGGATTCTGGCATCCTCCCACCCTGATCAGACGCCATCGGCTGCACTGCCAGCCATAAACCTCCCTCCCTGAGGTTGAGAGCGTGCACTCGAAGAACACTCTGCTCACCTCTCCCTGGCTGGCCCTCTGATGACACAGACTCGTTCCCAAACCCAAGTCGACAGCATCACGGCAGTAGCACTACCACTGTGCCAGCAGGCCGGCCCATTTGGAACTGGTTTGAGATCACAACAACTCATTTTACATGAGTCACCAAATAGCCCATCAGAGGCAAAGACTTTGAAATCCACCACCAATCCACAGAGTCATTCCACCCCTTCAAAATGTTGTTGTGCTATATGGAAAGCGAAGCTCCAAACAGTACAATTCTGAAATAATGAAAATGAAAACATCTTAATTACCGTCAAATTTTTTGTATCTTGAAGAGAAGGCTGACTGCAGGAGATTGCTAGGTTCTGAAACTGCTCTTCTGAAGTCATCACTGCTTTGTTGGCCAAGCTTCTCTTCCATTTCAGAGGTACAACACGTGGAGCCTTGTGGGCATACCTTTAGATGATAGCCTGAAAGAAAATAAAGAGATTGTACTTTAGCAGCCAATCAACAGTTAAGGAGAGAACTCCCACAGCATTCAACAAATAGTATACCGGCGGGCAGTGAAATCAAAGAGAAACAGTTACATCTTCATAAGAAGGAGTTTAAAAGCTTTACAATTTAAAATACATTATATGTAAACTGGACACACAATGGTCTTGCACAGAATATGGCATTTAGACAAGTCACTGTTAATTAGTAACAGTTGTAACTAATTCTTTATTGGTGGGGTATTTCTGAAATACTTGTGTAACCAAACTTCCTTACATGGTGACAGACTACACACAATAAATGTGTAACTTTAACAGTAATGTGAATCTTATTTATAATCTATACAAATCTGTTACCCATTCTATGAATGCAATAACCCACTCCAGGGCATGGGTGTATTAAGCATTAAAGGGAATGTGTACCATAGACCATCAGTTTAGATAACGGAGACCCTTACCCACCCAATCTAGCCCTATAACAGTAGAGGCTACAGCAACTAGTACTCCAAACTATATTTTTTAATCGCGTACAAGTCCTCCAGTACCCCGAAGTACCACGCCATCTTGTGCTGTTGTGGTCGTATTTACCAAACACTCCATCCCGCTTGACGATGTCTATGCCTCACCACCTGGTGACAGCATGAACATCTAGCAGCCAACAGGGCCACATGGCTGTAGGGCACACAGCACAGCAATAAGACAATTGTCAGCCCCCACCACACATACCTTCTTCCATCTACTTCTGCATATGTCCCTGGCCGGTGGACGTCCTGAAAGTAATAGCTTTCTCTGGTCCCATCATGCGGTAAGACAGTGTGTGCAGTGCTGATTGAGAAACTGCACTGCCATCTCTCAACCACACTGTGAACTGTGAGCGCTCACACGCTTTGCAGTATAGGCAGCCTGGGAGCCCCATACACTATACAGTCAATTGGGGCAAAATATAAATATGGTATTAAAACTACATATTTTTGTGAAGGACACCTTCATGAACTAAGAGTGGTATCTCATGAACATGGAATAAGCTAATATCTATGTTTGAAAGAGATGACTGTGACCGCACATCTGTGTGTTCAAGACTGATGTGGGTCAAAGTAATTTCTTTCAAACATAGATTTTAGCTTGCCCTATGCTTGTTTTACAGTAACATGCCACTCTGTTAGTTCACGTGGGTGTCCTTCACTAAAACTATGTAGTGATAGTATCATGTTATATTTCAATGAGGGCTGCCAGGCTGACTGTACTGCAAGGAGTGTGTGCGGTCACACTACAATGTGGTTGAGAGCTAGTGGCAGAGTGTGTGCCTTCACACTACAATGTGGCTGAGAGCTAGTGGCAGAGTGTGTGCGTTCACACTACAATGTGGCTGAGAGCTAGTGGCGGAGTGTGTGCGTTCACACTACAAGGTGGTTGAGAGCTAGTGGCAGAGTGTGTGCGTTCACACTACAATGTGGCTGAGAGCTAGTGGCGGAGTGTGTGCGTTCACACTACAATGTGGTTGAGAGCTAGTGGCACCGTTTCTTAGTCAGCATGCACACTCTGTCTTACTGGGAGTCGACACCACGGAAACTTATTACTTTGAGGACATCTACCAGACATGGACATTAACACGAGAACAGTAGATGGAAGGTATGTGTGGTGGGGGCTGACAATTGTCTTATTGCTGTGCTGTGTGCCCTACAGCCATGTGGCCCTGTTGGCTGCTAGATGTTCATGCTGTCACCAGGTGGTGAGGCATGGGCATCATCAAGCGGGATGGAGTGTTTGGTAAATACGACCACAACAGCACAAGATGGCATGGTACTTCGGGGTACTGGAGAGCTTGTACGTGATTAAAAAATATACTTTGGAGTACTAGCTGCTGTAGCCTCTACAGTTATAGGACTAGATTGAGTGGAAAAGGTCTTTGGTTATCTAAACCGATGGTCTATGGTACACATTCCCTTTAATGCATTCCCTGGGTGATTGGAGGGCACTCAACCTTCAGCCTTGTGCCTCAAAATGCAACCAGGATGGGCAACCATTATTATGTCCAATACACCCAGTGCCCTGCTGTAAGTTATAGCGTACAGGTTTTGCTCTGTAATAATGATTTATATTCTTTGTTTACTACTGCTATGGAGCAGGAGGCTGGATAATTTCCATTTTGCACTGTTTCTGCAGATTTGGAAGAAATGAAATCATTTACATCAGCCCTGCATTAGCAAATGAGATGTAACTATGCTACAGGAAGCCTTCCTCCATAAATGGTCTTCTTTTGACTTGCCGCTCTAACAACAATGTTCTTATTCATGAAAAACTCTCTCTCTCCAGCTTACATACCCAACAGTGGCCATTTCATGCAGCTGTATAGTACAGGCACCCCAAATATTAAAGGCCAAATGGCCATTTATCTATAGAATTAAACAACTTTTTCAGTTGCCACTGACCACCTGGTCACTGGACATCTAACGCCCTGCTGAGCCAGGTAAATTATTTAGTTTATTTTTTTAGAGCGAGCCAGTAAAGCAATTATTAAAACAATAATGCAAAGCTTATTTTACCAAGCCGTTCCCCAGATGCCGGTAACAGAGGTAAGGCCTGAGACTACTAGGATATATGTTCAGACCACCTGGCATAGCATTTCTAATACACATGGTTAAAAACTAATCAGTTTTAGCAGCATACAGGAAAACACTCTAACACATCATTATAATAAAAACTGCTGGCTAATAATAAGCCAATGAGGTTAATTACATTCCACAATATCTGACAGTACTATTTCATACAGAAGGTTTTCTTTATGAGCATTTTTTACGGTAAGCCATGTGAGAGATTCCAGAAGCAATGTAGCATTTGCTGAAAAGCTCTGCAGACAGTTTAAATCTCATCACACTGGTGTCCTACAATTAGC
This sequence comes from Neoceratodus forsteri, assembly GCA_016271365.2. Classification (NCBI taxonomy): domain Eukaryota; kingdom Metazoa; phylum Chordata; order Ceratodontiformes; family Ceratodontidae; genus Neoceratodus; species Neoceratodus forsteri. The sequence continues at coordinate 213,259,026 of JADMNL010000023.1, read as the reverse complement.
TCGGAGAGTGGAAGCCCGAAATAAACGTGCACAGGATGAATGCACAGCGGGGGGTGATGGCAAATGATGTGCCAGGAATTCCTCTGCCAACTTCATTAGCAAGCAGCTTATTTTAATAACAGGATTTCACATTCTACTCCGCAGTGGCTACACCACGCTATCAGTTTATGCACGCATTTAAGATGAGGTAAGAGCCCCCTCTTTCACAGACTGGCCAAATATAGCTTTGCACCTTAATAAAACAAACGGAAACCAATTCTACTCTCAATTAAGGAATTCGTAATAAACCTAGGGGGGTAGATAAGATTTAGAAAGTGTGACTTTTAAACACATTCGGGTCCACTTTAGAATGCAGGGGATTAGGGCTCTGGTCTATGAGAAATGAGTGCATCAACAGCAGTATTTCTAAAATAAGAGGAGGAAATATCCACCCCTCACATTTTTTCTTTTTAAAACGGAGGACTGTCTAGGCCTATCCAATATCCTAATGTTAAGTGCATCTGTTCACCATTTTTTTGGTAGGAATAAGTTGCCAGGCTTTATACGTTGCACCCAAAAACAACTCAAGGAAATGGTCGACCAAACTGCAGGCCTCTTTGAAAGCATATTTAATAGTTCTAGAGCTATGGATGTTCCCCAACGGATTGGAGATCAGCAAAAGTGCTACCAATTTTTAGGAAGGGGAAGGGAACAAACCAAGAAATACTGACCAATCAGCTTTAAAGTTAAACTAGGCAAAGTTATGGCATCATTTACTGAAGACTACACATCTGTCTGAGCCAAGTCTCTAGGCTGCATGGCCATGATTAGCATGGGTTCACAAAGAATATGCAATGTGTCGCTAATCTCTGGACATTTTATGAAAACACAGGTAAATCACTAGACAAAAATATACCAATGGATGTCACATTCTTGGCTTAAAACAAGGCCTTTGGCAAAGTCCCACATGACAGGCTGGTGGCTAAACTAACTGATCTGAATTACGGGGAATCCATTAACTAGATGGCTCAAAGGTTGGTTAGCAAATCACACATGGGTGGTTAGAATAAATGGAGCTTCCTCTGACAAAGCTACATGGTGGAGTGGAGACCCACAGGGATCGATCATGGGACCTATACGTCTTTCCCCATGTAAGGTCAAGAACATGTCTGGGAATTTAAACAGATGGTGCAAATAAACTGCTGATGACACCAAAATTGGGGGTGCAATAAACATCACCATAGGTTAAGACCACTACAGGCCAACCTAGATAAATTAGCCCCTTGGCCAGATCAGAATGGGATGCCATTCAACCAGCGAAAATGTGCGGTTGTTTATCTCGGCTCAAAAAAATTCTAAAATATGCTAGACATGGTTATACAATTAATAAAGTATAATATGAGAGGCACATAGGGTAATTGAAAAGTGAACATTTTAAGAATAAAACTCATTGCACCATGGTTGCAGCACAGGCAAATATTATTAAACTGCATTAAAAGAGCATTTACCAGTAGGAACAAAAAGGCCATAATACCACTGCACTGGAGTTATGAGAGGCCACATCTAGGTGTTTGTTCCCAAGTTCAGTCTGTATAATTTGAGGAAAAGCAACGCACAATGGCTCCAACATTGTTCAGCTAAAATGATGCATGTAAAGCAGTAGGATAGCTATGAGGACAGATTTAGTAGTATGGGACCGTGTAGCCTGGCAGTCAGAATGTTAACTGGGGATCTCTTACTAATATATAAAATAATTAAATATCACTATCTATTCAAGGAACTGCACTTCAGTTTTAAGGACAGTAACCAAGAGTCTAGAGGTCATACTTTTTAGATAAAACGGGAGTCATATGGGACCAACTAAGTGAAATCTTTCTTTGCACTAATAATAGTGGGGGTACGGAACAGAACGCCCATAGAAATAGTTATGGGTAAAACCACTGGTAGCTTTAAACAAGCACTTGATAGGTACCTGCAAGGAGGGGAGGGACAATGGGTACTACTGTGAAGTAGGGCATAGTTTCAATGAGCCTATGCTTACTTCTCTCTAGGCTACCTAGTATTTGGGGATCCATGTTCATGTCCTGGGCCTGGGAATTCCAGCTGGAATAGGTAGGAGGCTAAATGCAGTCCCTACCCTATGGAGAGGGCTCACTGAAACAGTCCGTCAGTGACAGACCCATGTGTTCCAGGTAGAAAGGGAAGGCATGCCATAGCCTTCCTTCCCTAATGTTCAATGAGACGCTGAAGAGGGCCGCAATGTCTAGTCCCTAGGATGATTTCATGCACAGACCCAACACAGGAAACTAATCTTTCCCCAATCACACAGATATGTTTCCCTTCATGGGTTCTTCTTACTCATGGGTTACCTGCCACTTAGGAGAGCCCCAACACAGGGGCAGAGATGGAACTACAGGCAACAAGAAAAGTGTAGACTGACCAAGTTGTGCAGCAGAGGTCCTGGTAGGGGAAGTCATGAAAGGCGAGGATATGGCTATAAGGATGTGGCAACAGAAGCCATGAAAGGTGAGGCTATGGATATAAGGCCATGGCGGGGGGGGGAACTGTTACAAAACAATAAAAAAAGGAGAAACGTTGTGTTAAAAGGGAAAGATTTCTATCACAAACTGACAGGCTTCCAGCCTCTAAATGACCACCCTTGTACACGTTTCCTGTTGCTTCCACAGTTACTGCAAATTCCACTTCAAAGCTGGCTAGGAGGAAGGGCATATCCTCCCCTCAATGCCCAAGTGCATCACCTCCACAGCGTGAAGTGCTTCTCTCCACCACTCTGAGTACTGGGAATCGGTGCAAGTCTGCTTCCAAGACTGGATTAGGTGGTCCTCTGCTAAACGGCAAAGTTATTTAAAGCAGCAGTGCTGGCAGGCAAAAGTGTTCTAGTTGAGTAACGGTTACAGGTGAGTGAAAAAAATAATGGGATGGGCAAGCACAAAATACATTATATATTTGACAGCTAAGACAGGAACACTAACAGTACAAACTGGCAACGAAGCATCAAAATACCCCTTTGCAGCCGGTCGGTGTGGGGCTAAAGCTGGGCTGCCCACCCTCGTCACCGCGCCCGGCGACCGTGTTGAGGAATAGGCACAGAGTCGGCCGGGGAGGAGAAGGATGGGCGCCCGACAGCTGCTCTCCTTCTCCGGGGAGGGTCACTTGCAAGCTCCCACTGTGATACCGCCACCTGGGGGGTGCTCGGGTGGAAGGTGCGGTAGGCGGAGATAGCAATGGAAAGAGGACAGGCAGACGTCTGCAGAGGGGCGGAGCAGGAGGCAGGTCTCAACGTGTCTCCTTGTTCCTAGACTCTCATTGCACGCAGACGTCTGGGGTTGAACATAGGAAAAACACCCCCTGTCGCTCCTAGGTGATGGCTCCTCGTTGCAGGCACCCGCGATTCATCGGAGCAGACTCCACTGTACAGGACACACTGCAAGGAAAAATAGCTGTTGGGGAGGGCTGGGGGGAACCCCTCCTCACCCCACACCGGTGGGTTAACCGGGCATCAAGGGTCAAGGGCAGTGTGACCAAGTACTCTAGGGGCAGACTCCGAGGTTGAGGTGAGTCTGTATGAGGAAGCCTGATTGAGTGGAGAGAAGGGGTAAGTAAGGCGTAGAGAAATACGTTAAAAAAAAAAAAAAAAATACCCCCTTGCCAGAAAATGCTAACATATTAAAAGCAAGTGTGCGAACATATTTTCCTCTGGGAAGTAGCAAAAGAGACTCTTTGTAAATAATTGCTAAACCTAGAGATCCAAACCAAGCATGATTTGTAAGTGTGTGTTTGTGGTAGTACAGCAGATTAAGCAAAGTATAAACATGACATAAAAGAATCTTATTTATTCATTCATGCATTTGTTTACCAGGTAGGTGCACTGGTCCAATGGACCATTTTCAGGCAGGACCCGGGCCATGAAGATGGCACAATGATAAGGTGCAGGTACATAATATATACAGAAATGTCATTAGAAACAAGTACGACAGTCTGAGAGTGCAGTACAGTAGATAAGATGCAGGTACATCACACTGACAGTAATGCCACTGGAACAAGTATGACAGTCTAGGAGAATACAGGACAGTAGACATAATAGCGTACACAGAAAAATACAGTATAGTGTAAAAAAAACATTACATAGTTAAACATTATATGCAAAACAATGCAGGATAGTGTTCTCAATGAAATACAGCATTTGAGAAAGCTATCAGGATGTTGGGATGCATCACGTGGAATTTCTCTAGTCGAAGTAGAGAAGTGATGTTGCTGCTATACAGGTCACTGGTTAGGCTACACCTAGAGAACTGCGTAAAACTTTGTATCCACATCTGAAGGACAGGAACAGGTAAGAGACCATTCAGAAGAGGGCTATGAAAATGTATGTCGTCAAAATGAATAACTACGAAAACTATAGAAGAACCGCAGCCAAAGCAAACAGGATACTGGGCTGCATAGCCAGGGGAATTAGGTCCAGGAGGAGGGAGGTGATCCTCCCTCTATATAATGCCTTGGTCAGACCGCAATTCGAGTACTGTGTACAGTTCTGAAGACCTCATCTGAAGGACAGAGAACTGCTGGAGAGGGGCCAGAGGAGAGCAACCAGGATGGTTCAGGGCATGGAGGGGAAGTTCTATGAGGAGAGACTGGAAGAGCTTGGGCTGTACACACTGGAGGAGAGGAGGGACAGGGGAGACATGATCGGGGTCTTCAAGTACATAAAAGGAATAACTGAGTGCGGAACCAAGGAGCTGTTCAGGCTAAAAGAACAACCGGGGACATGAGTGGAAGCTGGAGGGGGTAAGTTACTGGTGGGATCGTAGGAAACATTATTTCACTGAGAGGGTGATGGAGCCGTGGAATGCGCTGCCCGGGAGGCTGGTGGAGGAGGGCACAGTGGAGGGCTTCAAGAAGCCAGGTACAAGGGGAAACTGAAGCCAAAGAAGACCCTCTTGGGGGCTGGGGGGTGCAGGAAGGCGAGCACCCAATAGGTGACTGGCTACCAAGCAGACATGACAGACCATTAGCCCTATTCTGCTGGCTTTTAGTATGTTAGTATTTATTTAAAAATGGTTACTGCAGGGAGAGGCACACTGAACTGTGGCTCATTTCCAGGTGCGACCTGGGGGGAAAAGGGACCCAGAGGCAGCAGGGTAAGACAGTGACCTATAAGGAAAGACTGGACAGTCTGTTTACTCTTTGGAGGACAGAAGGGAACGGGAGATAAGATATAAACAAATACATGCAGAGACATAAACGGGTGGACTTGTTATAGCAATTAAGTTAAGAAACAGCACAACCACTAGGAGGCACAATCATAAACTGCAAGGAGTGAAATTCAGGAAGGATGCAGACAGTATTTCTTCAAGGTGCAGGTGATGGATAGGTCGAACAGTCTACCCAGTAATGCATGAATGTCCACTGGTGACACTTTCACTAATGAGTGGTATTCATCCTCATCTGTCACAGCAAGGAAGAGAGGGTGATTAAAATTAAGAGGTTTCATAGAACTGCCTAGGTAATTGCTGTATAGGGGTATTGATGAGCACAGGTACTACTATATATTTTAAACACCCCCCACTGGGGAACATTGCTGAGATTACCTCAGGGTTCACGCCTAAGTAAAACATTTTCACGAGGGTAATTAGGAACAAAAGAAGGGCAGGGGGTTGGAGGAGCTCCAAAGTGGCAAAGTAAAAACAAGATAGAAACATCAGTGCAAACTCAATGGACTCGCACTCTTTTTCAGTCCTTAACCATCTATGTATTTATTTATACAGACCATGACTTCAGTAGCTGTATTTTATCGAACAACAGCACTACCGTTTGTGGCCTGCTTGCCCTTAGGCACTTGCTATTAATCTTGGTATAACAACTGATCAGACCTTATCATGCTTAATCAATCAAAAACACAGAGAGTAGCACAACAGCTTGAAGGATGGTAATCGTGGGAAGTGGCACTGAACCTCTAATAAGGAATGCCAGCAATGAAGGGGAAACCTCCAAGCAGAGGTGTTGCAAAGTTTTGCATCACCCACAAAGTTCTGGTGAAGTTGCGAAATTCTCCTTCACGAATAACTTTGCGAACTGCCCACTTCACCACTTCGCATTGACTTTTCCTGAGGAAATGACATTTTTTCAGGCAAAGTCAGGTGACATTACGGTGAAGTTGCAGCTTCACCACAGAATTTTCATTTCTTCTGAAAAAGTGCAACTTTGCCTGCCAAAAACTTTGTGAAATCGGTCCTTTGCGAATTTGGCAGACTTTGCAAATTATTCTTCGAGGAGTTTGCCAACTTCGCACAACTCTGCCTCCAAGCTAGGCAGAGATATAACAAAAGCCAACACATTGCGTTATTTCATCTCAAACTTGTGTACCATAAAAAAAGTAGCATGGTGCAAAACAGTTGGAATAATGCAGCAGTTTTTCTGTACTAAATTCCTAAATCTGGTTTGTTGCTGTGCATACTCCGACATTATAATCCCAGAATAAGGGTCTAAAATACTCATCTGGGGTGAGGCTAAGCGGTTGAATGGAGCAGACGCATGTCTGAGCAGTTCCTGAGAGAGACCAACAAATGTTATTCAAATTCTGTACTGCACTTTGAGCTTGCGAGTCAGTTCTATTATCTGCCTAGACCAGCAGAGGCTAAGTAGGATGGGTCAACCGATAGGGTTCCATCTCACACATGGACTATTTTTATTTTATTTTTTTAAAGGAATGGTAAACCTCACCCCTCGATGAAGCAGGTCACATATCTAGCATCATCCTCTCAGGCCTCCATGGCAGGAGACGTAACATTAATAACTGTGATCCAAACACCAACTCTGCTTTGCAGATTGGTCCAAGATATGGATAAAGCACTTGATGGTTTAACAGGGTTAGTGAGCACTTTGAAGCACAGACAGGATGCTGTTCAAACGGTCACCAAGAAAGCCGATGATAATTCCGCAAAGGCACAAGATGCAGCTGTTGAGTTGGTGCAAGTGAATAAAGATCTGAGGTGGCACTTGGAAAACCTCCAGCACCAGCTTAGGGCCTGCAACCTTAGATCAGATGGTCTGCCTGAAGGGTGCAAGGGTGATTACCCCAAATCCTTTGTTGAAGCATGGCTGGCTCAGGTGCTAGGCTTGTTTGGGCCGGAGAAAGAGACGCAATTGAGAAAGTACATCACCTTATCCCTTGGAGGGCTACAGCTGAAGCAACAGGACCCCAAACTCAGCTTGTGGTATGTACAAAAGTGAGCCTGAAAGAAAACAATTCCAAGAGTGGCACATCAGCACCAGGGCGGTTTCCTAAGACTAAACCTAACTTTCACATTTATTGTAAGCATAAATGTAAAAGTTAAGCTTGGTCTTGGCAAACATTGCAGTATACATGATAAATTAAGATAAAAATCTCTGTCCCCAAGGAGCTGTACTATGAAGGGTAAAAACATGTCACAGTCTTGCGTTATTACAGCTACCATCCACTGTGATCTCTGGGGCGGTCAGAGATGTCACATGAAATGTATGCCTTGGTAATCAGGTTGCCGAGAAATAGTGAATGCTGTGTTTTGTACCTAGTAAGTGGAATCTCTGAAAAGAACAATGTAGCACCTTCCTTAACTCCCCTCCATAAAGGGCATGTAAATTAAGCCCATAGTTCTCCAATAAGTACTGGGACTTACTCATGGTCCCACAGTAAATCAAGATGAAACGGCTCTATGATGCTTTCGCAGGTGTGCATTATTGGGGTATGGGTGATTCTGCATTGGTTTGAAACCTGGCCTTGTTGCTAATGCCCATTTGGGGTAACCCTAGCTGCAAGGCTTTATTGTCAAGTCAAGTTTATTTATATTTTTATATATTTATATGGCGCAATTTCAGAGATGATCAAAGCGCTTTACAATAAGTTATAAAAACAGAATAAAACCACGAAGTCAAGGGTGTGCAAATCAAAACTTCTAGGACTTGCCCAGTCATGACTGTAGGTGAATTTTCACTTGCCTCTATTATTTAAAATGAAACTAGCTCTCTCTTTATACTTGTCCTTCAAGGAAATTGACTTGCCCCAGTCAGGGGGTAATGGGATTTGCACACCCCTGCACAAAGTGTAACAGCATATCTCTAAAATATATACCAATTATAGACTAGACAGGGTCTGGGAAAGCCATATCAAAAATATACGTTTTTAAAGCAGATTTGTTTTTTTTAAATTATATTTTTTTATCCACCCCTCATCCTGCCGGCTCCGACCCTTCAGGGGCCCACAAGGACGACTCCTCCTGCCTCCCCCTTTACTGGTACTCACCTCCAGACCCCATGGAGTTGTGGCTTACCCCTTAAGCGGGGGCGAAGTGGGGACCAGACACCTATGATCCTTCACTGCTGTCAGTGCCAGCTTGCCTGGTCAGGCGGAGGCACATTGGAGGCACGCTCCTGGAAGACCATATTCTTGGAGCTGGTAGGCAGTTTCCTCTTTTTCCCTCCCTATAGCGTGCAACCCCCTGACATCATGGTGCAAGGTACCGATGTCCACGCTGTGCAGCGGCCGCCTATCCCCTACAATCGGGGCTTGCAGTACTCCGAGCCTCTGCTCAGAGTCAGGCAAGTGCATGGGCATCGGCCTCTTCCCTCCCCAGAGAAGGCGAGCCATCGTAGGACGCTTAAGCCTATCCCCCCGCCGGCTGACCCACCAGCGACCAGAGTCCTCTCCTGAACCTGGGTCGCCAGCGTGGTGCAAGGTGTGGCATCCAGCGCCTCAACCCTCCGTGCCACCGGGCCGACTTTTTAAAGCAGATTTAAAGCTTTTCATGGTCAGGCACTCTCTATCCTGACAAGGCAGAAAATTTCACAGGGCTGAGGCCACAAAAGCGAAAGAGTGAGCACCCAAGGACTTAAGTCGAACCCTGGGAACCTCTAGCAATTCCTCGTCAGTAGAGCGGAGAGGACAAGAAAGGTGGTTAGGGCGAAGGTCATGCAGGTAGTGCGGTCCCTGACCATGTAGGGCTTTATAGGTCAGTAGCCCGACCTTGAAGGTAATCTGCCAGTAGACTGGCAGCCACTGCAGATCACGGAGCACAGGTGTGATATGGTAGGATCGAGGTAAGCCAGTCAACAACCTGGCTTCTGCATTTTGCACTAGCTGTAGTCAGCAGATAACCTGCCTACCGCATTCTGCACTAGCTGCAGTTGGCTGAGGTTCTTTGCCTTTCAGGTAACTTACACTTTAACCGCAAAATAATACACTTTTTATAAACTTCTCAATAGCAACTTTAAAGGCTTTGTGGTAAACAGAATCTATGAACCTGCTCAGAAATAACAGTCTGAAAAGGAGATTAGCTTCAAATCCCCATCCTCCAGTTTTATTACAAAACACATGCCTTTTTCCCCACGCACAACACATCAATGTCTTAATTGCTACCTTTATAACAACGGAATGACACTGTCACGGCATCCAGCCAGCTCATTTGGCTCAATCCTTCTCACCTTACAAATAAAAAAGTAATTTGTCAGATTCAATATCAGAAAACAACTCAAGCGGACGAAATACAGTGCATAACGATGTCTGCACAGCAGTAACTGAAGCATTCTGTAGTAGAGTCCACAGACCAAAAAATCCCTATGGCTGCAGAAAGATGGACTCCTGGGCCCAACAGCTCCTAAGATGTCTGACCTGCCTGACTGCCTGAGCAACCTGGAGGAGGAGGAAGCCAACTGTACCATCACCTCACAAAAAAACTGATAACGGAGCTTCAGAAACTAAGCTCCACACTCAAATGCTTGCAAACAGATCTGGCCCGACACTCACCAAGATGTACAGGAGATAGGCGTCCTAACAATATGCCTCAAGCACGGCTATGCAGAAGTAGCAGAGGAGGAAGACCACCACAATGCTGCCTTGCTCCACCTGTGTAAGAGAGAACAGGAACCGATTGACAAGATGGACGATTTGGAGCAGAGGGCTAGATGGAATAACCTCTGTTTGCATGGCGTATCCAAGGGTACAGAGGAAGCAGAGATGCAGGCATTTGTATCCTCATGCCTAACTGAAATGCTCGGTCTGGACAAAAACACCAATCTACAAAATCAAAAGAGCACATCATACTTTGGTGCCAAAACTAACAGTCCCCAAAGCTCGCCCCAAGTACATTTTGCCAGATTTGTGGGTTATTCTGTGAAGATGCGGATTTCGAGAGCAGCTTGGGCTGAAAAGGACCCAGTGTTTGGTGATACCAAAATCTATTTAGAGACTGACTTCACTCTCATGGTCATGGACAAATGCAGACATATTCTGAGCACTATAAAGGTACTGCAGGAAAACGATATTAAAACCCAAATCCACCGCACCCTCCCAAATAAAAATCTTCATGGCGAATGGAGTGAAATTCTACCACAGCTTTCCTGTACTTCCAATGACTGGGCATTAAGATGGCCACATCAGACTCTCCCATCTCGCAAGCTGAACTTGAACTGTCCAAGATGGAGTGGTCCCACCAAGGACCATGACACAAGCAGCAGGAGATATCGCCGACTACATTGAGGAGCTGGGGCGCCATTTTGCAATGCAAAAGACAGAAGGGTGCCATGGAGAGACAGACCACCAAACAGTCGGCAGAGGCTCTGAGGTAGCTCCATGCAGTTAGTACCTCCTTTGCTACCTGCGGCAAAAATAACTTGTCGACAGGACTGGGAGGGGGTGCCTTTCTAGTTCCTCAGCACCTCCTTTCCTGTCATTTGGGCCACATGGGGGAATTTACGAGGGATTACTCTGGTATCACAGGACTGCATGTGATGGGGAACTGGAGCTATGTGGTGCAGACATTGCCTTTTCATTTGTTCTAGGAGGGTGTTACCAATTCTGAGCAAACAGTTCGCCAAGGGACTTCTAGACTCTGCTAACCAAATTTCACCAGGCCCAAGAGGTCTTTATTGTACTGCCCCGAAAAGGAGTGTAGGGGAAGAGACTGACTCTCTCATTAACAGGAACAACTTCTGCATTTAACCACTGTTTCTTTGGCCTCCATGAATACACATAATGTTTATGGTTTTGTACAGGTGATACAAGCCAAGCCTGGTACAGGTTGTGTAAAATATTTTCCTTTTTTTTCTGAATGGGCTTGGTCAGATTGAGAAGGGGCAGGAAATGGACAGGAAATGCTGGAAGGGTTTACAGTGACCGCCTCTCAGATTTTATGGCTTTTCCTGGGGTGGGGGGGGGCCTCCTTGGTTTATGATGGTGGCTCTGCCCGGTCTGGAGGGGCGAGGGAGCAGGTCACCGTCTCCGATACTGGCTCCTGTCCACAGTGGCTTCAGTATATAAAAAATGACGGGGAGAGATGGGTGATGACACCACTAATCACAACGTCCACTCAGGTGATGGGATCCATCTTGACGGAACAGGAGGCTTAGGAGAGATGACTACACTGCAACCCCAAAGGGGAAAAGGCATTCTCCAACCTGGCTGTGGCAGGAAGAGCTTATCACAGGATACCTGTGGATAGCTTTCATGCCAGACTAGACTTTGATGTCAACAGTTCTTGTGGTTTACAGTTTTGTGCTATTCCGTGTTAGGATGTTCACCGTTTCTTTATGTGTGTGTCTCCACAGCAATGAAAGGAATTGTAAATGTCTTCAGATGTCAGACTTACAGATAGTGTCATACAACGTAAAGGGGCTGTCCTCCCCAATAAAGCGAGCCTGCATCCTGCAGGAACTGGGAAGTCTGGGGGGAGTGCTGACCTTTCTGCAGGAGACTCACCTGACACAACCAGAACATCTTACACTCAGATGGGGATGAGTGGGGGCTGTGTATTCTTCCTCTTATCTAGCTCACCCTCACAGCAGAGTAGCAGCAGTCTGGTACGGAAAGATACCCAAGTCACCATAGACAAAATTACAGAGGATGAAGAGGGTAGATTTATCCACGTGCGGGGGACTTACAGGGGTGTCCTGCGTATATTTTTACATTTATACACCTCAAATGAGGGAAGAGAACAGCTCAACTTCTTTAAACAGCACCTACTCGGATCTGCAGAAGAGCAAGGTATACTCACCATCGTAGGGCGCAATTTTAATTGTGCACTGCAATTTAATTTTAACTGTGTACTGCACCTGAATTTAGACATATGAGGACGGGTTCATATGATATGTTTATATATGCAGTTCCAGCATTTCTTATGGTTATAAGTGCCTTTTTCTGGGCTCTGTGTGACAGAAATATAAGTTACACACCTGTAACTGCAGTCCTAAAATGGAGATTCATTTCCCAGCCACATTTTGGCACCATGCTGGATGTAGTTCAGTCAGTGGCCGTCTTCAAGCAAGATTCCTCCCACCACCAATGATGTCATCCTGCAGCTCCGCCCTGTTCTGACATCAGATCTTTGCACAATGGAAACAGGTATCCGTGTGTCATTTGCCAGCAGAGTTCAAGTGGGATGTGTGCATGTGAACGGAACACCTACAGCAGAACTACAGTATGGTTACAGGTGAGTAACCTACATTTCTACCAACTGGGATTCAGTTCACTAGCCACACTTTTGGCAGACTCCTAGCAGTCCTCTCTGGGAGGAGGGGCAAAGTGCAAAATCCTATTTGGCAGAAACAGACTGGAGGACTGAGGCCCTAATGCAGCATCACAACGATACAACAGTGGGTGTACATGTGCGCTTCAACCACGTAGCAGTCTTGCAGATCTCCTTGATTAGTATTAACCTAGTAGCAGCCACGGAAGCAGCGGTATGCTTAGTAGAATAAGCCTTCAACCTCTTGGGCAATGCCCTGACAACCTGTAACACAGATTGATACAGGATGTATGCACCTGCTACTTGTCTGCTTAGGTGCCGGTCTGCCACATGCGGCTTCAGTGTAAGTGACAAACAGCTGGCGAGCCTCACTGCAAATCCCTTCCATGCACTCCTTGTAAGAGGAGAGCACCCACTGTAAGTCCAGGGTATGGAGCCTACATTCGGCATCCGAGGCAGAACTGTTCAAGTAGACTGGGCACTATATCACTTGATTTAGGTGAAACTCCAAGACCACCTTTGGGCAGGAACTTTGTGCGGGGGCAAAGAATGACCTTGTTCGTGTGGAAAACCAGGTATGGAGACACCACCAAGAGCCCAGTAAGTTCTTCAACTTGTCTGACTCTAAAGAAGCCCTCTGTGTTTGGGTGAAATGTAAGACAGCAGCTTCCACTGCAAGCTGTTTCAGTTTTGCTGCACTGCACTGCCAGAAGAATAAAACGCTGAATATACTTTCACCGTAGTAAGCGTTTTCCTTGTATATCTTAAGCAGGGCCGAGTGATCTCGAAGTTCTCAGGTTGTTACTAAAAATCAAGGAAGAGAGCTCCCCTGGTCATGATACAATTGAGCCAAAGTTCCTTAAAATAAGGGGTACCAGCGCTTGCTGCATCCATCTGCAATCTAATTAACAGGTCCTTCCTTTCTGGATCCGTTCCGGGCAAATGGAAAGTGGTAGTGGTAGTCCTCCTCCACAAAGGTGGCTCCCATGCCGTCGGAAACTACAGACCTGTCTCAATTCTCTGCCCTCTAGCAAAAATCCAAGAAAGGATACTTTATAACAAATTAAAGTCCTATTTGGAGACTCACCACCTACTCACCGACTGCCAGCATGGCTTCAGAAAGAGCTATAGTATGACTACTGCCCTTGTAAAGGTCTCTGTTGATATTCTCAATGCAAGTGACAAGTGCCTTGTTACAGGAGCAGTGTTTGTTGTTCTGACAAAGGCCACTGACCTTGTCAACCCTCCTGCTTGCCACTTATCCTCCAGGGTCTTGACTGTCTAGCACTAACCTGGCTAAAGAGTTTTCTCATAGTGAGATCCCAAAGGGTGAAGTGGTCAGGTTCACAGTCGTCTCTCAGGCCTATAAACACATGGCGTGCACCAGGGTTCTATACTAGGTCCGTTACTTTTCTTGCTCTTCATTAACAAGCATCTCAAATTTTGCAGTGGTGCATCAGTACAACTGTATGTTGACGACGCCATTTTATTCCGTTCTTCCAAAGATATGGACTGGCTTAATCAGAGTCTTAATGCAGATTTCAATACACTTGAATCTTGGTTCTCAGATAACCATCTAATTCTTAATACAAAAAAAACAAAGCCATGGTATTCCACAATCCCTCCTCTAAAATCTCTAAAACCTCTTCTCAATACCCTCTCAAAATCTGCTCAATATCCGGGGATCCCACAGAGGTAATCCAAATCGTTAAATACTTAGGACTATACCTTGACTCTGCCTTCTCTTTAGAGACCCACTTCTCCTCGCTAACTAAAACTATCAACCTGAAGTTATACTGTCTCAGTCCCCTTTTATGTGACACCTCCTGCTAGAAAATTGCTTCCACATCCCTCGTCCCTATGCTTTTCTATGGTGCACCTCTACTTCTCTCTGCTCAACCCTCATCCATAGCTCCGACAACTCTATTATAGGATCAGGCACTTTGCCTTAGAGGCGGAACCTAGAAGACACTACTGTGATATCATAACTACCCTACATTGGCTGGATTATGACTCAAGGTTACAGTACCTCACGATGTGCTTGGTATAAATTAGTAAATCTTTACAATTCTCCTTGTCTAAGGGGAATTGTCTACTGCAAAGAAGTTGTTCGTCCACATAGATCTTCCACATTACCTATGCTAGCAACTCTGATACCCTGCTGTCTCGCTGGGAGGCGATCTTTCGCCTACTCTGCCACCACAACCTGGAATGCCCTCCAGTCTCATATACTCTCTTGCCCTTCCCTATCACTATTCAAACAATTGCTTGCTACCCACCTGCTCCAACCTCCTCCCTGCATTTGTTTTCACTAATCACCGTTTACTCTGCACCCTATTTACTTTCAAATTAATAATTCTCTAGTGCATCTTTTTCAAAGCATGCTTTCTCATTGCTCTGTTAGGTACACCCTAATCCTATTATCTCTCATTATTCTACCAAAGAAATCTCAATTGAAAACACTGAAATTCTGTAAATATGTATATTTCACTGTAAATTTGTATTCCTCACAGAATTTTTATATTTTCTTTTGTTACCATGCATATCCCAATTCTGTTGTATACGCTTTACTGTTAAGCTGCCCTCATCAACTGTTCACTGATTGTGTATCTGCTGTTCATAACATTTGCTGCTCATTATTTGTATTCCTGTTCTTTGTATGGTACTGTATTGTTTAGTATCGTACTGTATTGTTCTGCCTGGGTAGCACCTGAAAAAGGGACTGCATGGTCTCAGTGGGCTCACCCTGCTACCAAAATTCAAATAAATAAATAAATTTGAGAAAGCACCTAACCACCATCTCCTGCACTACTAGTGAAATACCAGCCCATGCCCCATAAACAGAGATGGCTGCCAGGTGGACCTTGAGGGTCATGGTTCACAGTCCTGACTGAGACAGGGACGAGAGGTAATCAAGGATGCAAGTCACTGAACAGGCATGGGGATCAATATCCTTGCCCAGACACCACAGCAAGAACCTCTTCCACTGAAATGTGAACACTTTATGAACCGACTCCTTAGGTGACACCTCAACTACATAGAGAACATCTTCTGAAAGGCCCAAGGCCTGAAACTCTGGCCACTCAGGTACCAGGGCAAGAGGTGCATGGACTAAATGTTCAGGTGCACAACCACTCTCCCTGTCTCATTAGCAGGTCTAAGCAGGGTGGAAACTACCACAGACACCTGCTGCTGAGGTCATCATGGTACCAGAATTGCCTCAGCAACTCTGGAGCTACCAGGATCAGGGTCACATTGTACCAATGTCCCATGAGCACCATCTTGTGGATTAAGGGGAAGGGAAGGCATATAGAAGGTCCAAGGTTCACGGCTGACTGAAGGCATCCCCAATCAGCATTCCTGTCTGAGGCACACACTGAAAAGCCTCAGTTTTCTGTTCTCCCAAGAGGCAAACAGGTACACCACAGGTGTGCTCCACCAGGTGAACAGTTAAGCCACCACATCCTGATGCAAGGCCCATTCATGAGGCATTTCACCCACACAGCTGAGTGCATCCACCAAATGACCATCTTCCTCTGCCTTCAGGTGGTGACAGTGTCCCCACAGCCTTGCAGAGGGAATTCTGCTTGCCTGCCCAGATCTGACTGTTACCTTGACCACAGACACGCCTCTGGTGGATGCATGGCTTATCTATCCAACTACAGAGCCCAAGGGGTTTGGTCGCCCAGCAAGACCTACATGCACATCAGCCTGCTGGAGATCCGGGCAGTGTGCCTGGCACTGTTTGAGTTTGCTCTGCTGAGTCTCAGTCAGGTCATGCAAATCCAGACCAACAGCACGACCACCATGTTCAAGCAAGGCTGGATGCACTCTTTTCTACTGTGTTAGGAGGTGCTCCACACCTGGTCTCTGGTACGCAGCCTACAGGTGGACCTCCTGGCTGTGCACGTAGCAGGGGAAGACAGTCATTTGGTGGATGCACAATCCACAAGGGTGGATCAAGGGAGGTGCCAGGGAACTACAGGCTCATCAGCCTGACATTGGTGGTGGGCAAGGTGATGGAGGGCATTGTAAAGGAGAGGCTGGGGGGGGGGGAGACCTGGAAAAGTCGGGGTGCATGGACGATAGACAGCATGGCTTCGTCCCGGGTATACTGTGTCAGACAAACCTTGGGGAGTTCTGTGATTGGGTGACGAGTGCCTTGGACCTGGGTAGGCTGGTGGACGTCCTCTTTCTTGACTTCAGCAAGGCGATTGACTCTGTTCCTCACGGGGGTGCTGGCATCCAATGATGTGGCATGCTCTTTGGGGGGGGGGGAGAGACTAAACAGAGGACAAAACTCAGGACTAGATGAGGGCACATAAAGCCACTGTGTCACCCACCACGTTCAACACTGGGCCCACACTGCCACTGATCAGGGATCCTCCAAGTCTTCACCTCTGCAGCGAGTGGCCAGACAGACAGAGGGGATGCAAGCCAAAGTGGCAGAAGGTGACTGGGGCCCTGGGGGCAAGCAAGGGGGACAGCACATCAGTGTGCCATAGCAGGGCCTCAGAGGCCCAGCCAGGTGAGTGGTTGGGTCTGGGTGAGCAGGAATCTAGGACTGGCAGGGGTGGAAGGAGGTTCCTACCAGCGCTCTGGTGGAAAAAAGTTTGAAAAACAACCCTGCTCTAGCGGGGGCTCCATGGTAGCAGCGACTGTCCCATCGAAAGAAGGAAGCACAACCATCATCATCCCGTCTGGTGAATCGAAAGGCCTGGAAGAGTGGGAAGTTATCGCTCCCATGATTTATGGCAGCACTTCTTCTGATAAGGGTGGCTCTTCCCAAAGTTCTAGAGTGCCATGAACAAATTACTGAACTTGGCAATCCCTAAACAGAGTGCTGAAGCCCACCACCACCACCACCACTGCCTCCTCCGTGGCCACAAGCTGCGACACAGACCGGTAGCTGCCAAGGCCTGTCGACCTTCCTAATGCCTGCCTTGGAGGAAATGCACCTTCTGTTCTTCCAAGGATGAAGGATGCATGGACTGGCAACACAGGCACCTACCAATGTCAAGGTTCAACACAGGCCATCGAGGCACGTATCATGAGGATCTGTGGCAGACATTTTCTGCCAACACCTATTATATCACTTACGTGTGTGTGTGTGTGTTCCACATACAAATCTTCAACAGAGCAGTAACCAGAACATGACAGACACACAAGTCAAAGACTTCAGTGACATGATTAAAATTATCAAAGTTTTAGCAAAAAAATATATATATATATATATATATATATATATATATAACTCCGAATCCTCTCGGACCAGGGAAAAAAGAGGCACAATGCACTGCAAAACACAAAAGCACATCACTACAAACTGCTTTATCAGGTCTTTTTGATCCCTAACGGTTTTGATTCTTTCTCGATTTCTGGGAACAATGCTAGTTTCTCTGTAACTTATTTAAACATTGCTCATGGATATGGGTACTGAACCCTTGAGAACAGTAAATGAACAGACTTGTTCCATAGTTCATGAACATGCATTACCCCCAAATGCTTCGACTTTTGCAGAGTCCCTTGTTGTGTGTTAGATAACCCTTGACAACAGGCTCAACAGAAGTTGAATTTCCCGCTGGGTCTACACCACCATTTGGTCCAATTTGATGTAAATTACAATGAGAAAGAAGACTGAGTTGACTGTTCTTTCATAATTGATCTAACTGAATGGTCAGGCCAAGCTGACTTCTGCAGAGCTCTGCATGGGAAGGTTCCTATAGCTCCCAGGCACCAGCAATGTACAGGCTTCGTGAGGCTTTACTACCACAGTTAACCCGCTTGCTGACTCATCCTGCTGTTCCAGCTAGCCATTTAAGTACAGCTTGTTTAAATTACACAAACCTCAAAAAATAAAGCAACTGAACCTATTTGTGCAAACTGCCATACCCCGATTAACAACTTCACGTCATGATGTTGCATTAAACGTCTTTGTCCACAGCTCAGTAAAAAGAACAAGTCTCTGTCCAGCTCAGTTATATAGAGTTCATGAATGACAGGAATTAGAAAAGAAGACAACTAAAAATACAATATCCAAATTCAGATGCACATGGAGGAAGCAGCGACTGCTGCAGCATTGAGCAAGCAAGTCATATGTAGGAGGTCTTGCATCGGATTCTAGAATACTGTATTTACCTGTTATTTGTGACTTGAGGACGTAACTACTTTTAGGTACCTAGGGGTCTGGCTTGACCAACAGCTATCCTTCTCAGCCCATGTTGACGCTATCCTGAAGAAACTCTTCCCCAAGCTTGGTGCTCTCTACAGGAACCGTAGTAGCCTCCTCTTCCTGCCAGACGTGAAATTGTGCAGAAAATGATCTTGCCAACCTTCAGTTACTGTGATATAGTCTTTAGTGCCACCCCCAAGTCCACACTATCCAGACTTGACCCCCTCTTCAATGCTTTCTGCCACTTTGCCCTCGATGCCCCAACCCGCACACATCACTGCGCGCTCTACCGGTCGTTGGCCTTCCCCTCCCTTATCAACCGGCGCTTGCTCCATAGTGCTAAATTTACATCGAAATTCTGGCTCGCTTCCCTTCCACACTACCCCCTCTCATGCCCTCAGGTCAACTGACCATAGACTACTGTCAATTCCTCACCACCGCACCTCAGCCAGGTAATCCGCCTTCTCCTACCACCTCCCCAAACTCTGGAACGACTTTCTGGCCCAAATACGTCACCCATCCTCCATCCACTCTCTGACACCCTGTCTAACTTCTACACAGTAAAGTGCTTATGTAAAGGACTCCATTATCTCACTGCTCCCCTACCACAGCGTGACTGCCTTTCCTTAATGGCCTGCCCAGTGGCGTGCTGCAACTGCTACGTATGCTGCCTTATACCCCCAACCTGCGCACTTGTCTGACTTGCACTTGCATACTGTTGTCACTGTCTCCAACTAGTCTGCTCAGTGCACTATTGCCATCTAGTCTTGTACACCACTGTATTTTGTGCCCGTTATCGATTTAACCCTATGTACGTAACCAAACTTTATACAAGTGTTGCACACTGTAACAGTTAATCCATGACACGCTACTGTATGTATACTCTGTTATCCTTCTGTAATCCCCACCCCACCCCACCCCGTCGCACTATAAGACGAGCATCGTTGTTGCTCAGTGTGCCTTTCCTGGTGAAACATTTCAATAAATAAATTAAATTTCTGACTTGAGACTTTTTCACCAAGATTGGCTATAAACTGCAGTTTCTGACCAGAGGAAAAACAGCAACAACATTCAAGCCTATTTGATAAATGTTTTTTCTGACGTGTGGGAAATGTGTCTGCCTCTGAGCTGAATGCAAAAGGCTCAGCAGAGCCTACTGGGGTGCATATGCCTACCATGCATCAGATTTTCACTAGCCTATAGCAGAGACCAAAAAAAAAATATCAAGATTAGCTAATGTTGAAAGCAAAAGTCCCTCTGCAGAAACAAAAGTTCAGTAAAAACAAAAGGGCATACTATATGCGGTACAGTAGCAGACTGCATAGAACGGAGGCCCAAAATATTAACTTTAACTCCTGGCCTAATTAAAACTGCTCAGTATTTACATATGATAGGATTGCTGGAAAATCAAATAAGGGACTGGAATATTCGTGCACTCAGAGTGCCTTGTTTGATCCCTATAACCAAGCTAATAGAAGTCATGCAAAATGTGTCCTAAGACAATCTGAGGCTCCATGAGACTGCGGACTGTTACTTGCATTCCGCAGGCTTTGACAGGTCTTCTTCAGGGGAAATCCACCATCTGGTAAGCAGCACTGCTACTTCAGGGGAGGTCAAATGTGGCTCTTTGTTCAGATGTCTCCGCACAAGCTCAGGTGAGAAAGGAAACTTTAGCGGGAATGTAAATGTGTTCTACCCCCCATCTCAAAGAAGTGTAATGCTAAACAAAAAAACAGGTTACTCACCTGTAACAGTAGTTCTAGGCAGGGCTGCAGCTATGAATTTTGGGGCCCAGGACAAGTCAATGGAAATGGGCCCGTTTCCTAAACTAGCTAATGCCAAGGGTAATGCCAGCTCCTCAGGTGGGCCCCTCCTGAGCGCGGGGCTCCGGACAACTTCCCCACTCCCCCCCCCATTACTGCGGCCTTGGTTCTAGGAGTGGTATATGATGTTCATCCACACTTTCTGGCAGTGCCTTTCCATTTAAGACTTGGCCAGAAACTTCTTCAAGCTGGCTCCTCCCACCCACCCAGGTGGTATCTCCCTCGGCTCCACCCTCTGACACCAGATCTTGCCTGCTGAAAGCAGCTGTGTGCACCAAAGCCAGGGGAGGTCGAGTGGGTCTGTGTGGATGAACATCATATACCACTCCTAGAAAGTACAGTTACGTAAAATCTTACTGTGACAGTAGATCTTCGAGGAATGTCTCTTGTAGTAGGTAATTACTTTTTGGAGGTTACAGCAGAGGGCACTGTCACATGACAGCTTCTTCTAGAAGTTTTCACCAGGGACCACCCACACATGACATCATGTCCTGCTTCCTATATAAGTGCGGGCAGTCCCAGGTTTCCCCAGTTCCCCTCGCTGGATTCAGCTCGCAAAGGCGAGGACCGAGGGGAAACCAAGGTACCAAGGAGTCCCAACCCTAAGTCACTGGACCAGAATTTGCTCTGTTACAGAAGGAGGGGGATGGAGGGTGGGACTGCACCTACTGCAAGAGACACTCCTCAAAGATCTACTGTTACAGTAAGATTGTACGTAACTGTACTATCTTCCATGGAATGGTCTCTTGCAGTAGGTAATTACTTCTGGGAGATTCCCCAGCAGTTATGTCCATATGGGAGGACAATTATGATAAGAGACCTTGTAGGACTGCACGGTCGAAGGCCGTCCTACGTTTGGAGGCAATATCCAGATTGTAATGCCTTGTGAAAGTACAGATTGTGGACCAGGTAAACTGCATTGCAGATGTCGGAAATGGAGGCACCTTTGAAGCAGGCCGCAGTAGTGGCCATAACTCTAGCAGAGTGAGCCTGGACAGATCCAGGTAAAGGCTCGTACTTTTTGTAACAAAAGGTAATACAATTCGCCAACCATGAAGATAGGGTTCGTTTAGCAACAAGAAGCCCTTGTGTGCCAGAGGCAAAGATGACAAACAGCTGAGAAGTTTCCTAATCGACTGAGTACGATTAGTGTAAAAGCGTAGGATACAATGGATATCTAAGGTATGTAAATACAGGTTACTCACCTGTAACAGGAGTTCTAGGAATGGTATATGTTGTTCATCCACACTTATTGGCAGGTTCCTTGCCGCTTTCAATCTTGCCGGAAGGTCTTCAAGCTGGCTCCTCCCACCCACCCGGGTGGTAAAACTCTCGGCTCCGCCCCATGACGCCAGATCTGGCCGCTGGAAGCTCAGGTTGTGCGTCAAGCCGGGAGGTGGAGTCGTGTGGATGAACAACATATACCGCTCCTAGAACTTCTGTTACAGGTGAGTAACCTGTATTTCTAGGGACATGGATATGTTGTTCATCCACACTTATTGGCAGACTCCTAGCAGTTCTCCGGGAGGAGGGAGGCAAGGCGCACACCCCCTACTTAGAGAATAAAGACTGGAGAACTGAGGCCCCAAAACCAGCATCCCGGCGCGACTCAAGGTCGATGTGGTAATGGGTAATAAAGGTGTGTGCTGACTTCCAGGTAGCAGCCCTGCAGATTTCCTGGATAGGGACGTCCCTGGAAGCAGCCACCGATGCAGCAGTATGACGGGTAGAATGAGCTCTTATCACTCTGGGAGGCTCCATGCCCGACAACTTATAGCAGAGATCTATGCAGGAGGTGACCCACCTGCTTATCGTCCGCTTGGCTGCAGGTCTGCCAGGTGCGGCTTCAGCGTAGGTGACAAACAGCTGGCGAACCTCTCCCCGAATTTCAGCCGTGCGCTCCTTATAATAAGCGAGAGCCCTTCTAGGGTCCAAAGTATGGAGCCTGTATTCGGCCTCCGAGGTGTAACTGGGGTAGAACACCGGCAGAGTCAACACCTGGTTAAGGTGAAACTCCGACACCACCTTCGGAAGGAATTTCGGTTGGGGGCGCAGGACAACCTTGTCCCTGTGGAAGACCAGGTAAGGAGACTCAATGCAGAGCACCTGGAGTTCTCCCATCCTTCTGGCTGACGGA
This sequence comes from Neoceratodus forsteri, assembly GCA_016271365.2. Lineage (NCBI taxonomy): Eukaryota > Metazoa > Chordata > Ceratodontiformes > Ceratodontidae > Neoceratodus > Neoceratodus forsteri. The sequence continues at coordinate 213,236,400 of JADMNL010000023.1, read as the reverse complement.
CAGCCACCAAGAAGGCGGTCTTCCACGACAGGTGAGAGAGTTCACACCTGTGCATTGGTTCGAATGGCTTGGCCCATGAGCTTTGCCAGTACCAGCAGTAAATCCCATGGAGGTGGAGGTTCTCGTACCGGGAGGAAATGTGATCAGCCTTGTGGCGCCAGACCACCTTCCTGCGCCATCGACTGCCTCGGCCCTACGCCCGGTAAGCAGAGATGGCTGCCAGGCACCTTTAGGGCCGACCTAAGCCCTTGACTCGAAAGGGACCATGAAATAGTCCAAAATGCTTGCTAAGGAACAGGAGGAAGGGTCCAAGCCTCATTTGACACCAAATGGAAAACTCTTCCATTTGAAGGCATAGCATTTCCTTTCGGTCTTACGAGGGCGCCTCAACAACATTGAGGACCTCGCCGGAAAGACCCAAGGCCTGGAACTTAGTCCTCAGGAACCAGGCCAGGTGGAGGGATTGAAGGTCCAGATGGAACACCTTCCTGACTGACTGAGAGCAGGTTCGGGCGAGCTGAAGCTGCCTTGGAGCCTGTAGCTGAGGTTGAGGAGATCTGTACCAACTGGCGGGCCAGTCTGGGGACATTAGAATCACCTGCGCTTGTCCTCCTTGTCTTGAGAAGCACCTCTTGAATCAAGGGAAATGGGAGAAAGGCGTAAAGAGGCCCGGGTCCACAGCCTGATAAAGCATCCCTGCAGCGAGCCCTGCTGAGGGGGGGGCATGAACAGCCTTCAGCTTCGCGATTCTCCCTGAGGCAAACAGGTCCATCTGAGGTGTCTCAGTAGGAGAACAGATCTTGTACTACCTCCTGGAGACACCACTCGTGAGATGCAGCCCTATCCGCCCAGGGCATTGGCCAGAGTGTTGGAGGCTCCTGCCACATGAATGGCTAGGAGATCCGCCTCCCAGGCTGTGCACGAGTGACCAAACTGCGGAGAGCCTTGCATAGAAGCATGTGGAGCGCGCCCCGCCTGGCGGTTCAGGTAGCATGGTCGTGGTATTGTCCGTCTGACTCGGACTTGACCGAGGAACGGAGCAAAGGCGGTGAGAGCTAGGCGGACCACCAGAGCTCAGCAGGTTGGATGTGGCATCGACTCCTGCTTGGACCAGAGGCCGCACTCGGTGTCTCTCCAGATGGGCACCCCAACCCATCAGAGAGGCATCGGTCGATAGAGAGACCGCTGCTCGGGCGACAAACGGATGCCCTCCTGCAGACGGGATGGAACGGTCCACCACTGGAGAGCATTCACATCTCCTGGGTCACTGTCACTAGCTGGTCCAATGGATCGCAGCAACAGACCACCGCCGGCCAGTCCCACTGAAGAGGCGATGTGCCAGCGTGCTCTAACGGACCACGCTGGTACAGGCCGCTTATGAGACCCAGGAGGCGAGGAAGTCCCAGGCAGGATGCGCGATTGCTCCAACCAGAAATGATTGGGCAAAGGAGGTAAGAACTCGCCCTGTCCGCCGGGAGCCGGTTTTGGCTCAAGAGACGAGCCTGCCCCGGATGAACAGGATCACCTGCTTCGCTCGAGTTCTGACTTGGCCTCGTTGATGAGAAGGCCGACCTGAGAGCAAACCTGAGGGCAGTCTTCTGGACCGCCCACCTCCGGCCTGGAGGGGCTACATCAGCCAATCGTCCAGGTAAGGGTACACCCGACCGGGCGCCAGCAGGGAATGCTGTCACCACTGCCATGCATTTGGTGAAGACCCTGGAGCTGGAGATAAGTCAAGGGCATGGCTTGAACTCAAGAGGATCCTGCTGCTCGAAGCGGGAGGAATCTCCGATGTGACGGACGGATAGGACGGAAAGAACACGCCCGCAGGTCCAGAGAGAAGAACCACACGCCGTGTTCCAGAGATAGGATTATTCAGCGCCCAGAGTGACCATTCTGAAGGTCCTAGACTTAGGAACTTGTTCAGGTCGTAGGTAGCGAGAATGGGGCGCCAGCCTCCGTCTGCTTTTGGAACCAGGAAATACCTGGACACGAACCCCGGGTCTAAAGGGGGTCTCTACCTCCATGATCACCTCCTTGGAGGAGGAGAGCTGCTGTCGGCTCGACGACCGCCAGTGAGGTTGCAGACCCCGAGGCCCCCGAGGTGCGGTACAGCCTGAAGGGCGGGCCTGCTCGACTCCCAGAGGTAGGCCTTTTCCCAGCACCTCCAGTACCCACCTCGTCGTGGGAACAGCGGACCAGGCGGAAAGGAAGTGGTGCTGCGCTCTCCTCTACCGTGAAACCAGGGTGAGGTGGTACAGGGATGGGGGCTGACACCTCGCCCATCACTGGGCAGGCTTGAGGAGGACCGGCCGAGGGACCTCCTGCCTTTACCTCCTGCTTCCTGTTGGAGTGGTAGCCGACGGCTTGGCTTGGGATAAGTCGAGCCTGCTGGCCCTGACGCTGTTGGCCGGGCATGCCGCAGGCGCAGAAGGACGAAGGGTTTAGGCTGTGGCTTGCCTTGTCCTCTGAGCGAAGAGACAGAGTCCAAGGTAGCATTGGACTTCAATCCTCTGCAGGGACCTCCACCCCAGGGTCAAGAGGTCAGTCCTCAAAAGGGAACATCCGCCAACTTGTGCTGGGTATCCGAGGTAAAGCGTGGATATCCTCAGCCAAGCCCGATGATCAACGCATGCCACCGCGGCCGCCGGCAGACCTGGCAATATGAGTCTCGCGTGTCAACGCAGTCTGAGCTGCTGTTTAGCCACTGCCTCGTTTCTGGTCCCGCACCTGCCTGACCGTAGTCTGCAGATTCATGGGAAGATGAGGGACAACCTCATCCAGGGAGCCCAACAGGCGTGAGAAAAAATGCCATGAGAACTGGCCTGGACGAAGGCCGTAGAGAGGACGAAAGCATAGACTTTTCGCCTGGCATAATCCAATTTCTTGGATTCCTTGTCGGGAGGTTTGTCCGACATCCCTGCGCTCTCGCACGCCGGAAAACGCTTGTCGATAACCAACCCTCGCCGAGGGGTGTTCAAACCGGACAGGGAACCGGTAGGGACCGTGACATTACTGGCCAACCTGGCCAAGGCGAGGGCAGAAGCAGGACGCCAAAGTTCCAAGGCCGACTCCACTATGGCTTCGCCACCGAAAGGCCTCCAGGAGAATCTGTCCAGAATTCCACGTGGGATACTGGGTCTGCTTAGAAACGTGGGTTCGAGCTCATCCCGTGGACCTGAGATGAGTCGGCAACCCTAAGAAGGACGTATGGGCACGTCTATTGACTGCCTCCGAGACCCAAGTCCATGCGCTGGAGAGAGGGAGAATCATCATCGGACTCAGAAGAGTCCTCAAAGAGCTGCCTCGGCCTGAGCCACCCTCCACCTGCCGAGGTCTATCGGGAGTGAGGGTGACAGACAGCCTATGGGCAAAAACCTAAGCCGACCGAGAATTTGGTCGGAGCCCCAACTAATGGTTGTGGATGGCGGAGGTTCCACCAGAGTCGGTGGGGCAGCTGGAATTGGCTTGAACAACCGCCTGAGAACAGGCTCCCGACTACAACGAGGGGTTGTTTCGTTGTTCGTGACAGCCACTTAATGGCCGGGAAGACGACTGGTCGGCTTATTCCGGTCAAAAGGAGCTGTTGCCACATAAGTTCCCTCGTATTTGCCGACGCATTTGCGCCGAAGCCTCCCTCGTCCGAGGAAGAGGAAGAGCCACGGTGTCGAGACTCGAGACCGCTTATGGCGGGCGGATCGCTGACCACGAGGATGTCCGAGACCGAGAGTCTTGGACTGGTCGAGGAAGGCGAGGGAGAAGTGTCGGAATCTGCACCTTCTCGCCCAGACGATCCTAATCAAGGCTCCGGAACCGGAGGCACAGACGAGCCAACGGATCCTCAACCCCACCGGGGAACCGGGAGAGGGATTCTCAGCTTCTCCAGCGACAACATCGCTTACGGTCGAGAAAATCTCGACCGCTGCCGTGGAGTCTCGTAGTCAACTGGCCTGACGGGACACCTTGAAGCCAGTGTGACTGAAGCTGAGGGCTCACTCAAGCTCGACTGTCGATAAGAGGGGGATCTTCCCGCCCCAAGAGCGCCGACGGAGAGACTTACTTTGCTCTTTTGGACCTGGAAAGGTCCCGAAGAAGTTGGACCTCACCTTCACGAGGGCTGACAAGCTCTTGAAAGAAGCCGAGTACAAGGCACTGAGAGAGAGCGACAAATGCCGAGCCGAGGTAGAAGCGCCCGCGCCGCCTCCTCTTCGAGGGCGATCATCTGCTCGAGCTGCTGATCCATCGAGCCCGCCACCGCTGACACCGCCAATCGGGCCTCTTTAGATTTCACCGTGGAATTTCTCGGCGCCCAGCTGTAATCGGGCAATGGCCTCAAGGACGAGGTCGGGTAAGCAAGAGCACAAGTCGCAGGCTCGCGGGTCGTGCTCAAGGCCCAGGCAGTAGACGCACATGGAGTGCAGATCCGCCCCAGACATCTTCTGCCTGCAAGGGCACCGAAACCGGAGTCGACGGTCCATCGTAGCCGAGGAGAAGAAGACCAAAGTCTTTTAGAAAAAACTTTTTGATTTCAACTTTCAAAGAATTAGGAACCAGTCTTAATCGCAGGCGTTAAGGAGGAACCTGAGCTTCCAAGCGGTAAGGAAGATCTGGCGTCATGGGGCAGAGCCGAGTTTTACCACCCGGTGGTGGGTGGGAGGAGCCAGCTTGAAGACCTTCCGGCAAGATTTAAAGCAGCAAGGAACCTGCCAATAAGTGTGGATGAACAACATATCCATGTCCCTAGAACAGATGTTCACCTGGATTGGAGCGGTCGGGGTAGTACATCGGGCGCTCCAAAGGTTGATTTAGAGAATGTTCAGAGACTACTTTAGGAAGGAAGGAAGGGTTGGTACGAAGGACCGCCCTGTCCTTGTGGAAAATCAAGTAAGGTTCCCTACACATGAGGGCATGAAGCTCGGAATTACGATGAGCCGAAGTAATAGCCACTAGGAATAATGTCTTCTATGAAAGGAAATGGAGATCACAGGTGGCCACTGGCTCGAAAGGTGCGAGAGTCCGTTTTTCTATAATGAAACTGAGATCCCACGGAGGAGTGTGTGATCTAATAGAGGCTTAATATGTAGCATTCCTCTCAAGAACATCTTGGCTAAATGATGTTGGTACAGCAATTTGCCATTGAAGGGTTCATGGAAGGCAGAGATGGCAGCCAGGTGGACTTTGATAGAGGAGTAACTTAAGCCAGGTAGTCCAAGACCTTTGTCAGTGGACATGAGTACAGGTTCAGGGAACAAGAGGCCGACCATATGGAAAAGCGTTTCCATTTGGAATTGTGTGTTTCTCTAGTCGCTGGCTTACGCGAAGCCAGGAGAATGTTAGCAACAGGAGAGGACACTTGAAGTCTATTTATGAATGTGTCCTCGGGAGCCAAGCATGAAGATGGAGAGTCTTCAGGCTGAGGAGCAGGAGGGATCCCAGACACAGAGTCAGGAGGTCCAGTCTGATAGGCAACTGAATGGGGTCCCTCATTGACAGCTGTTGTAGTAGAGGGTACCACGGTTGGCGAGGCCATACTGGTGCTATTAGGATCATGGAGGCCGGCTCTATGTGAAGTTTCAATAGAGTCCGTTGTAAGAGAGGGATTGGGGGGGAAGGCATAGAAGCAGAGTCCTGTCCAAGGTTGTGAGAGGGCATCTATGGACCTTCCCTCGCTGCTTAGGATAATGTAGAAGTAACTGGGGAGCCGGTAGTTGACAGGGGAGGCAAACAGATCCAGCTGTGGAGTTCCCCAGAGGTCAAAAATTTCTTGGAGTACTTCTTTGTGAAGTGTCTATTCGTGAGTGGATGAATGGAGACTTAGTCTGTCCGCTAACAGATTGCACCGTCCCGGTAGGTGGACGGCCATTAATAGTCAGGTCTTGTCTGATGACTTCCTGCCAGACTGCAAGGGTCTCCATGCACAGGGTGCACAATTTCATGGCCCCTTGCTTGTTGAGGTAAAACACCACTGCAGATCTGTCTGATTGAATCAGCAACAGTCCTGGCAAGAGGTAGGGCTGGAATGCCTGAAGGGCAAGACGGACCGCTGTCATCTCTAGGAGACTGATATGAAAACGATGGAAAGAGGCAGTCCACTGGCCTAGGGTCTGGTAAGGACCTAAGTGCACGCCCCATCCGTCCAGGAAAGCATCAGTGGTTAACGTCTGCATGGGGGGGGGCCGAAAGGCTTGCCATCACACAAATTGGTTTTGATTGTCCACCACTTCAGGGATGACTTCAGAGAAGGAGTGACCCCGATTCTATCATCGAACTGTCCAGTTCTTTGAGACCGCTGATTCTGGAGGGTCCACTGGACAGGTCTCATGTGAAGGCGGACAAATGCCACCGCCGGGATGGTTGCAGATATGTGACTCGGAAGGCACAGCATTTGTCTGGCCATGACTATTTTCTGGGTCTGTATTCATGACACCAGAGATACAAGAGTGGCCTGACAAGCAGGCGGAAGGTAAGCTCTGGCTGTGACTGTATCTAGAACAGCTCCGATGTATTGGAGAGACTGCATCGGGAGTGGACTGGACTTTGGCCAGTTGACTGTTATCCCTAGATCGCTGAACATGCAGAGAGTAGCGGCTAGGCAGGCAAGCAGAGCTTCTCTGGATTCTGCTTTGATTAGCCAATCATCTAGATATGGGAAGATGAAGTGCCCTTTTTTCCGTAAGGCTGCCACTACCACCACTAGGCATTTGGTAAGCACTCTTGGGGACGCTGAGAGGACGAAAGGGAGTGCTCAGAACTGATGGTTTTGACCCAGAAGGTGGAAATGCAGACATTTTTGATGGGCAGGATGAATGGGGATATGTAAGCAGGTGTTCCTCATATCCAGGGCACGCAGCCAGTCTCCTTGTTTTAGAATAGGCATGATGGCAGATAAGAGTTATCATGTGAAAATGTTTGTACTGAATATGTTGATTCAGATGTCTCAGGTTTAATACTGGTTTGAGATCTCTGGTTCACTTGGGTACTAGAAAAAAGTGGGAGTAAAATCCCATTTGATGTTCTGGAAGGGGCACTGGTAAAAACAGCTTGTTTGGCCAGAAGTGCCTTCAATTCTTCTTGAAGGATAGGGACATGATCTGATGGATAATAGATTGTCCATGGGGGTGGAGCGGAAAGAAATTCCATAGTGTGGCCCTTCTGAAGTACCCATTTCTCCAAAGTGATCATTTGCCAGGCCTCCGAAAGGAGGGCAAAATGACACCCCACCGCCTCTGAGGCCTGGCCAAGGAGGTGAGGGGAAAACCCTGATAGGTCACTGGGCAGTAGGTTGTCCAGCCCTTCCTGAGGGACAGGCAAGGGAACCACGGGTGGTGGAGGTGGTGCCCCCAGTGGGCTGGGCACGACTGCAGGAGCCATCTCTATAAGAGGCCTTATATTTTCCGCATCTTTTGGAATCAGAAGAATATTGTGTACGGTAAGTTGGCTGCGGAGTATTGTACATGCCGTGCACTGTATGAAGGGTTCTGCCCAATGCCTGCAAATCATCTAACAATGTTTGAGTACCTGGCCGGAACAGTTTGGACCCGTTAAAGGGAGCAGTAGCCACTTCATGTTGTATGTCAGGAGCGAAACCTGAAATGCGAAGCCAAGCATGGCGACGCAGAGAGACTCCAGTAGCTCAGTGTCGGGCTGAGGGATTAATGTCTTCATATCCGACCGGAGCAGGTGGCAGAATATAGAATTGCTAGTAGACACTGTGGCTAATAACTTGTCCTTCTCCTGGGAGGGAGGAAGCTTACTGATAATGGTCTAAGTACCAAGGGTATGTTGGTATTTAACCATATGGCCCATATAATTTAAGATTCGAATATTCATGGTGCCTGAAGCAAAAACCCTTTTTCCCCAGGTAGTCAATCCTTCGGGATTCTTTATCGGGAGGTAAGGAACTCATGTGCTTAGATCTTTTGGTACAATCATGAGCGGCAGTAATGACCACTGAATCTGCTTCTGGGATGGTGGACAGGAAGGGATGATCCAGGGGAGCCTGATATAAGCGATCTGCTTTTCAGGGAACAGCTGTAATAGCCGACAGATGATGCCAGGCAGCCAAAATAGCATTCTGGTAAGTTAGAATCAATTGGGGTACCAGTAAGGCCGGCTCCTCTGCAATTCAAGATATTCTACCATATCCTTACATTGTTTGTCATGTTCTGTGGTAGAGAACCCCATGACCTTTTGTATCTAGACCATCATCTCGCTAAGGTACAGGTCATCTGGAGGAGAGGAGGCAGCCAGTATAGGCATATCCTCATCCAGAGAAGAGATTTCCAAGTAGGGGAACTCCGGATTCAGGAAATCCAAGTCTTGGAAGTCTTCTTCGTCAATATCACCGGGGATATTCACAGATAGCTCCGGTTCATCTAACAAATAATCTTCCATGTTAGGAGAAGAGGACCAGGGTGGCAGTATATCCCTGTCACTGTGAAATCTTTTAGGTGGAGGAGAGGGAGACCAGAAAGGATCCCCGAGCACTCCTGGGTCAGAGGGCTGGGTATACCTCATGTTGTGCAAGGCCTGCATTCACTATCTTGGTGATGTCCGGGGGTAAGAAGAGGGGCTTGAGAAACCATCAGGGCAATAGAGGGGATGGGACGGGATGGGCAGAGTGAGCAGGTCTCACCCCTGGGAAGAACAAACCCGGGTCTCTGTCTCGGTCTGCTTGCCCCCTGTAAGATGGCACCTGTGAGGGTGAAGGGGCATGCTGTAAGGCAAAAGCCACTGGTTTGCCCTGAGGAACACGGGACATCGTCAATGAACCCGTGGAGTGATTATCCTGAAATATGGCAGACATCATAGACAGGAGAGGAGACCCCGTCGACGGTGCAGCTGTGTATTTGGCTGAATTTAGTACGCTAGACAGCGTAGTCGACGAGAAGGTATATGCCCTCATTAATCGAGCAGGCAGAGCCTGCACAGCATTTAAAGCGCTAGAAAGCACCATCAACAAGAGGGTGTGAGCCCCTGTTGATGAGGAGACACTGCAGGAAGAGACTCCGTTGATGGAGGAGCCACAGAAACAGTAGCCGTCGATGGGCAATGCGGCCGGGAGTGGGGGGGGGGATTTGTCCCTCTCCTTGCCCTGCCAAGAATGAGAACCACAGCTGGGGGAGCCCTTGGTATGAGCCCCTTGGTTCTCTAACAGAGACACCCTCTGCTCTGTAAATAAATGTTAAATCTCGAGCAACCATCATCGACTGGTTGCTCTACTGAACTCCTGACAGCAGATGCAGGGTTTGGTGTCGTGTGTGGGTCCCAGACACCTTACACAAATTGTGTGGTTGTCAAAGCAGTATATCTTCCTACCGCAACGGCAGGAACGAAATAGAGCTTATCTGGTTGAAGAATCTTTAGATATTCATTTTGTAATCCAATTTCTCTTCGATGACTGCTACACAGAAGTAGAACTAGCTGCTGGGTGAGCTGAAGATGGCAGGAAAATGAACTGAGGATAGCAGGGACTGCCCACTCTTGTATAGGAAGCAGGACATGATGTCATGTGTGGGCGGGTCCCTGGTGAAAACTGCTAGAAGAAGCTGCTGTGCAACAGTGCCCTCTGCTGGAACCTCCCAGAAATAATTACCTACTACAAGAGACCATTCCGTGGAAGATCTGCTGTTACAGGTGAGTAACCTGTTTTTTTAGGGACCTGAAATTGATGTTCTAGCCACACTTTCCGGCAGACTCCTAGCAGTTCTCCGGGAGGAGGGAGACAAGGCGCACACCTGCTACATAGGGAACAGAGACTGAATAACTGAGGCCCCAAAACCAGCATCCCGACGTGACTCAAGGTCGATGTGGAAATGGGAAATAAAGGTGTGTGCTGACCTCCAGGTAGCAACCCTGCAGATTTCCTGGACAGGAACGTCCCTGAAAGCAGCCACCAAGGCAGTGGAATGACGGGTGGAATGAGCCCTTAGCCCTACGGGAGGCTCCCTACCCACCAACCTATAGCAGACATCAATGCAGGATACAATCCACCTACCAATTGTCTGATTAGCTGCTGGTCTGCCAGGTGCGACTTCAGTGTAGGTGACAAACAGCTGGGGAACCTCTCCCCGAACTCCAGCCATGTACTCTTTATAATAAGCGAGCGCTCACTTCAGGTTCAGAGTATGGAGCCTGTGCTCGGCCTCTGAAATGTGACTGGTGAAGTACACCGGGAGAGTAATCACCTGGTTATGGTGAAAGTCAGACACAACCTTCGAGAGGAACTCCGGACTGGGGCGAAGGAAAACCTTGTCCCTGTGGAAGTCCAAGTAAGGAGACTCCACCAAAAGTGACAAACAAATCCGAACATTTTAGGAAGTAAATCCAAAGGTTTAAGTCATTAAGGGCCTACTCCGCACGACAGTGGTAAGGATCTGCTTCTTCCAGCGGAAAGGAAGATCTGGCATCGGGGGCAGAGTCGAGGGGGTTACCAATTGGGTGGGTGGGAGGAGCCAGTTTGAAGATGTTTCCGGCCAAGTCTTAAAGGGATAGGCACTGCCAGAAAGTGTGGATAGAACATCATATCGATGTCCCTAGAGCTGTATTTTTACAGAGCCGGATGTCCCTCAGAGATGCGGGGTGAAGTGCCAGCTAACAGACAGCAGCAAGTAGTCTAATGATTAGCTTGTAGAATCTACTCTGACAAACTAATATTTAAGCAATAATGCATGACAGGGCATGTGGTGTTGTGGGATTTACACACACCTTGTGTGGTGTGCCACGAGGCACAGCCAAGTGACTTTAACCACACAAGAAGTGTGTAAATCCCACTACTACACATGCCCTGAAGTGCATTATTGCAATTATAAAATAAATCTGTTATTACAAATTAGAATAAAAATGAATTAGGTTCACAGAAAGTAAATATTTGATTACCAGGATCTTTACCAGTTGTATGTTGCAGGATTTACACATGGTCATGTGACATGTTTTGACCAATAAGGCCACAGGACTTTCAAGACTCATTTTTAGGGCTGTGGTCGGAGCCTACAGCACTAGTGCAATTGCTCAGTAGCTCTAAAAAAAAAAAAAATGGCGAATCATGGAACCTTCCATTGGACTTTTGGAAGTATCCTTCTGAAAGCCCAATGGAGCTTGAACCCCTCAGCCACGACTGGCTACTACGGAATAACAGCCACAATATTTTGGCTGTTACTTACGCATTCCGGTACATGAACTGCGCATGCGCAGTTTTGCTGGTGCCATCATGTTATGAATGGCAAGATGCCATTCATCGCAACTGCACATGTGCGAGTGCCGCATATGCTCAGTTGCGTCGCTGGCACCAGCTCTGTGGCATTCTGTGCCCCCCCCCACCAACTCAAGTGGCATACTGGGAGCCCACACCCCAGTGTTGCCAAAAGATTTTCTGTGCCCCCCCAAACCAACTCATGTGGCACACTGGGAGCCCACCCAGTGTGCCCAAAGATGTTTATTTTATCCGCCAACATCAGGGTGCCCAACCGCGATCGACATTATTTGCACCCCTCCCCACGCAGCACACTGGAGCCCAATGCAGTGTGCCTAATTGGTTCCCCAACCCCTGCCGACATCTGGGTGCCCAACCCTGTGTCGGCATCCTGTACAACCCTCCCAGTTATGTGGCACACTGGGAGCCCACCCCAGTGTGCTCAAATGTATTCTATTTCTGTTTTCTGTGAAAAAGAAAACGATCCTTCATCGTCGCTGCACTCATTTTGGTTTTTTTCCCTAAAAAAAGAAAATGGTCCCTCATTGTTGCTGCAGTCCCCCTCCCTATGCCCACCCTTCCACTGAGCACTTACCTCTCACCCCACCCCTACCCCGCACTGTCTTCTTCTCTGGACTGGGACACATCTGCACTCTTCAAAGCCGAACCACGAACTGAAGAATCTAAGGTAAGCATGCTATAATGCCATTCAATGGTGTTTTCAACTTATGCTGATAAATCAGCCATTTTTTTGGAAGCTTTGCCCTAAATTTTCTACATGGGGTTCTTGGGATCCCACCTCATGAAAACTGTCACTGTCATTTTGTTATTCGGTTGTGAAAGGTGATTTCGCAGTCGCTGCGCGGAATCACCTTTCAGGACCAATTAATGAAATAACAGTGCCACTGTTCATGAGGTGGGGTCCCAAAAGGCTCATGTTGCAAATTTGGTGAAAAAGTTCCCAAAAATTACTGCGCTATGGGCGTGCATTGTGCAGCTTCCATGCATGCCAATTTTTAATATTTTCACTCCACATTTGCAACATTGCCATTTTTGCACACCTCCTTCAAAACAGTACAGTTGTCTTTTCTACAACCTGCCCAAAGTGTGTTTTCGCTCCTGTGGTGCAGAATAGCGCTTTCGCTCTGCGAAATCACCTTTTGGGACAAGTGAACAAAATGACACTGGACTCTTCATGAGAAGGTGTCCCCAAAAAGGCCATGTTGAAAATTTGGTGCAACCACCTCCAAAAAATTGCCAAGTTACACCCGGGCGTTGAATAATTCCTACGCACATGTGTAACTTTGGTCACTTGCTAGCTCTTCACAGCCCAGTCGGCTCTGGCAGGAGCTTGTATAAATCGGTAGACGATGTACAAATAACATTAATTAGTGAGGTTATCAGCTAGGTGACCGTTTTGATCACAGTCATGCTATTCTCACCAGAGGTGAGTAGCCCCTTCCTCCAAAGAAAAGAATAGCACAGCAGTAGATATAAAGTGACCGGTTACTTACTTCAGAGCAGTTACTACTTCAGCACAATGAAGCAACCCACAGCTGATCTACCCATTTTCTTCCAGCAGAAGTCTCAGCTATGAGATATGGGAATGTTAGTTTGGTAAATCCAGATTATAAACATGGGGAAAGACCAAGAAGGGCAATCTTATCACTGTGCTAGTGAACTAGATTATACAGCAACAAAAAAAATTTACAAACAAAAGAACAAAACCAAAAAAAACTTACAAACAAAAGAACAAAACAAAACAAAAAATTACAAACAAAAGAACAAAACAAAACCAAAAAAAGCCCTGACAGAGACCAGGTGCTCACAAGCAAGATCCACATGCAATAAACCAACATCAATTGGGCACTCACCATCTGCTGAATGAAATCAACGACGTCCAAAGTGACTGAATTATCCAAACAATGCCTAACACGTTTCGGATCATATAATTCTTTTTAAAAACATAACCCTGGAAGCACAGTAGTCTTAAATACAAACTTTTTCAAGAAATAGAAACTATATTTGGACCATGACTCACCTAGGATAAAATGCTAAAGAGACCAGTGCATACATGGACAAAGTGACAGCGCAGTAAACTTCACACATTTCACAGCTCAAACATAAATTAATGAAAGCAGAAAACGTCCATGCTGAGATCGGATTTATTGCTTCCTGTGAACCCTACTGATAGGATGCATGGTTCTGACTAGCTATTTTTAGTTTCAGTCTGAGCCAATCTGTATAGGGGAGACAGTTCTAAGGAACTCAAAAATATCTAAAAGCATCTGTACAGCAATGGCAGCAGTTACCAGGATCATATCAATGAAAAGAGGTATCGTTTCAGAAAAGTCAGTGGCCATTCAGACTCAGGTGTTCCTTTGCTGCCAGACTCAGATTTCAGAATACCTCTCCAAGGAGCACAAGGTTATCAAAATCTCTTCTATGGAGATTTAGGGTCACCTCATCTATCCCTCGAATGGTGAAATGATGGTCTTGGGGTACCCATGCTTGTGTAACAATGCAGGGCCAGGGCTTGCATTAGCACTAGTAAAGTGCGGGTCAGTTTGACCCTCTGCTTCAAATGTAAGGGATCAAACCAGAAAATCTTGGAGTCAGAAATTTCAGGAGTGGCTTTGTACAACATTATCCAATACTTTTTCTGCCAACGATATTGGTGCAAACCTTTCAATATACAGGGTCAGTGCTGAAGCACTGCTTTTATTTCTGTGCTTCAAAATTCTCAAAAATCCCATTTGGGGACTTCAGTAGAGGGTTAACATAAGCCCTGCAGGGCTGAGACATATTTGGGCTAGTAGTATAGCCTAGAGGGTAGAGTAACGAGCTGTGAATGAGTTTGGTACATCCAACAGACCCGAGTTCGATTCCCACAACCTCCACTTGCATACTGTGCGACTCTGAGCAAGTCAATAAACCTCCCCAGTGCTCATGTGTCTCTCCGGAAAACAAGCACTTTATGCCTAGAGGGCCTTGCCCAGTTACCAAAGAATTAAAAAATAAATTCCAGATTACCAGCTGCAAGACCCTACAAATGTTTCCACCCTTGATTTTTAATTTTCTAATATAACGTAAAACACCCCACTGGATGTCATGGCCAATTATCTCACCCCAACAGTATCGCAGGTGATGAATTGTCATATTTCATATGTCCTACCACTGTGAAGGTTCTCGAAACTGATAAAAATCAGAGTGGGAGAACACTGTAGGGCCACTGCAAGTGGCTATCTGGAACATGCCACAGCCCTACATGTTAAACAAGCACGGGTATCCTCAGAACGCTAAAGGTGCTGCACTTGAAGCAGTGGCACTGTCAGTTGGATTAATAAGACAGAATAAAGTACTAAGGTAGTATCTTGAAAACTATGCCCACCCAGCAAAGAGAGTTATTAGCCTGCCTGAAACAGCTGAAGGGAGTACTCTGGTGGATTTTGCACCTCAGTGGCCTGTGGATGCATTTAAGCATCAAACATCCATCCAAGTGCTAGGAGGCTACAGAGTGACTCTCCCTGACAGTGGGTGGAGTGAGCAGACTCTCCACGCACTTTGTGGTTCATACCGCTGGGGTAAAAATACAAAACTTAATAACGGAAGCTGCACAAAATCTGGGCTCAGTGAATATACATGGAGAGTGAGTTTTGGCGTGTCTAGGCTTAAGTTTTGCAACCAGAGACTGATAAAAGGTATTTAGAAACACAGATACATAGAATCTGATGGCAGAAAAGGAGTGGCCTTAGCCCACCTAGTCTGCCCAGATGCTCCCTACCTGTTCTGTCTCCTCAGATCCTATCTGGTCTCCACCGACCCGCCCACCTCCCTGCAGCCTGTCTAATATACCCCCATGTCAGTCCCATGCATACGTGAAGCCCCTCCACTGTTCTTGCCCCAACAACTTCTGCTGGCAATCTATTCCAGGCATCCAATACCCTTTCAGCAGGGATCGACAAATTTCAAATTTATGTGCTAGTCCAAGGACAACTGGTAGTCCTACTGTTGCGAATGGTAGTTCATGGTCAGAAGGTTATATTTTAAGGAAAAGTTGAAAAAAACTTGCACAGCAACAAAGTACATGGCATGGGGGTTGAATTATTAATACTATGAAGAATGCCTTAGTGTTTTGCCAGAAGAGGCTGCTGACCACACACAGAAGAGTCTTTTGTTCATTCTTCTGCATACTGTCTTCTTGTGATACTCGTCTTACTACAGTATGCAAATAAAATGTATTTCACAATATCTCACTGTGTACGTGTCCTTGACTGGGTGGGAGACTGGGCTGGCAATGGGATGGGGACAGACACTGGATGGACAGGCAGCTTTTGTGCACATCAGAAATTTATTTAATGTTTTTGTTCTGTATTTTTTTTCCACTTCCCTCTCCACATACTCATTGTCCAACTCTCACCACCATACCCCTTCCCTCCTTCATTTTTCAACACTAAGGTTTTTTGTTTGGAGAGTACTTCAGACCCCTACCCCCAAAAAACAAAAACAAAGCTGTCGTTCCCCACTTAGCCCACCTACACACCCACTGCTGCCACACATTCCTCCCCCCCCACCCAAAAAATGCAGACTGGTGGACCCTTGGGTCACTTAGGGTGGGTAGCATACTACAGGCATATATTTGTTTTCCAGGTACTTTCTCTTCCCTTTCCCTCTCCACGTTCTCCCGCTCACCACCAGAACCCTTCCTTTTTCAACAGTTTTTTTTTCCAGTTACCGGAGTACTTCAGATGCCCCTCCCCCCAAACATAAGTCATACACTAAAGAGTACAGTGTGCGTGCTCCTTTAATACCAAAATTGCCCAATTTCTATTTGACCATTGGAATGACTCTACTATGTTGCAGTTCAGATAGGCGGCATGCACTGGCGTGCCAAGAAGAAGGAAAACAGTTGTATTTAGGGTAGAAAAAATGTGTTTGTCAAACAACTGCCTCATTTACTTGTTTCCTTACATGTTTTATATTTTAAGTGGAAATTGCATGCAGCTGTGGCTAAAAACTGTCAGCTTTTGTGCTCAATCAGAACTGAAGTGTAGGGTTTGTCTGCTTGATTAATTTCTGCCAAGGCAGATGCCAGCAGCAATTACATGGCTGCCTCACATACACAACTGTTTCACTTTATGTTATGCATTGCAGCAAAGTTTCATGTGCCCCTCCCCTGCTTAGTCCTTATTTAATTTCTCCTTTTGCTAACACTTTTCTTTTCTGGTCAACGTACTCAATATCTGTGCGACTGGTGCCTTGTACCGCAGCCCCCTCTCCTTTTCTCACTAAACAGGCTCTGGTTCCAACTTTTCCTTTGTAATTGTTTTTTTCTCTACACCATTTATGTGTCTCTCCGCTCTTCTCTCAGAGAGACTGCAGTCGAGTCTCAAAATGAACCCCATCACTCCTGCTCTTCCCAGGCTCCCACTTTTTCTTTTTATTAAAGCTTTCAATCTCAAGTATCTACTGCCTTAGCCGATTTTTGTTTTTAGATCGTAACCTGTCCCACAGTGTTTGTATCCTGCCGAGTCCAACTCTGCCTGCACCGAAATAAATTTATCTTCACCGGCTAAATGTGACCTTTCGTGACAACACTCAACCCGCGCTAACTGTGTGGAATACGCGTGTGCCACTCGATGTCTCCTGGCTTTATCCCGCCTCTGAGCCCTTTGTCCATGCCCATAATGGCTAACTAGCACTGCAACTGGCTGAAATCTGGCAGGTCAGTCAAAAGCAATGGTGGTGGCACTTACTTAGATATGTCAATCTTGCTGAATGCCGTGCCCCCACCAACAGACTCCTCCTCGCTGGCAGTTCACCTCTCAGCTCGCGCTCATGTGTTAGAAGTTCGACTGTGCTTCAGGACAACTCATCACGTGACGCAACACTGCGCTAACCGCGAGATTCGAGTTGCTTCTCCTTTCCAACTCTCTGACGTCCATCATCCACTTACAGGCAAAGCAATGAACTGCAGACCAAAAATGAAGGTGATATCGCACTAAATGATGGTTGTCTACAGGACAACTGCTTCACTCAAAAATGGTTGTCCGTGGTACTGGAGTAGTAGCCTGGGACATCTCGTTATGGGATTTGTTGATCCCTGCCTTTCAGTGAAGAAATATAACCCTTGAATCCCCCCCCCCCCAGTTTCACTGCATGCCCACAGTCCAGATGCTTGTTCCCATTCGAAAAAGACTCCCCACCTGTACCCTATTCACCCCTTTGAGGTACTTATAAGTCTATCATATCACCTCTCACATCCCTTTCTTCCTCATGTTGAGATCCACAATCCCTCTTTGTAGGGCTTCCTCTGTGTACCATGCACCGTTTTAGTTGCCGTCCTCTGGACCACCTCCATTCTAACTATATTCTAACTATGTCCTTTCTGAGATGCTGTTTCCCAAACTGAACATAATACTCTACGTGTGGCCACACCAGAGAGTGATATAATGGCAACATCGCCTCCCTCCTACTGCTGGAGATACACCTCCCTATGCAACCCAGCACTCTACTTATCCAAGACCTCGTCACACTGCCCGTTCACTTTGAGGTCCCCAGATACAACAACCCTGAAGTCTCTTTCTGCCTAGTGATCGTTGGTCTCTCTCTCCCCCCCCCAAAAAAAACACTCAGCGCTGGGGTTTCTATGTCCTACGTGCATTCTGCTGCACTATGGTTGATGGGATGTGGAGCACAATGAGAGAGCTGGGGGTCTCCCATCCCCTACAGTTTTATGCCGAGCCTAAACCGGTTTATGCAGGTTACGCTATAGTTCACATATTTGTGATCGTAAGGAAGGTAAGAATCTCACGAAGAAGATTCAGCAGGACTTCTTCAGGAAGGCTTCTGAGATCACAGTAACCTTCAACCTGGTGCTACAAGCAGGGGATGTTTGGGATGGCGAAGGGAGACCGCATATTGGCAACATTTTTTGAGACCATATCTGCTTTAACTTTGCCATAATGTCTTCTTACAGCATCATGCCAGACATTTGAGTGGACAAACATGGCAGTGGATGCACGAGTCTCACTCCTTTCATCCCGGCCCCCTCTTTCTTTAATCTCTGTAGGTTTGTATCCAACTTTCAGGGGAGCAGTCAGCACTAACTGCCACACACCCAAGTGTGAGCCTGGTCCCGATTTGCGCTGCTTGTGCAAACCTCCCCCCCTTACTGTTTACTGCAGCATAGTAGATTGTATCAGACAAATTCTGCTGACTCGCAGGTGAAAATGTTTTATTTATTTATTTTTTTTAACTACAAATCACAGACTCCCCTGCAGACAACATCAGAGGAGGGCTGCCTGCAGCAGTGGGAGATTCAATAGCCTGCAGTGCATGTTCGAGTTTTTAATCAGCTCTGATCTTTTGTTTGCTGGTCCTACTGTCCTCGATAGGTTAAATACTCAGCCCCAGGAGACCAGCAGGACCAGCAAATATCCAATCAGAGCTTATAAAAGATGTAACATGTGCTTCAGGCTATTGAATTTCCTACTGCTGCAGCTGCAGCTCTCCTCTGATGTCAGCTGCAGGGGAGTCTAGTATTTGTAGTTACAGAAGAATATCAGCTTACAAGTCAGCAGAATTAGTCTGATGTACTCTCCTATATGGCAGTAAACAATAAAAAAAAAAAAAAAAAAAAAAAGAAAAAGTACTAATTGGGACCAGCACCACACTTAGGTGTGGGGCACTTAGTGCTTACCCTTTAAAGAGCACAAACTGTGCCGCTTTCAATTTAGTTCCCTAAGCCTCCAATCAGCAGCTTGCCCACGTGAGAGTTTCTCTTCATAGGTTACATTTCTTCTTTTGATATTTTGTGAAGGGGACGGGAAGGTAAACGAGAGCTGCTCCCAACCCCCAAATCCCTTCCTGGTCCCGTTGTAGTCCAGTTCTCCCCCCCCCCAAAATGCTCAGACGCTTTGTAACAGAGTTTGTAAAGCGCATGGTGTGCTCTGTTGCTATGAATGGGACCATCTTTCAAAATATATATTTTTATATTTTAGCAGGTCACTGGGGTCACATCAGTGTCACCAATCAAATAAGAAGGCTGTGTCCACAATTAACTCTAGATCCTTTCCTTTGGTTGTGCTCTCCACACTTGCACCACACCCAGTGTAGTGCCGTGCACGTCCTCAAATTAAACCTAACCCCCACTGCCCAGCTCACACCCCTAATGGGGGAATGTTTCACTGTAGAGACTCCCTTTCCTCTGCTCTAGCCACATTTCTTGACACCTCGAATGAGATGTTCTCCAGCTGATAGTTACGCAGACATTCAGTCAACGACGTAACCATTTCTTGGATATCACTGGAAAAGAATACTTGGTAAGACTGGTATTTTGTCTGCAGTTTTCAACAGTATCAGGAGTTCATTAAATGCATTGTGTTGGATACAACCTAGTTAGAGCGTGTCAAAGTTAAAATTAGCCTTGATAACGTGCATGCAATGTCAATGAAGTACTTTTTACTGAACCAATTTTATCACTCTCTTAATTATCAGGTAATGCTCTTTCCATGATTAATCCTCTAGTAATTAAAGGTGGTAGTTAGTTTCTGGCTTGATCAAGGCATGATACATGTCAGGGGGTAAATTAATCACCATCTCTAAAGTGTCACTGAAAGCACTGTAACGGTAATGATGCTGAAATCGGCAATGACATTTCTAACTTTCAAATTCACGTCTATTTCTAATCCTCATAAATAAAACGCTGAAAGGAGAACTGGTAGAACGAAAACAAAGCGAAAGATAATTTCCTTGCCAGACTTTAAACCTCCAGTAATTAATCCTACTCCTAATATACATGTAAATAGGATAATTTAGCAATTACTGCCTAGCATCCATCACACCGCCAAGTTATCAAAGGACGCTGTTACTTAGAATAACTGACTATACCACTTTAGCACAGCTGGTGTGTGTGCGTGTGCGCATGTATGAGTGTGTCCCCCACATATGTTTACCAGTGGGACTTGTCAACACACTCAGATGAAAAGAAAATGCTCAAATCTGACATCTGTACTGGCCCTGTACAATTCTGCAGTGCAATCATTTTAAGTTACAGTACTGAAACAGTTTATTCGTAAAAATAAGATTTCCCCAACCCCCATCACTCACATCAGGACCCTTCCCATCACCTAGGAGGCTGGTCTTGTCCACTACTGTCTGGTGATCAGCAGTGAAGTAACAGGGTTGTGGTCCGAGGTGGCATCCTTTCCTGCAGACCAAACCAGACCTCACACCACGAGGATGCCTATGCATCTCTGTCAACGTGAATTCATGACAATCCCGTACACCACATACCTCTAGCAGGTGCTGGTGCCATCCTTTCCACCATCCCTGATTACAGCTGAAGTGCCCAAATCCCCACAACTTTCCCCCACTAGCTTGGACATCAGTCAAATTGAGAACTGATCCCAATTATCTGTACGGCATCACAATGAGCTCCCAATCACACCACTAAGCTGGCAGCAACTGTCCATGTAAGAGCAACCTCAAACACAATGCCTGAATAAGGTTTATGATGTCAAAATATGGTACATGCTAGCCAGCCTGGTGGCGCTGAGGGTTGAGGCGCTGGACGCCACACCTCGTGCCACACCAGTGACCCGGGTTCGGGAGCGAGCCCGGGCGCTGGGGGTTGGCTGGGGAGGGAGATGGATTGAGCGTCCATAGGACAGCTCTCTCCTCCCTGGGGAGGGATCCAGGGTCTTCCCAGTGCAGTAGAGACCGCCGATGGAGACCGGGGGTACTACTAGCGCGGGCACAAGAATCGGGGATGAGCACGGCAGGCATCTACGGGGCAGCCGCGTGCTGACGCCACTGCATGACTGTGCTCGGGGGCCAAGAATTAAGGAAAAATATCCCTCTAGACCACCGTTGAGGGGACGGTGGCCCCATTGCAACACCCACATCCCAAATGCCAGCCCAAGCACGCCAGTTTCTCTCCATGGCTGACCCGACGACCGAAGGAAAGGCACCTCACACTTAGGAGATGACCGCCAGGGGGAGGGTGGAACCAGCCCCGGAGATGATCCGGGGGTCAGGCCTGCCTAGGTTATTCAGGGGAAAGAGCCCGAGAGATGCGGGGGTTTAGGCTAGGAGTTAGGGTTGTATCCATGTGGGCACTCCTGCAGGATGCCCGGGGGTCTAGATGCATAAATAACAGTTTAAAAAAAAAAAAAAAAAAAAAATGTAGTACATGCTGAGTAGAATCCGGGAATACATTTCTATGGCATCATGAGCAAGGGCTACCGACTCCGAGAACTAGTATTTGTCATTTTTCACAATATTTATGCAGAGATATTTGCACAAGTCTATGGTTTGTCACAGAATGAAGTTTCTTGCAGCACAGCTTCAATCCAAGGATGTTTTCTGCGTGTCTGAGACTGGCAGACTACTACACTGGGAAGGGCTTGGGGAGACTGAATAGCGGACTTTTTTTTTTTTTTTTTTTTTTTAATACCACTTCCCTTGGCCGGCCTCTGTAACAGAGTCTGGAACTCCAATTATTTGGATTTCTTTCTCAAACACAATGCACTGAAAAGGAAAGGAATTCAATTTAATGTAGCGCCTTTAATTCACACTTTTACAAAGCTTTCACAAGCCATGTGGGAGAGTACCACCTGGTAAGCATATACCCAGCGATATTCTGCAACACTGAGGGAGGTAAGGGAGGCTAAGGAAGCTCATGAGAGGAAAGCATAGAGAACGAGGGTGTGGGGGTGTGGAAAGAGGAGGTAAAATGACTTGTACTCAGTCATAAAGCTAATAAACAGTGTTGTCGGAATCCAGATAAGTCTCTCTACATTGTAGCCATGAGGCTACACTGCCTCCTATGTAAGCACTGTCACCATGTTTAAGTTTGACTCCAAGTGACAGTACTAATGTGAGCACTCGCTACTGCAACACTACCACCACCATACCTACTGGAGTGATTGCCACTGGCCCTCTGATGCCCACTGCAAGTCCCGTCATACAATGTCCTGAGTTTACTGCTCCAGGTGGGGCCAGCTGAGAGGGGGGTGCAGAGCTAGCCTGAACTTTCACAAACTGGCGAGGTGGTAGGAGACCCAGCTGCAGGGGCACCACAACTGAGTGGAGAGAACATTGTAAAATCATCCTCCTGAGCCCCACACTTACTTTCGCTTGTTTTTACGATCCTTGTACCATGCCCCACCAACCGAGGCAAGCCCCCAGAAAGGAGACCGGACACTCGCTGGCATGGGATAGGACAAATGATGTCACTGTGTCATATGTCGGCTCCCTGCATCATGCTGGTAACTCACTGGCACAAGACAGGACAGAATGCCGCTGCGCCACATGTCAGCATGACAGTGTTAGGATTATACACACACACACACACCCACACCCAGTCTGGAACTATGTATTCTTATCCAATCAACTCTAGTTGTGTAACAGCAATTTAACACTGTGCCTGGGACATGCCTCACCACCCAGTGTATGACTACTTAGGCTAAGGCTGCAAACACAGGCCATCTGTAAGCTATACCATTAGGCTGTCCCCATACATTGGCATTTTAACATAAATGAGGGAAGGAGACAGGAAAGGAAAGACTTTTGCACTTTGGATGCACACTTTATCCCAAAGGGCTAATGAGCTATGAGCACATGCGGCAACTATGAGGCACAGCGCTGGAAGCTGGATGCTGAGCACAGACTGCAGAAAGCAGATTGTGATGCTCAAGACCCCACAGTGAGTAAGTGGCAGTGGTAGGATTCAAACCAGAGGCTCCAGGTTCACAGGTCTGCGCTCAAACCATTAGGCTAACACTGCATCAGAGTTAGCCATCTCCAATGAAACCCTACATCACAATCGGTACGCTTACTCAAAAAATCAAATGTTATCATAGAACACAGACTTTGATGGCAGATAAGGACCACTTGGCTCACCCAGTCTGCCCATTTCCGTATCTATTGGATAAGCTGCAGATTCTAGTTAACCAACAGTCTACTTCCTCCTGCCCCCAACCAGAATTGCCTTATGCCTGTTCCATGCATTCTTAGATTCCCCGCAGTTTCTGACCCCCACGACCTCCTCTCAGGAAGGCCGTTCCATCGTCCTACCATCTCTCATGAAAAAATACTTTCTCAAGTTGCCCTAGAGCGTCCCTCTCTATCTTCATATTGTGCCTTTTGCTTTTGCACATCTCTTTTCTGAAAGATGCTGCCCTCTTGGACTTTGATTCCCTTGATGTACTTGAAAGTTTCTATCATGCCCCGAGGGAATACATAATTAGCTCTCAGGTCTCTCTTCCTTATGGCTTGTGGTGCAGACCCTGCACCATTTTAGTTGCCCTCCTCTAAACTACCTCCATCCTGTCTATGTCCTTGCGGAAACGGGGTATCCAGAACTCCATGTAGTACTCCAGATGGGGGTCTCACCAGCTGTCGGTACACAGGAATAACAACTTCCTATTTTCTACTGGTAATGCCTCTTCCTATGCATCCCAGTATCCCCCAGCCCTCCTTACTGCCTTCTCACATTGCTTGCCTAGCTTTATGACATCTGATATGACTACTCCCAGGTCCCTTTCCATTTCTGTTATTAGTAACCCCCAATTGTGTACTCTTCCCTGGGTTTTTATTTCCAGGTACATTACTTTACACTTCTTTGCACTAAATCTAAGCTGCCATACTTTTGACCATTCCTCCAACCTTGCCAAGTCCTTCTCATTCTTTCCACCCCTCCCTTGTGTATCAACCCTGTTGTAGATCTTTGTGTCATCTGCAAAGAGGTATACTTTTCCTTCTAATTCCTCCACACTGTCACCTATAAAGACATTAAAGAGGACCGGTCCCAGTACTGAGCCCTGCGGTACCCCGCTACTAACCCCCTTTCTTCGGAGTGGACTCTGTTTACTAGTACCCTCTGCATCCTGTTGTCCAGCCAATTTTTTATCCAGGCTACCACCCTGGGACCCAATCCAAGGCTGGCTAACTTGTTTAATCTTTTGTGTGGAACTGTGTCAAATGTCTTGCTAAAGTCTAGGAAGGCAAGAAATCTATTAGATTTATCTGACATGATCTTCCCGCTGTAAATCCATGCTGCCTTGGGTCCTGTGC
Organism: Neoceratodus forsteri; assembly: GCA_016271365.2. Taxonomy (NCBI): domain Eukaryota; kingdom Metazoa; phylum Chordata; order Ceratodontiformes; family Ceratodontidae; genus Neoceratodus; species Neoceratodus forsteri. The sequence goes on along the minus strand of JADMNL010000023.1, from coordinate 213,212,129 downwards.
CCCGCTGACCTCCGGGTACTCAACAATTCCTTCTTTCAGAAGGGATTCCATCATTTCCCTACCACTGAGGTCAAACTAACAGGTCTGTAATTTCCTACCTCTGCCTTGCTCCCACTTTTGTGAACGGGAATCACATCCACCCTCCTCCAGTCCTCAGGTACTACACCATCCTCCCATGATTTGATAAAAAAGGGTAGTCAGTGGTGTCACTAGTTCTCCCCTTAGTTATTTCAGAATTCTGGGGTGAATCCCATCAGGCCCCATTGCTTTGTCCACCTTCAGTTTTAGGAGTTCTTTCAGGACCCTTTCTTCTGTGAATGGACTGGTATCGACCCCCTTATCCAGAGTGTTTCTATTGTTTGGTTTAGGTACTTCCCCCTCTTCTTCTTTTGTGAATACTGAGCAGAAGTATTTGTTCAGTATCCCTTCTTTTTCACTGTCACCCTCTGCCCATCCACCTCCCGGACAGCCGTCTATAAAATCAGTAAGAATTTCTGGAGTAACAATAGTGTAATGTTTTGCTCATTTATTGTTTTTAACAAAAAATAAATGAAATCAAACATGTTTTTGAACTGTCTTTATTCCTGAATGTACAGTAGGTTCGTTCACACGACTGACTGTGAGCCGTTGTCAGTGGCTCACAGCGGCCAGATTGGTGCTCCTGCCCACGTGTGAACCTTGCTGTTTTGGCAGTTTTCCGTTGCATGGAGTTGCTGCCACGATCCCCCTTTCCCTGGGTTTGTGGAGTGGTGTAGGTGGTTTCCTGTGCCATCTGAACAGGCAAACCACCCGCATCACTTCAAGTCCCCACCAACCCAACAGTGACCGGAACAACACCCAAATTGCCAGAAAGGAAGAGGGCACCGAAAACATCAATGCTGTGAACATGGCTCTCTAACATTTTATTCAAATTTTTTTTTTTTTTTTAAACGATTAGAAAGCAGCCGCTGCGGCAAGGCACAGAGTGAACGAGCCTAGTAGGCATGTGATGCAGTTGTGAATGTACCTTTTCCCCCACATCTGTGACATCAAATTACTTCTTCAAAGGAAATCTGGTGACTATAGAGAACTGCCTTCAAAAAGAGATGATATCAGGAACAGGAGAGAAATATTCTGCATACTGTCTTTTTATCTGTCAATAAGGAGTTAGAAATGTTGCAATCTACAAACTGGCCCGCAGTCTCGTTACTTACAGTCAAGTCCGGTACAGGTACCCAGTATTTCAGCAACAAGCTGTATTGACTCAGTCAGTGTTACACCACCACCATCAGGTGCTAAACAAATAACATGAAGGCAATTTGTCCTTGATAACATCAAAACATACAGGTGCAAACAGTAAACGGTTTGCATACATAATGTTTAAAGGAACAGAGATAACATTAACAACGGAGCTGCTCAGCCACGAGGAATGACCATCTGTTTAATGTTCTAGGCCTCTTCGGTTGCTGAAATAACAGCAGGTTACTACACACTTTCTGGAGTTTCAGTGAACCTACCCCTCCCCTCAGTCTGCTAATCCCAAACTGCTGGTGTACATCCCATTGAAAAACTGTGTCAAAATATACTTGGTTAATTAATGAGCTACTGCAGCCAGACTGGATTTACAGAAAGACGGAGCTCAAATTCCCACCACTTCAGTCATTTCTGTAAACACTAGATACTTGCATACTGCTATCTGGGATGAAAACCGTAACTAAAAATAGTGAAATCACTGCCTAGAAAAAACATGTTTCTACGTTAAACAAACTCCAAATGGCAGATTAGAGGTCCATAACACTTTAGAAGGAGTAAAAGAGAGTGATTTCAATCACACGAAACAGGAAACAAATGCTGAGCCCTGAAGGTCTTGACTTTGCACTCTCACAATGCCACAGCAAAGTAATAAGTCCTAATTCTTGGCAGTTCACACAGATACGCATTCTCTGTAAAACATTAAACTCTTTCTCTGCTCAAAGTCACTAGACTTCCAGTTCATGAAGGTATTTACATAGGGATGGCTGCTCTGTACGGAACAATGCCAGCACGAGACGTCATGTCAATAATGTTTTACTCTCCAGCATCAACAAGTGTTCAGACATACTAAACTCCAGACATCTGCAAACAGGTGCAGAAAAAAAACGGAGTCTCTTGTCACTCACCACTGATTTACTTCATAATTAATCCCTCTGCCTGGGCAACCGAGTTATTCTGACAGATAAAAAGCACATAGCAACACACAGAACAGAAGACTTGAAGGGAATCGCACAGATAACAGATGAGAGGAACAGATGTAACCAATTTGCCTACAGATGCTGGTTCAGCCCTTTTCTGGATGTAGGTCTTGGCATGGAGACCCTCGGCAGGGTGGAGTTTTATAACTCAAGAGAATGAACTAGCACCAAGCATTTTGCCCCGATAAGAATGTGATCTCCAGGGGCCCAATGCACAATGCCACAGCATTTTCCGGCTGTCAGGTCAGAAAACAAATGCCAGGTTAAACACATGGTATCTTTTGAAGTCCATCTGGGGCTGGATGTGGACAGGCACCAAACCAGAGGCAAGATATTCAAACAGGTGTGAGGTTCAAGTTTAGTGTCCTTGGGGGGGATCTACACAGGACTTGAGGTACATCACCAGAATTTACATTTATTAATTCTGGTAATGCCCACCGAGACTGTGGAAGATGTTTTTCTGCCACAAATAGTTTCTCCAAATCTGTATTAGTAGGCCACATGACGGCCTCATAGTAAGTGGTATTGCCCAGAAGATGCGCTCCACCTCTAGGCTAAAAACCAAAATTCCACCCCACTCTCCCTTCACCTTCGGGTGATCAGAGGATGAAATGAGAAGGCCAGGCTGATCGTAGCATGGGAAACGCAGGGTGGTATCAGAGCTGTCTAGCATAGTGTCCTCTGGATATTCGGTGTGCAGGAGGTGGAGCTCTACATCAAATAAGGAGACACCAGGTGCATGAATTAGCAATCCTCCTCCATACCTCACAGGGCTGCTCCAGCTCCCACCACACCTCATCGTGTGGAGGAGGTCCTCCTAGTACTCCGCCAGTCTGTCAGCAGAGGAGCTCATTAGTTGTCTTTCATAACCGGGAAGGGGAAGTAAGTCTGCAACGAAAAGTGGCATGAGGTCTCCCGCCATCCAACTAGGGTCTTGGGATGACCAATAATCTCACCCAGGATCCAACTGACTCAGCAACGCACCAATACATCGAAGCTGTCAGCTAACAGGTGAGGTGAATCACAGATAGATGAAGAACATGATCTCAGCCTAGAAATGAAAAAAAAAAAAAAATTAAAATTAAAGGTGGCCCCGGTGGCCTAGAGGGTTGAGGCACTGGCGCCTTACCTCAACCCACGCTGGCGACCCGGGTTCGTGAACAGACTCGGGTTGCTGGGGGTCGGCAGGGAAGGATAAGGATCGAGCGTCTGTAGGACTGCTCTCCTATCCTGGGGTGGGTTTGGGAACAGTATCACTCGGTAGCAGCCCCAGAGGAGACTGGAGGCACTACACGAGCGCCGTACAGGGGAACTTAGAAAAGTGGAAATACCGCTCGTTGGCCGCCGGATGATGGCTCTCTGTACCCGACACCTCCGGTGCCTTCCCGGGGCCTCCTTCTCCTCAGCAGCATCCCTGGGCCCTAATTAGTGTGTGCTGGGGCTGTCCTCCCCGGTGCCTTCCCCCTCAGAGGAGAGGGACCCACCCGGCGAAGGGATACGTCGGGATATCCCAGGGATCGGTTGCAATGAGAGGAGTTAGAGGGGGCTTGGGAAAAGGACAGTGGGGCTTGAGGGGACTTGTGGAGCCCAAAGGAGTGGGGGCCTCCAAGCATGATGGGGCGAATAAAGAAGATAATACAAAAAAAAAAAATTAAAGGTGATGGTGCAGAAAAGGCACGCACCAACAGCAGAATGCAAGGCTGGCCAGGGCTCCAGATAAGCAGTGTACCAACCATTTTAGGCCTGCCCATACTACCACCCAAAAATCCATTAACTCCTCCAAAACGGTTCAAACAGGTAACATTACAGTGCATCTACATTACCTGCGAACCATTTTGGAAACCATTACAGTCCGTCCACACACTGGGCAAAGTGTGACTGATGGCCGGGCTCCCTGTCTCACAATGTAGTTCATGCTGCACTGAGGACAATGCTGGAGCTACACGCTCACGCGTCCACACTACCACCAGTAACGTTACAGCAGCAAAACCGTTTTCTGAACTGTTGTTGAAACCACCTCATAAGTGGTTTCTGTAACAGTTCAGAAAACGTCTGCTGTAACACAAGCCATTTTGGTAATGGTTTGAGCCCACTTTAGCCCTCTGTAACGTGACAGTGGCAGTAGTGTGGACAGGGCCTTACAAAAGGACACTGTGTTGGTTATACCAGCATATTTAAATGCCCTTCATAGCAGGGTACATCAGCTGTGATTGGCAGCTTCAACCTGGAACAAACTCACAACAGTGTGGTTTTTCATACACGAGGTAGACTACACAAGTAATCACTCTATTACAGGCAGCCCATCAGCACTTGCACTGTACGCCCTACTGTTTTGGATCTTGGCCCCCAGAAGGCCTGAGCACCCACGGTATTGTAGGGCCCATTAATCTGTATAGCTCTAGTGTGTTTTCTGGCTTTGGAATTGCCAAAAATAACTGGGGGATGCATCCATGCTCCCTCCCATTTTTCTTATTTTTTTTTTATCTCAAGCTTTAAAGCAATTATACAGTCATGCAGCTACCGACAGAGGACACTTGTTCTGAACAAGACCACTAAAGTAGGGCCACCTTTTCCAGTGAAAACATAAATCAGCTGGATGAACACTCCACGATTCCTCTTGTAACTACTGCGTACAGTAGAAAGAAAGGAAAAACAAAAGTAGACAGGTGGAAAAAATGTATTCCAGGGGCAAGCAGGATCAAATTAACGGTAAGAATAACATTCCTGTCCCTTTCTGCTACATTTCTTGCGATCTCCTTATATTCAGGGTTGTGATAAGCAATATATGTACTACTGGATGGGACTTGATGCTTTACAATTAATAGCCTTCAGAATTTCTCTGCCAGAGTCTGCACCAGCTGAGCTGAGCTTCGCATGTCCAATATATAATGCTTGCTAGGTGTGTGTGGTGAACTCCAGTAGCTACCATGAACAACAGAGGCACTACCTCATTCAGCTCATGAAGTGTCGTCCATGCAGTTAGTGGAATGAGGCTGGATCTCAGCCAGGACAGGAAGAAAAGAGGCAAGGAAGACCTCACTAATAAAGGTCATAACCCAGCAGGCCAATGACTACCTCGAAGCTGCAGCCCCCTGCCAAACTCACCAAAAAAACAATCGGAGAAGTGGAAAGCCTTCATCCTCTGTAGATAAATGGTAACAGCCTGTCCGACATCAAGAGTATGAAAAATATGCCCTTTGGCATTAGCAGGGCAAGAAAGAAAGAAAGACAGACAAAGAAATAACCTTAAGTAGGGAACTGCACACATTATCACAGAGCTAAGCGTTTGCTAATGTGCCACGTGCAGCAAATACTGACCAAGAAGACAAAAGTGAGGCATAAAAAAAATCTCAAAACCTTAAAGACAATTTAGAAGGAAGAAGTATAAATGCATCCAGTACTGTGTTAAGTCACCAGGGTGGAACCACTAGGTGAATCACTGCTTTAATGAAGGAGCATGCTTGAAGGGGTGGAGGGGGGGAATCTGTACCCAGGGAAGATGGCTTCCCCTGAACATTTACGGAACTTGTGCTTAACTTCCCTATCAAGGCCATCTTGGAGGAACTCCAGGAGACGAGCAAATGGGCAGGACATGGGCTGAAGGGATTTCAGAGCATACCACACCCAAAACACCTTCCATGCTAGACTGTAAACTTATGTATTAGAAGCCCCATGTGAATGAAGCAAAGTACAAATCACTCTCCTGGAGTAGCCAACTGTCTGGTACTTCTTCCTCTCGCATGCCATTCTATCAGGAGCACTCATGCTAAATCTGGGAACCAGAATGGGCCCTGTATCAGGAGGTCTGGACGCAGAGGAAGGAACCAGGGCCTGTGCTGTGCAAGTTCCAACAGGTCGGAGAACCAGTTTCTGTGAAGGCAATGAGGCACGATGACGATCACTGAGGAGTGTTCCATTTTGAACTCAGGCCAACAGCTTGGCCACAGAAACAAGGCTCCAAAGGAACAACAGGTAACCCACTTCTGCAGAATGCAGATTTCTGTATCTGCTGAACTATGGGAACAGCTTGGCATTGTCCCTGGATGCCATGAAGTCCATTTCAGGCCAGCCCCTTTCTGGAATAATAAAGGACCTCCTGGTGCAGTTCCAATTCCCCAGGGTAGAGCTATCATCGTCTGAGCCAGTCTGTCATCACACTGGGAGCACATCAAATGAATAGCAAAGAAAGAGAGTAAATTGGCCAGCACTCATAACAGGACCATCTGGCCACTGCATTTGTCCCACTGCCTGTTGAAACAGGCTATCAGTACCTCACCAAGTGGATAAGGATTGCTTGATACTTGAGGAATGCAAGAAGAATCAAAGAAATGACCCTCATCCACAGAACACCGATCAGGATTCACATCTCAGAAGCAGACCAGAGGCCAAGATCAATTTCTGATCCTTAGGTAGCTCCCTAAGTTGCAAGTCTGCCATCCGTGGTTAACATGAGGGTGGGGCAGATGTTGAAGGATCTCACATCTAGAGAGGACGAGCCTCTGGATCCACCCTTACAGACTAACCACAACCGGATGAGGGAGTCAGAGACAAAAATCCATGGACTGCATGGCCAGATTCCAGCTGCAGAGTAAGAAATGTTGCAGCTCCATTATATGAAGTCTCACTGAAGGTACCAAGTCAATGCACATGGTCACAAGTCCTAGTAGGTGCACGGAGTCATATGCTGTGACCACTAAGTACCACCAGAGGATATGGCATCTGTGCACAACTTTGTCGATGCCAGGAACAGTGAAAGATACCCGATTAGATGCCATACTGAATGTAGCACAGGGATGAACTTAAGTATCCAAAGGTATAAGCAAGCTCTTGGTAAAGCTGATCACCTGCCTATGATAATGGAGAAAATTACATACATGATGTACTGCTGAAGAGGCCACTCTGATGATGTCTGCTCAGAAGAACCAGTCCAGACCTACATATCAATTAAGCACAAAACTTTCTGGCAGTACCACAAGAAAAATGGATCTCAAAGTCTCCATCCTGACATGAGGGATATGTAATCTGGGGTTTAAGTATTTGAGGTTCAGTACTGCCCAAAAGTCTCATCTTTTCAGGCACAATGGAAAAAACGGACTGGACTACCTGATGGAGTTTCGCATGTAGAACTGGTACAATAGATGAAAGCAATGCCCGTCTGCGGGAAATGAGAGACCAGGAGACTGTCCAGTAATGGGAGAGATTCAAAGGAATATCCTTGAAAGATGATGACCAGGACCCATTCTTACTGTGTAGTAGTGGCCCATCTGTCAGCAAAGTTTAATAATCGGGCACCTACTGTATGAGTTGTTGCAATGACAGGCTAGCTCAATCCAAGCTGGAGGAAAGGAACTTTTCGGGGCCCTTCCACTGACTGCCAACTTTGCTGGCAATGACTAGAATGAAAAGAGGTTTGTCTCTATTTTCAGAGCTTTGTCAGGGGGCCTGACAGCTACCTCTTAACCAAACACTTTGCTCTATTGTCAGAGCTTCTTTGGGGATGAAGCTCTGACAACAGGGCAACACGCTGGGGTAAGAAGTACCTGTCCCACATGGTAAGGGTGCACTTTGTTAAAACCATCTGGTTTATTTGCACAAATATGCACAGTTGCATTATTTAGCCCCTTAAAATTAAAGCACTGAGCTATGGCTGAAGACCACTATGTAATAGACTGTCAGAGACAAAATCATAACCAATTACCAAGCTCTGAGCTGCTAAGCCTGTGTTTTTCATTGCTTGAAATCCGTACAGTGAAAACCTTGCCACTTCATATGTGCTGTTATCCCCGAGTGCCTACATGCTTCTTGTATCGATGACGTTTTCTCTCATGGCCACGTGCCAAGGCCTCTAACTTCATATTTAGGAGGCAAACACTGTCTAGCGCCAGTGCTTCGGCTGGCTCCACAGAATCCTCCGTTTCTTCCCCCAAAGCCGAGACCCCCCATCCCGTACTCATAACCCGGATCAAAGTGTGGCATCAGTGTTGCTGTGTACGTGTACCAACAGTGCAATGGATTAATTTATGTAGCAGGAACCTGCTAGTGAGATCTGCAGTGGCTTTCTACACAGCTTGCACTTTTGTGCTCTATGAATTGACTGCTTGCAACCCCATAGGCTTAATTTGAAACCTCAGCCATCACTGCGTGGTCACTGCCCGTAACGCTCCCTGGGTCGGAGTGCAAACAATCCTGGGAGAGAAAGTCAACCAAATGCGCTGCTCCCCCTGCAACACAGAGACAGCGAAAAACTGGGGCAGTATATGTAACTCAGACTTCAAACACGAGCTTCGTATGGCTCTTCTAAGCTCTGAGCCCTGCTCCTGTTCTCTATCCACCCACTCCTGTACTGGTTCCTCCTAGTTGCTTACCGGCACCAACCTCTACTACTCTCAAACCTGCCTGGAAATCTTGCCATTTCCTCTCTTCTAGCACCTACTCACTAGTTGTATGACTTATGACTGTTAGTTATTTGCACTTATATTCCTGTTGTGTTACTACATACAGATTCCTGCAAATGTACTGTAATTGCTGAAAATTTTGTATACGTGTACTATGTCTGACTTCTTGATGTTTTCTTGTATCTACTATCGTCTACATACCCTTTGTTGTAATCTCCCGGGTCGTACCTGAAAATAGGTAGCTATGCTGTCTAGTGTACCTACCCAGTTAACAAAAACTAAATAAATAAACGCCCCCTATTTAATGCTTCAGAGACTTTGCCTCTGTCTGCCAGCAGATGGTGATTACTATGGTCTGGATGCTGCAGAGCTTGCCATTTTGCTACAGTCTATCAAATCCTTTTCTGGCAGTCCAGAAATCATCATACAGAACTACTTGAGCATGAAGGGTACAAGCAAAATGCAGAATAACTTCCTCCCTCCTACAGGTGATTTCCCCTGGTATTGCAGCCCAGCATTTTATTTGCTTTGGCTGCTGCCTTTCAGCACTGTGCTGGGTGTTTCATATCACCCCTGACCATTATTCCAAGGTCCTTTTCCTCCTCTGACACGGTCACCTGTATTCCCTCCAGCCCGTAACAAGCCCTCGGGTTTCTGGCTCCCATGTGCATTACCTTGCACTTCTTAGCACTGAAACCCAACTACCAGATTCCCAACCATTTCTCCAGTTTAGCCAGGTCCTCCCTTAAATCCTATGTCCCTTCCTCTGTGTCTCTACCCTCCCACAGAGCTTAGTATTATCTGCAAAGAAGCAGATTTTACTGTTGACTCCCTCTGCTTTGTCACTTATAAATATGCTGAAATCCAAGTAGGCTTTAAGCTGGCGACTGTTAGATTCAATACCTTGTTTAACAGCACGTAGCATGTTTTGTTTTGCCTCTGTGTCTAGTACGGCCCCTGCCAGAGACTTAAGCTTGCACACAAGGCATATGCATACTTATAGAAGTGACCCTGGTAGCTAGCTATCCTTATGCCAATGGTAGCCAAGGCATACACCCTCTTGCCCATGGTGTCTACCTTGTGCAACTCCTTGTTAGTGGGGTGCATGGTGACCTCACTGGGCATTATGGTTTTGTCATTCTCTGCCAGAATAACAATGACATCCACAACTGGCTGAATGAAATATATGGGCTTAGATTTAGATACCACGTCTTTCTTATCTGCCTGCCTGAGGACTGCTGCCATAATAATAGGCCTCCTCCAAGCTGCCTCGGAGAGTGTCTCCATTCCAGCTCAGTGGTGTGGAGGGGTGAGGCACTATGTGCCCTTCCTCCTGCCATGCTGGTGACCAGAGTTCGGGAACAAGCTTGGGGTTGTCAGGGGTCGACCTGGAGGGAGAGGATCGAGCATCCAGAGGACTGGTCTCCCCTCCCAAGGTGGAGAAGTCTGTCGTCTCAGCCCTTGGCTGCTCCCAGGTGGAGGCCTGGGAATAGCGCTGGCATCCGAGCACCAAGAAGGGAGGGGCTGTGGTTCTGTGGCATACTTGAATGTATACTCACATGCTACCACAGCAGTGGACCCAGGGAGAACACAGGAAAGAAAGACAGACTCAGGTTCCATGAAGTTCAACCCACCCCATCCAGTGCAGTCACCCAGAACACCAGTTCACACTGGAATAATGACTGTCCAGGTGGGGGGGAGGATGAGCCTCCCCTTCCTGGCCTTGCCACAAGCTGTGGGAGCCACAGGATCCAGGTGACTGCCGGGTGAGGTGGTGGCCAGTCGAGAGTAGGGCAGGACGGAATGGAGTTGCCTCTGTCCAAGTCAGCCAGGGAAAAAAAGTAAACATGGGGTGGGGAAACTGTGGGTCTCCCCAAGACTGGCTGATGGGACAATCTAGAGAGACTGGGATATTATGCATGCTTAGAAACTCCAGTTGGAGATCTATACTATTTATTCCGAAAAAAAATTACTGTGCTTTTATCTGTTGCTTTATTTTCTGATATGTTTGTTAGGCGCCCAGAGCCTTAGGGAGTGGGTGTCCTAAAAATTAAATTTGCCTTGCCTAGTATGAGTCACCGTCCTCACCATCAGAGATAAGGCCAGGATCTCATGCTTCTCCTAATCCTTCCACATCTGGAGGGTAGTAAATAGGAGGGGGGTCGAAAGGGCAACAGTGTAGGCTGCGGCCTCGACCACACCAATGACACCAGACCCGGCCTTGGGAATGACAGCGGCTCCAAGGACGGGCCTGGGACCATCCCCAAAGGGAACGATCCTGACACCAAAGGCCCATGCGGCACTGTTGACAGCATCAACGCTGAAACCAGAGTAGGCTCCGAAGAGTCCAAAACCAGTTCCGGATGGGCCACCGCTAGTAGTGTTGACTACCCCACCTGCCCCGAAGGAACCAGTGGCAGCACCATGGCAGTTCTGGTTCCTGGAGGCGACAGAGGACATACCACAGGTGGGGCAGCTGTCAGTGGCACCAACAGCAGCCCCAGCCCAGAGCCTGGAGCTAGAGTCAGCCACACGCCCAAGTGGCACTGAATACAGCGCCAGCTCAACAGACTCCAAGAGGTCAGGTGAGGACATGAAAAACGACACCACTTGCCTTATACACTGCACCCCCTGCTCCATAAAAGAGTTGCCCAATGGCCAAACTGCCCACTAGAGTCCCCTCTATTGGACAGAGGATGGAGATATCAACCTCACAGGCCCAGGTATTCTGTGTCATCGGTGACGCTGGTAGGGAACCTGGGCCCACAGAAGTCAAGTGTCTCACCGCAGAATGACCCAAGGACAACCTGAACAGGTGTGGTTTCTTCCCCTTATGCCTGTGGGAAGACGTCGAGGCCAAAATGGAGCAAAGACCCCGATGCAGCTGTGTGGTGCACCCAGACAGTTTCTTTTTGTGACTCCAGGAGGACTACCCATCCTCCTGGGTGCCAAAATGCCTGCTGCCAGAGCACACACCCAGAGAAAGATGCTGGACAGATACAGCCCCATTTCAGAAGCAACTCAACGTTTCAGGCTCTTTACTTTCTTCTTTAATCGTCGACCATTAGCACAAGGTAGGGCTGAAAGAAGACAGTACATTTTTGTGTGTTTGACTTAACTGATACAAAAATAAACTCTAATGTAGTTTAAACTGAAACCGAAGAACTGAGTGCTGTCGATGTATAGATGGCGAAGTTCTGCCTCGGACGTGGAGCGCAATGATGCTGCTGCTATGCACTCGACAGTGGGGGAAAAAGGAACAGAGGTGGTTGGGAGCGGACACCGCTGCATACCAATGGGAGAGTGCCGGTGATGTGCACGTGTGGCCTACGTGCGTCAGCAGCCCTCCAAAAAAGCTCTGCCTCCCACTAGATCTCAGCACCTCTGGCACAGACCCACTAGTGGGAATCTACAGAGAAGATGGATTCTCGGAAGATCTTCCATTTCTGAAGTTTCAGCAAGAGAGCAGGTTCTAATGTGAAAAGTGAAAAGTGGGGTTTAAACTTGTGAAGGGGGGAGGGATGGGAGAAAAGGCTGTCAAGGGGGTGCCGATAAAGGAGGGACTCTGTCTCCACCCCTCTGGGGAGCTGGACGAATGCGGGAAAAGGCCGACTGGTAAAGTGCAGACCAGGGGAAAACAGAATCCCCATGGGAACACGAGCAGGGGAAATGGAAGGATAGGGAAAGGGTGGAAGGTAGTCCTGCTAAATGCCAGGAGCCCGGGCAATAAAATGCCTGAGCTCCACGCGATGCTGAGGGAGCAGTGGATGTGGCAGCGGTCACTGAGACCTGGGCCACTGCAGGACATGACTGGGACCTGAACCTGGAGGGTTACACTATGTTCAGGAAGGACGGGGGGAGGGAAGGGGAGGAGGGGTAGCAATGATAGTCAAAAACTGCATTGGCATGGGGAGTAGAGGAGCGGAGGGAACGTGGAGGCGATTTGGGTTACCTTGATTAACAAGGGGGAGGGCAAGAGAGTAAAAATAGGAGTGGTGTATAGACCCCTGCCCTGGCGGGAGGAGCTGGAGGAGAGTCTGGTGGCAGATGTTGGGAGACACTGCAGGCTGGGCAGAGGAGCGGTGAGTGGTGTTGGGGACTTAAACATGCCAGGAACAGACTGCGAGACTACGAACATCCTCTGTGACCAGGGAACAGAGGTTGTTGGATGTCTTTGAAGATGCGTTCCTAACTCAGCAGGTGGGGGAACCGACCAGGGAGGCGCGGGTACTGGATGTGGTCCTGGCAGACAGTGACCAGATTAGGGGCCTGGAGGTAAGGGACCCGCTGTGGGAGTGACCATGCCACGTCTGGTTCTGCCTGGACCTAGGAAGGCTAGAAGGCTGCACAAAGACGGAGGTAACTGACTTCAGGGAAACGGATTTTAAGGAAATGGGAAGGATCCATGGAGCATTTGATGTGATTGGGTCAGACATGGACGCTGATAGTAGGTGGGAAATCATCAGGAGAGGGGTGCAAGATGCTACCAGCACCTGTGCAAGAGTAAGACGAAAAAGCGGTAGGGCCCGAAAACCCTGCTGGTGGACCAGGGAGGTCCAGGAGGTGGTGTGGGGAAAGAAGGCAGCCTATAGGCAATTCAAGTGCTCAAGGAGTGAAAGGGATCGAGGGGAGTATGAGCCGATGGCTTGAAGGGCCACTAGGTTGGTGAGGGCGGCTAAGGCAAGGAAGGAACAGAACCTGGCCAGGGAAATTAGGAGAGGGCACAAGGGGTTCTTTAGATACATTGGGGGAGAACGAAGGGTGAAGGGGCAGATTAGCAGGATTAAATCAGGGGAGAGATGGGCACAAGACCCGGGGGAGCAGGCTGAGGTACTAAATGAGTACGTCACCTCAGTTTTCACCAAGGAAAATGAGGGTGCTGCATCATACATGGGAGGAGACAGAGATACTGAGGAGGGGGGGACCCTTACCGATCAGCGGGTCTGGGGAGAGGGGGAGGTATCACTGGCAGGAGGGGGAGGGCTAAGCAGGGAGAAGAGGTACCGGCAGTGAAAATCACAGCAGAGAGAGTGAGGGAAGCCCTCAGCTCCCTTAAGACAGAGGAAGCACAGGGGCGGATAAATTACATCCCAGAGTGCTGAAGGAACTGCCGGATGTCCTGGCGAAACCCTGGCGGAGCTTTCACCCTCTCTCTGAGGACAGGGTGGGTGCCCCAGGACTGGAAGGTGGCGCATATAGTGCCTCATCCACAAGGGGGATCAAGGGAGGTGGCAGGGAACTACAGGCCTGTCAGCCTGACATTGGTGGTGGGCAAGGTGATGGAGGCATTGTCAGGAGAGGCTGGGGGGACCTGGAAAAGTCAGGGTGCCTGGACGATAGACAGCATGGATTCATCCCGGAAATCGTGTCAGACAAACCTCGTGGAGTTCTATGACTGGGTGACAAGTGCCTTGGACCTGGGTAGGAACCAATGGACGTCCTCTTTCTAGACTTCAGCAAGGCATTTGACTCTGTTCCTCACGTGGGCCTGTTGGATAAGCTGGGAGAAATGGGGGTGGGGAACCAGATGATCAGATGGATAGGAAATTGGCTCCAGGACCGGGACCAGGGCGGGATAGTCTCATCCCCAAGGAGGGTCATTAGTGGGGTCCCACAGGGATCAGTCCTTGGGCCCCTCCTGTTCAACGCCTACGTCTCTGACATAAGGACAGGTATCAGGAGTGAGATGAGTCTCTTATGGATTACTCAAAACTGGGGCGGTGGTGGATGGGAGGAGGGAGGGTGACCCACAGGGGACCTGGAGGCTCTGAAAGATGGTCTAGAAAGTGGAAGCTGAGGTTCAATGCAGGAAATACAAGGTACTGCACCTGGGGCCAGAAACCCGGGCCAAGTGTACACCCTGGGGGGGTACAAGTCTCGATGGCTGAGAGGGACCTGGGGGTGGTGGTGGATGTCAAGATGAACAACTTTGAGACTTGTAGGAGGGCAGCAGCCAAGGCCAATAGGATGCTGGGATGCATCACTAGGGGGATCACCTCCAGAAGGAGGGAAGTGATACTCCCTTTGTATAACTGCTTGGTGAGCAGTGCATGCAGTTTTGGAGGCCACACTTAAAGAGGGACATTAAACTCCTGGAGAGGGTCCAGAGGAAGGCAACCAAAATGATTTGGGGCTTGGGGGACAGGACCTATGAGGAGAGGCTTGAAGAGCTAAATATGTACACATTGGAAGAGAGAAGGGACCGGGGGAACATGATAGAGGTCTTCAGGTACATGAAGGCGGTAAATAGGGGAGGAGCAGTCAGGGTGCTTCGAAGGAAGGAGGAGAGGGCCACTAGAGGGCATGGGTGGAAGCTGGAGGGGGGAAGATTCAAGGGAGAAAGAAGGAGGTGTTACTTCACTGAGAGGGTGGTGGAGCCATGGAATGCACTGCCTAGGGGGCCGGTGGAGGGTTCAAGAGGGGGTGGGACAGGTACAGGGGAAGGGTTCTGGAAGCAAAATCCAGTGCAGCGAGAATATCCAGAACTGGGAAGGGAGAAGCCAGAGGAGGCGAGGGGGGCAGCATGGTCAGCTCCCAGGGTGGGGGCTGACCAAACCAGCAGATGCGAAAGACCGTTAGGCCTATTCTGCTGGCATTTTAGTATGTTAGTATGAAAGATGAAAAAGTTTTAAAAAGTTAAAACTGTAGGGACTGTCATTATTTAACTTCATATGCTTCATTACGGCACGATTTATAAATTTTATTTTATTGGTGTTGAGTGCCTCAAATCACATAGGATCATCCCAACTTAAATTCTTGGATATCTGAGCCACTTCAGTTCTGAATTGAAGTGGGCAACTGAGAAGTTAACTATACCCAACATGTGGCCTGGCTCCAGTTCACATCTGGACCCCCTCAAAGGCTGGCTGACTCCAGCTGGCTCTGATCACCAGCATTAAATTTCCACATAGAGCCATAATCTTAACTGGGTCAGAACTGCCATACTCATCCAGCGAGTAAAAGCCCATGCACAGGGCTGCATCACTAAAAGGAAATCAATCAATTCTATTGAAAGGCAGGCCCCACTGCTTTTTTGTAAAACAGCAAACTCCAGATACTGCGTCTTTAAAGAGCTAGTGATGCAAAAAACATTGAAAAATATAATAAATTGGGTACACTTCAGCTTACATTCCAAATATATTCTATAGATTTCTCCCCTCCATATTTTATTACACAGGATGTATGAATACATGTTCTTTATCTGTTAGAGTTCATCTGCCTCTTTAACTTACTCCTTACTTCATGTCATAATCCTCTGTTATGGTATCACAATCTGTGTTGCCATGGGAGTAACTGTGATGTCACAAGTGGTGCATTACAAGCTCAGGTGGGGAGAAAGCAACAGGAACAGAGGAACGCTTCAGGAGCAGAGATCCTGTTTGCTTGCAAATGGCCTCAGTAATAAATAATGGGGGGGGAAATATAGAACTAATGTGAAAAATAAACTGAGCTGTGTCTAAATATTGTGTTTTGTTTAAGTTATCCTGAAGGCGTCAGCTACTCTTTAAAGTGGAACTTGCTTTCTATAGCTGCACCTTCATAACCCTCGTGTAAGAAAAAGTCCCATCTTTCAAGGTACAGAAAAATAAATCCTAGAGGGTCGAGGCGCTGGATGCCTGACCTTGTGCCACACTAGCAATCCGGGTTGGGGAAAAGACTCTGAGTCGTCGGGGAGCCAGCATGGGGGTGGGTGCATGGGAGCAGGACTGAAGCGGCGAAGGCAGCTCTCCTCTCCTGGGTGGTTACTTCCCATCGAATCCCGCTACCACCAGGTGGAGGTCCGGTGGTCAGTAGTGAGAGGTGGCATGTAGCGGGAGAGCACTTCAAGATGAAGCGTCTGGTGCCTCCACACATGCAGCCAAAGTAAGGGATGGGCAGTGGGAAAAAACATTAAAATATATATCGGGGGGGGGAGAACTCCTTGCCAGAAGACTAATGTAAACTATTTGTTATTGTTATAGCTTTATGTAACCCCCCATTACCCGGGTTACTAGAATCCCAGTAAGACCTATTGGTAGGCAGGGAAGGCAGCATGTGAAACTCCAGTTAAATGGATTTCACACTGTCTCACTCTGTTCTCAGTCTCAGCTGAGACTGAGGGATGACATCACAATAGAACTGTTGCAGCTGCATAACTCACACTGGAATGTTGCAGTTGGAGGTTAGAGTAGAATGTTTGAGAATTTGAAGCCAGAGTCTGTGTGCAGTCTTAGAGGGAGACTGTACTGCAGCAGTGTGTGTGTGTGTGCAGGCTCTCAGAGCTTTAAGCTCTGTCCAAGAGCTACTTTTGGTAAGGTGTGTGTTTCCACCAGAAGAGGAACACAGGAACTGGTAATTGAAGTGGTGGAGACCGCTTTCAATGGATCAAGAGCCCCATCCCTGCAGGGATGGGGGGGGAAATGTTTGCCTGTTTTCCAGGGGCAACCCTCCTGGGTCCGGCTAAGTTAAAGCTGCCTGTTCAAGTTGTGCTGAGGCACCAGAAGCTCCTGAGAGAGAAATTCCTTGTGGAGGAAAGCGCCTGTGGGGCACCTGCAACCAAAGGGTGAGTTCGCTCTGAAAAAGGGCCAAGTGTTTTCACCTGAACAGAAGGAAACTAAAGGTACTGTTACTGTGGGGTCAGAAAAAGACAGCCAAGTACAGCTGAAAAGTGGGGATTGGACTGCTTAATCTGTGGGAGGTCTAGAGTAATGGACAATGCCACTTAATTCAAGTATGTTCAAGTCCAGCACAAAGAGTGAAGGAAATAGGGGATTGGACTGCTTAACTCAGTGGAGGGTCTAGAGTAATGGACAATGCCACTTAAAAGTATGTTCAAGTCCAGCACAAATGGGAAGCAAGAAAAGTAGATGGAATGCGAAATACATTTAGCAAGAATCTACATTGCAAAGCCTTACAGGATGAGGTGTTTACTGTCCAGAGAAATGGCCAAGTATGAATTGTGGGAGCGAGAGGTGGGAGCCCCTCCATCAGTAGTAACCAAATTCACCTCTACGGATTTGCTCCGAGACACCTTTTGCTTTCTCTCAGGTACTTGGCCGGTGCCTGAGGAAAGTACACAGACGTGAGATTGAAAGGAAGATTCCCTGATGGAGCCGTGGTGCTCTTAGGTGGTTTAGGGAGCCACCAGAAAATGTTTCCATGAAGTATGGAAGGTGTCCAAGCGGCTGGCAAGGGAGCTGAGCCAGGGAAAACCCAGAGCAGTGTACAAGTTCGGGCTGTGTAACCCAAAGCAGCGTACAAGTCCTGGTGGTGTGCCCAGTGTGTTGTAGAGCCTGAGGGCTAAAGTGATGAGGATGTGTTCTGGTCTCTTTTAATCTGCATTACCAGGAGTGTAGCCCCGTGGGGGTCCATCTCTGCTTTGTTTATTCTGTTTTGGATGTGAATAAAAAGCCACACTTTAGAATCCCACTTCTGGTATTGGACATTACAGTTATTGCTTCCTGTGTTTGGAATTACTTGGGTGCCCCTGTGCAGAGTAGCTAAACCTAGCCTTTGTGCCGGGTGACCTATTCCTGCCCGAACCCAGTCCACCTGGTTTTGCTATCGGATACAAACGGCATACCAGGTAGGGGTTACATTCAGATGCATATTAACTCACAACAAATGAAATAAATACAGCAATGCAAAACCGCTATACTAATAAAGAAGATGCATCATTTCTGGATAAGGACATGTGCATAATGCACCCTGCAGTAGGGGACTAGTCCAATCAACACAGAGGCATTTCCTTTACAGCTCCTTTGCAAGGAAAGAACAAACGTATGCTTAATCCTAGTCAGGCATCTACCTTTCCCCCCTAAAACCCGTAGCTCCGATTGTGCTTAAAAGCTAGTAAAGGTTAACTGGGCATCCACTGGGAAAGGTCTTGACCCAACACCTCCGGGCCTCTGACCTCGGTTCCTGTTAATGCTGTGCAGTTCGGTACAGCCACAATCACTCTCACATGCCAGCACCCTGGTTAAATGTGGCGGAATAAATCTGGGCTAAATATAAACTGACCTAACCTGAGAAGCAGGCTACAGACAATGAACAGGGCTCCATATTGCGGGACTAAAGCCAGTAGCCAAGCAGTACTCTACCAAGTTGTCAACATAAGTGTTGCCACTCCATAGGTTTGGGGCAAATGAAGTTTGGAACCGTCAATGCTTCTGACATTGAGCCTATGACCTCCTCCAGACTTAAATAATTGATAACTAAACTCCCTGACCCTTAAGTAACATGGACATTTTAAACAAAGTTAAACATACAGCTTGAAGAATTTTTTTTTTTTTTTATAGAACTATCTTTCCTTCTTTAATAAATTAAACATTTACAATTGTATGCCGGCCCGGTGGCACCGAGGGTTGAGGCACTGGACACCACACCTGCAACCTGGGATTGGGAACGAACTCGGGCCGCCGGGGGCTGGCAGGGGAGAGGAAGGATTGGGCATCTCACGACTGCTCTCCTTCCTCTGGGGAGGGTGGGAACGACGCATCGCGCTGCAGTGGCGAGTGACTGGGGCCAGCTGCTCTACAGCGCGTGTCTGGAAATGGGGGAGCATGACGGGCATCAGCACGGCCGTGCATCTGAAGCCATTGCATGTCTGGCTCCCAGAGACAAGAAAAATGGCGGAAAATAGTAGCTTACTTATTTTCAACACGGACTCACCACTCATGGTAACGCATATACTCGACGATCTTCCCGTCTAAATCTCTTTCCAGAAACAACGGACGACGCGTAGACATTTATTTTAATGTAAAAACAGTGACACTTTCACTGCCAGCTCCCAAACAAA
This sequence comes from Neoceratodus forsteri, assembly GCA_016271365.2. Classification (NCBI taxonomy): domain Eukaryota; kingdom Metazoa; phylum Chordata; order Ceratodontiformes; family Ceratodontidae; genus Neoceratodus; species Neoceratodus forsteri. The sequence continues at coordinate 213,192,747 of JADMNL010000023.1, read as the reverse complement.
CGGAACTAACGCCGGTAGTAACACGCCTCCACGCTCTCTCGCTAAACCCCACTGCCTTTTTTTTTTTAATAAACAGGTCCAGTACTTCAGCCAATCAGCTACAAACTATAGCACCACTGTCAGCGTCATGACGGCCTGTCCATGGCTACTCCAACTCGGGCAGACACTACTATTTAAAGAAGTCCCACATCAATGATCAATTAAAAAAATAAATAAATAAAACAAAATAAAATAATCAGTCGCACAAGCTACCGCCTGTTGCATAAATGAAATATCCGGGGGGGGGGGGACCCTGGGATAACAAAGTTATTTCTACAGTTGCCAGTGGCCACTTGTGAGGTTACTCGAGGTCACAGGCAACTGTACAAATAACTGTTATCCCACAGGCGCCCCCCCATATCCCTTATTTATCTCAGTATTGCAAAAAGTAATACGGTTCTATGTAATTCTGTAAAATATATTCACATTTTACACATTGCGGCATCCTAGTAACATGAACACGTAAGGTCGCACCTGAAAATAGGCATATGGATGTCTAGTGTGACTTACCCGGTAAACAAAACCAAATAAATAAATAACGCAGTTACAGTACACTGTGGAAAGAGAAAACAACTGTACTGTAAACGTATGAACAAATATCACTTTACTTCTTCGTTTTTTAAAAAGTTGGCAGCCTTTTTCATAATTTTTCAGAAAAAGACCAGTTTCTAAGTGTAATAAAAAACTTCAGGGTTGGCACTGCCTTTTCTCCTTATTCGTTAATGCGCTTCCCTTCAACTGCCTCGACTGTCACTCTCTCCTGTATGCCGATGACCTTGTCCTCTTCCACAGTGACAAATCCACAGCTGCAATCTCCTCAGTTCTCTCGCACAACTATGCTGCATCCCACAGCTGGTTCTCAAACAACCTCCTCTTAGTAAATGCCAAAAAAACTAAATCCATGCTGTTCAGATCTAAGCCCTTTCTGGCCAAAACTAAAAACCATGCCCCCTTACACATTCTCACCCCAGACGGCCCAGCCCTGGAGGATGTCAACACCTACAAATACTTCGGAGTACTGCTCGACCCCTCCCTCACCTTCACTGAGCATGCAAATTCCCTTGTCAGAAGGTTCCATCAAAAGTTAGGTGCCGCCTAAAGATTCAGGCAATACCTTACCCCTGAAGCCAGACTAGCCATTGTCCAGGGTAATCTTCTCCCTATTCTTGACTACTGTTCCCCTATTTATGGCAGGACCTCAGCTAATGCCATGCTAAACTCTCCGCCACCTACGACAGCGTCTGTCGCTTTGCTTTATTGGCCCCGTTCTCCACCCACCAGTGTACCCTCAGTAATACCCTTGGATGGCTACCGCTACAAGGTTGCTTTAACCTAGCTCTCTGCTGCATGGTAGACAATGTCATCTGCACGGCTCCAGAATCCCCCTAACTGCCCTTCTGAAAACCCGAATTCCTCCGCAACCTCCGCTCAAATGGTACTCCCCCTCTAGCTGTTCCCAGGGTATCCACCAACATGGGTAGCAGAGCTTGGTCTGCAGCTGCCCCTTTGCAGTGGAACAAACTACCGTCTGAACTCCGTTCCATTGACATACATTCCAGTTTCAAGTCCCACCTTAAAGTCTGGTTGCTGGCAAACTCATCCTGCCGCTGCTCCCTGGGGTCTGACACCAACCCACACTAGTCAACTCCCCTGCCTACAACTGTTATACTGTATTTATCACAGTAATATTTGACTTCCTTGCCTGTACATATTGTATATATTGTTACTGAGTATTCTGTGTTCTACTTGCTCCCCGGACAATGCAGTCACACACTGTACACTGTGCCTACGATTTGTTTGTTTTGCACCAAATCTCCCCATGTCCGATACTGAAACCTTGTATTCACTGTTCTCAAATGGAGCTATGCATCAAACCTGTATATTGTACCTACTATTGTTGCTTGTATCAAATCTGTTTCATGTCTATTACTGTTACCTTGTACTCCACTGTCACCCTGCGCCATGTGTTATTGCCCGGGGCGTGCCTGAAAATGGTCCCTGGGATCAGTGCACTCACCCGGTTATCAAAGTCATAAATAAATAAATAAAATAAAAAAATGCAATACACTTACTGGATGGCTGAAGGTACTCAGCTGTGCCTCATGCATCGACACCCCCCCAGGTTTTAACTACTGTATATTCTGGCCATGTCCCTGGAAAAAATGAGCCACATATCAGCTCTTCTTCTACACCTTTTTTAAATTAAAAATCTCACAAAAATGGATTTAATAACATAACTATTTTGAATGTAATGATCGTTCTGGGGGCCATCAGTAATTTTTTTTTGGGGGGGGGCAGTGGTCTCTCCAGGAAGTAGTACTTTTTTTTTTTTTTATTCACTCAATATGTTTATCCAGGATAGCCCAGTTGAGGTGCAACATCTTGTTTACAGTGGGGTGGAGCACTAAGAGGTTAGGTGACTCACTCAAGGTCACTCAGCGAGTACTGGTTCTGCTTACATCTGAATCCATGAGCTCCCAAGCGGTTTTACCATGGCACAGCGACAGCGGTTAAGGAGACATCCCCGACAGCGACTGCCGCATTGCCAAGTGTCAGCAATGCAGTGTCGGGGATGCCTCCTGTTTCGGGGGGCTGTGCCCCCGAACCTCCCGGTCTCTAGGATTCCAACTCCGAGTCGGAGTTGGACAGGGGGAGCAGCCTGCGAGCAATGTAGCGCGTGCAGAGACCATCACAGCGACAAGCAGATTTTGCAGATTCCTGTCGCTGTGGTGGTCTTCGCCGGGGTTTTCATGTGGCGACAGTATGCCCTCCCAAGCCAGGGTTCAAACCACTAGACCGCACTGCCTCTGAAGAAACCTCAGTTATTTTCCTTTTTTTTTTTTACAACTAACACTACTATTTTAATGGACTATCACTAAACTTCAGCACTGGTATAAACTTTTCTTTTGGTATATACATAATTCACTGTACAGTGCAGACAATGAAAAAGCTGCCTGTAACTGCAGCAATATTTTTTAGTTACACTGGGTTATTACACTGGGTGTGGGACGGAAGAAGGTCAACATGACCCATTATCACTGTCCACCCGCTTAGCGGGTCCAAATATTTCCATTGTCCAATATCCATACATCTAGATGTTTTTTAAATAGCGATGAACTTTGGCTTCCCACTAATTCTACTGGCAACCGATTCCACATTCTAGCTGTCCTATTTGTAAAAAAAATTAAACCTTGCGTTTTTATCTGTCTTTTCCATCACTATCTGTAGTTTACGTCCCCTCAAACCGTCAGGCTTTTCCTGGATCTTTACACCTAACTGTTGTCTTAAGTCACTGTTATGTAGAATGTTAAACATGACCAGTAAATTCCCTCTAACTCTTCTCTGTTCCAAACTGAAGAGTCCCAGCCTGCTTCTTCTATCCTCATAATTTAGATCTTTAATACTCCCAACCATCTTAGTTACCTTACGCTGCACCCTCGCCAATCTCTCCACCTCCCTGCTCAAATATGGACTCCACAATAGGGCGCCATAATCTAGGTGCGGCCTAATGTAGGATCCATGAAATGGCATTAGGCATGAAGCTGTGCGATTTACAAGAGTTCGTTTAATATTTTTAAACATGTCATTTGTTTTCTGAATGATGTTTAGGTTATGCTCAATGAAGTTCATATGAAGTGACTATATAGAGTTTTTTTTTTTTTTATCAGTAACATTTGTCTAGCAAAAATATTAAGATAACTCATTTTCTTTTAGTTTTCTTTCATTCCTGAACCAAGGTATGGGATTTTGATGTTTTTAATAGTTTGAACTTCTGTGCCATGCCCAACATGAAAAATTAAATATCTTGGTATAGTATTGTGCTATTTACCATCAGATTCAGAAATGTACAGAAACATAGAGGATGATGTATGGGCATATATTGGTAACCGGTTTGTTGACCATTGAGAGGTTGCTATGGCGACTATGTAAACTTCAAGAGGTTTATGTTACCACGATAACCTCAAGACGGTTACATAAACTTGTTGCCGATATATGACCATACATTATATTTTATAGTGTATGGTCCCCATAACTAGGAAAAGAATGAAGCAGGATCCTTCTTACTGTTGATATTTTCAGTTACCGCTGCTCTGCTCCAGGTCATGCTCTCCCCGCCTTGGCCATTTCAGGGGAAGGCCATCTTTTCAGGCAGCACACCTGTACAGAGCAATCCCCATTGTTATACCATTGATGGGTTAACAACATAGGGATGTGACATTGATGATGTAACAACGATATAAAAAGATGCATTTCAACATATAACAACGTTCTATCATACATTATACCATCCTAATACACCCACATTATGAGTCTAGCATGTAAATTCAACAGGTAACCTCAACAGAAGAGAGTTTAAAAAAATGCAAGTGGCCGCCATCTTTACTGACATGAGTCATCAATTGCAAAATTAGCTGTCAAATCTGTTTTAACAGTATCTAAGAAAACTAAAAATAAACTAAGCATGAGTCTAAGAATGTGAGAAACAATTTTTTGCCAAAATATTATATAATGAAATTTTGTGCTAACAAATACTGCTGCTTTAAGATTCCATAGGCTTGGCCCAGGGGCATGAAGGGCTGAGGCATCACGCCTTACCTGCCGCCACACCTGCAACCCAGGGTCCGATGGACTGCTCGCCTTCTCTGGGGGGAGGGCTGGGTAGCACCCATCGCTTGCCTGTCTCCTGATGGAGGCTGGGCGAAAGGCAGCTCAGGCCAGCAGATCGGGAGTACAGGTAGACATTGGCGCATGGCATGTGCCTGGATGTCACTGCAGGCCGCGTCTCCAGGGGGATCCAGAACACCAGAAAATGCCAGTGGCTGGATGATGGCAGGTGCCCGCAGGTCTGGCTCCCTGACTAGCTGGGCTCGCCAGCCCAAACTGGATCTAGTCATCAGTGGGGCCTGGGGACCCCGACTCGCCGGGGGCAGGCATGCCCTGGGGAAGAAGGCTGGCGGCAGTCCCGGTGGGCTGATCGGGATGGGACTGGGGCCGCGGACAGAAGAAACAGACCAGGAAAAAAAAAAAATTCCATGGGCTAAATGGATTACACTGCCATTGCCAACAATGGCGCTGTTGCGGCATGCAGACCTCACCTGCTGCAGAAATCCACCGCAACAGGCATCTTTTTTAATGATCATCACCAAGTTTATTTATGTGTTAAATAACTTATCTCATCAAAACCCAACAAAAGTACATCCTTCCCTTGAAAGCTATGAGGTTCTGTTTTGCACAGCACATGAACACCAGTCACAAGGTCTCCAGCTTGAGACAGATCGCTTCTGGAACCAATTTAATCTTTACATCAAGTCAAATGTGACGGCCAGCTTGGGCTGACTTGGGAAGAGAGTAAAATGCTAAACACAGAAGAACAAGCACGTAGAAAATAACATACCGACCCCACTAAAAGGAGCAACCATGACCCCCTAACACAGTAATAAATGGGTGGATCGTCTTACCAGAACATGTCTGACTTGCAGGAAGTCTTTCTATAATGGCTTGCATGTTTCTATATGTAAATCTCTGTGACTAACCAGAAGAGGTGAAGTATGTAGAACTGAAAGCGGAAAGGGTTGTTTTGTGGATCAAGGGGAGTGCCAGGAAGGGTTTCCACATTTGTAGGTAAAGGCCACAGGATTAAACTAAGCCAATCATCAGTTTAACCATCATTTTTTTCTCATTTACCCAGAGCATATATTTTAGATGCTGTTACAACTGGGTAAGCTATTTTTCAGAACTAATTTTCTAGGACGGTTTGGCAACATGAAGACTCTGTGATTAATACTTTGCAACAGAGGGACGACACCTAAGAACAACATAGGAATCCTGTGGTAATCTATCATGCAGGGTTTTTGGCATTTTACATAAACAGTTTAAGCTAATCACAATCTATTTGGATACTCTGGTTTCTGTTCGTGGTTTTTACATTTGTTTTTAATCTTCCACCCCTTCCTTTGAATCCCTCAACCTCTAGACCCTGGAGACCATCTTTGCTGGGAAAACAGAGCCAGAGGACACACAAAGCTGAATCAGCAAGTGTTGCCAAACTGGTTTCAGCTACGTTACTTTCCCAGACCTGGAGTACTCCATGAACTGCCGGAGGTTTTTGTGTTTTGGTTTTGTTAACAAACAAACAAAAAAATCTGATCCATCAGCCCGCCAGTCTTGTTAAGACAGAATGCTCCAGCAGCTGGTCTACTCTGACCGCCTTCTCTGCAAAAGCCACTGGCGTCTTCCATTGGCTGTGTTGAGTCATAGTTAAAAGAGACTTTCTGGCTTCCAGCATAATAAAACTGAAGGGGTAAATAGGGAGGAGCAGTCAGGGTGCTTGAAGGAAGGAGGAGGGCCACTAGAGGCATGGGTGGAAGCTGGAGGGGGGGGGAGATTCAGGGAGAAAGGAGGAGGTGCTACTTCACTGAGAGGGTGGTGGAGCCATGGAATGTGCTGCCTAGCGGGCTGGTGGAGGCAGAGACAGTGGAGGGGTTTAAGAGGGGGTGGGACAGGCACAGGGGAAGGGTTCTGGAAGCAAAATCCAATGCAGCGAGAATATCCGGAACTGGGAAGGGAGAAGCCAGAGAAGGCGAGGGGGGCAGCAAGGTCAGCTCCCAGGGTGGGGGCTGACCAAACGAGCAGACGCAAAAGACCGTTCGGCCTATTCTGCTGACATTTTAGTATGTTAGTTTACATCAGCAGAACTCAGATACATGAAATTCCTCCAATAATTCAACTGAAGAGGTTTTCTTTAAAACATGATCTTTTTGATCTAGGCTTCACCTCTCCACGTTGCTTATGTCTGCTATGAAGCCATAATCCTCTCCTTGTGACATGATAACCGGTTACCACAGACATGATTCCGATATCACAAGCAGAGGATTAGGACTTCAAACCAGAAGAGCAGTGGGGGCAGATGATATCTACATTAGGGCAAAGAGGCTGTTTTTATGCAGACTTCAGTAATAAAAAAATGAAATACCAAGAAATACAATACCAACAGGGGAGCAACCAGGATGGTTCAGGGCATGGAGGGGAGGCCCTATGAGGTGAGACTGGAGGAGCTCGGGCTGTACACACTTGAGGAGAGAAGGGACAGGGGAGACATGATGGGGGTCTTCAAGTACGTAAAAGGAATAACTTGAGAGAGGAATCAAGGAGCTGTTCAGGCTAAAGAAGGGGGAACAACCAGAGGGCACGAGTGGAAGCTGGAGGGGGGAAATTACACGAGGGAACATAGGAAACATTATTTCACTGAGAGGGTGGTGGCACCGTGGAATGCACTGCCCGGGAGGCTGGTGGAGGATGGCACAGTGGAGGGCTTCAAGAAGGGGTAGGACAGGTACAAGGGTAAACTGAAGCCAAAGTAGACCCTCTCGGGTGCTGGGGGGTCAGAAAGGTGAGCACCCACTAGTTGGCCGGCTACCGAGCAGACACAACAGACCATTAGGCCTATTCTGCTGACTTTTAGTATGTTAGTATGTAAGAAGTCCATATTTTTAGAATCTTATGAGATTTCACTCTTGCCAACCAACACCAAAAGGAATTTTTGCATTATCTATTTTTCCGCCCCCATGCTCACTGGTCCTCCACTCCTTCAGGCTCTGCCAAGTTCCCCCGGACCTCTCCTGTCCTTGCCCGGCCCTCCTCCAGTCCCCAGATTGCAGCCGACCCCCGGGACATCCCGGTGTATCCCTTCACCGGGCGGGTCCCTCTCCTCAGAGGGGGAAGGCACCAGGGGGGGGAGGGTAGCCTCGGCACATCCTTCCAGGGCCCGGGGATGCTGCTGGGGAACAGGAGGCACCAGGAAGGCCCTTAGGAACAGAAAGCCGTCATCCGGAGGGCCAGTGAGCGATTTTCCTGGCTTTCTGTTGGGGGCAGCATAGTGACGTCATGGCATACGCCGACGTCCACTCCTCCCCCAGTTAGTATTGGGCCATGCGTCCTGTGATACTCCCAGCCTCCGCTAGGAGCCAGCAGGGCGCCGGACCAGTCCACTACCCTCCCGGAGAAGGAGAGTTGTCCCTAGGATGCTCAATCCTTCTTCCCCGCCTGGACCCTCCAGTGACCCGGCTCGCCAACCCAGGTCACTGGTGTCGCAAGCGGAAATCCAACCGCTGCTCTGGCGAGCCGGAATTTTATTTATTTTTTAGAAAACTGGAAATCAATTTCATATTCTTATTCTCACATTAGGACTAAATATGGTAGTAAATGCAGATTCAGGCTAGACTCACTGCAGTCTTCCTTCACACTTGAAGATCAGGAAGGGCAAATTCACCCCACTCCCGAAGTAAATACTTCTACCAGGAAGAGAGTCTCACAACCAGATTAGCTACACAGGGATCAAAGAAACAGAAAGAGGTGGCGAAGAAAACAGTGCGACAGTACTGTAACTATACTTTTTGTGTTATCCTGAGGTGCTTCATTCTAACTTAAGAGGTGGGACATGCGCAGCAAAATCCGGCAGTCCTTGTGAAGGCAAAAGTTATTTTAAATAGTCTAGACGCAAATGCCAGATTACAACTTCAGGAGTATGTGAAGATGGCATCTGTCAAAACAAGTGGATATAATTAGTCTGTTCATGCACCCAGTTCAGACTGTAGAGCTAGAAACGTCTGGAGGTGGCAGGGCTTTGGTGCAAACATGTCTCAAGGTTTATAACCCAGCCAGTCAAACATTCCCTTACTGGTTTGTTCATCCTATCTTTGATTTCCTCAGTATTTATTTAGTTAGTTTTTGTTGACTGGGAAAGGAGGGCTAGGCAGTTTAACCTTTTTTCAGCCTATTCCAAGGGAGCGGGGAAGATAAAGAAAACAGACTTACTGAAGCCAGTTAAGTTATCCGTGGTATTCTCAGTGAACCTACCATATATGTTGGTGTTACGGTTGTATCGGGGCACTGGGGAAAGTATCAGCCATCTACACTGCAGCTGTGTTTTGCTTCCTGCAAATTTTGTATCTGTGGCAATCACGATACATATTACAACTGCAGCAGAAGTGGAACTCTCCAAAATCGATAATAAGATGAATTCATTATGCACGATTCAGAGCCTGTCCTTTTGTACCCTCAAGCTTTAGGTGCACTACGAAATTGGTTTCCTGTACTCAAAACACTGTGAACTGTATAGAATGTAACACTTTCACACAGCTCTTCCTTCCCATCTGAAAAAGGGCCAAGATGTATTACAGTTTTTGTCAAAACTCATTTTTTTTGCATTATAGTTTGAGTGTGTTATTTTCTTTGTGGAATACTTTGTAGCTTTCTTTATTTACTTACACTGTCTTCAGTTTCCTTCACAGTTTCACTGCCATACTAGGAAGTACTGGTGTTTTTCATTTATTTGTGTTCTATACGATCTACTTTTATAGTGTTTTCCTCATTGCTTGAATTTTTAGTCACCCCAGGAGTATTAACAGTGTTTTCTTTATTTGGCGTATTGATTTTGTTTTTCTGATTACTTTGTGTGTTTGATTGTATTTTATTTTAAATAAAATACCCCTATTCTGTTCGAGACGTGCCATGAGATCTTTAATGTCCATCTGAACCAACAGACGGGACCTTGGTTTAAGTTCTCATCTGAAAAACAGCACCCCAGGAGAGTAGCACCCTCCCTCATGCTGTAGTAGCGTCAGTCCTGGGACTTGCACCGTGTTCCGGGGTGGGGCTAGAATTCACAACCTTCTGATCCTCTGGCCTTAGAAGGGTTCGGCACAGTAGCATCAAAAAGAACCTTGCAACTCTTCCCCAAAGTAGCAAACAAGGAGCATAAAGTGTACAGTACGCAAACGTGATCACGCGTTGTGGAATGCTCTGTTTAAGGCCGCATACAGCGAGTGCTACAGTCTCCGATTATCGACAGAGGAAACCGAGCTCACCAAGGATGGTAACCCATGTGCATCTTCTAAGAAGACAATGATACAGTGAGTTAAAACAGCCTGGCAGGCTGTTACAAAAGAAATGATCATCAAATCATTTCAGAAACATAGTAATATAGAAACAGACTTTGACAGCAGATAAGGACCACTTAGCCCACCCAGTCTGCCCATTTTCCTACCAACTGGATACGCTGCAGATTCTAGTTAACCAACAGCCTACTTCCTGCAACCCCCCACTATAATCGCCTTATGTCTGTCCCATGCATGTTTGAATTCCCCCACTGTTTTAGACCCAACGACCTCCTCAGGAAGGCGGTTCCATGTATCCACCACTCTCTCCGTGAAAAAAAATTTCCTCACATTACCTGTTAACCTTGTTTTCAGTTCAGTTATTTTTATTTTAGCCAGACTGGCTTACGTTTTTTTTTTTATACATGTGTTTGTTATCACCAGCAGCAACCCTGATCTAATCTCCTGCATGAAAGATGACGGTGTGGCATGTGGTGCAAGACAACTGCTAATGACATAAAAAAAAAAAAATTACATCATGTCGTAATCCCTCGCAACCAGAAAGGCAGACGATCCTAACAGATGCTGAAGAACCAGGGAGTTGTTCTCACCTTTAACTAGACAGCAGTTAAGAGCTGCTGTAAGCTCAAGTTTTCCGAATGGTAACTCAGCAATGACACTGGTACCCTAACAACGAGCTGATAATATACCAACCACGCTCAGTAGCTTGCACAGAACGCTTGCTGACTTCAAGCTGGCATTCTATTTTTTTACTTCTACACTTACAATTTAATAAAATCACACAGCATCCTACCAATTGTGTTCAAATTGTCATTGCACAAGGAACGCGGGACTAGTATTCAAAACAGTATCATAGCTGCTAACCCAGTAAGCTGTAAGGTGTTCACAAAATGTTTGCTTTAAAAGTTTGTTGCACCAAAACCAATGTCCAGCAGTAATAGTTACTTGTAGCCTCTATTAGATGGTAACTTCTCTTATTAGATATCACATCAGCAAGATGTGGCTTCCACCACAATTTCACAGCTGTTACAACACTCAGAATGAAAAATTAATGATTATGAAGTCCCCATTCTCCGTTCCGCAGACTATCCCTGCACACTCATGCTTGGACGACGAGACTGTAGCTTATGGCCAAGATCACCCTGAAGATTCATACGTAGTAGAGTCATTATGCACATTGTGAGCACTATGAGCAAAACAGCACTTCCAACAACATGATGTCTTCTGAACGTGGCAAAATTATCCTTTAGTAGAAACGAGCACTACAGCCTTTGCAATCACAGTTTGGAATGCTGGTACTGTTGCTTTGCACACGCACACCCACACTGACCTGGTGCGAATGCGCAGAGCCATGGCTCCAATATTTCAAATGCTGACTGCAAAGGCTGTAGTTCTTGTTTCTTCTAAAGGAGAACTTTGCCATGTCCTGCAGACATCATTCTACTGGAACTGCCATTTTGCACACAGTGTTCACAATATGTATAATGACCGTATATGACACCTTAAGGCTGATTTGGGTCACAAGCTACAGGCACGTCCTCGGAGCGTGAGCACAAAGGGACCACCCACGGAGTGGAGAATGTGGGCTTCATACTTATTCATTTTTCATGAGCTATACCTGTAATCTAACATGCTTACGTTATAAAGTGGGATGCAGTGTGGGGAAGGGGATTGGCACCAGACCACTGGCATGGGTTTCCTCAATGGCCACATTTACTAACGTGGATAATAACATTGTAAACAGCACTGATAATCCCCTACCCCCCAACAGTCCAGCTTGCACACCAAATGACATCATGGTGCTTGTGAAATCCTCAGTACTGACTGTGTACAGAACATGGACAGTACAACCCAATGGGGCAACAATACGGAGTACAAGGAAATATATTTAGAGATACTACGAAGAAATGACAGAGCACAACTTAGAAAGGCATTTTGTTTCTGATTTATGAAGTCTGACAGACAATGAAAAGTGTTGGACAGGATTTTTAAGAGAGCATCACAATACTCTGTAGAAGATGAAGCAGTACAGGCATCCTAAATCGCAGATGCTGATCCTGCGGAGACTGCCAAGTCACTGAATCACTTAGTCTGACCAAGATTAAAACGAATTGCCTAAAATTTCATGTTAGCTTTATATACAATAAAGATGTCCTAGTTAAGGTTATACCTAATACTACAGTACATCGGTCAATGTAGTAAATCAACCGGGACATACAGTACCTACCTACCTACCGACCTGCCTTCCTATTAAAGTTAGCCCTTGCTTTTTAAAATTTATGATAAACTATGTAATTTAATTATCCTAATGAATTAGAATAATAAGACTAACGTAAATATTTAGTATTAGCTAGCCTTCCGATGAGATGTTAAACTGAGATCCCTTCTGCCCATCTTTGGTCACCATCTAGGTGAAAGCGAAATATACCATGGGTCTTATTGAAGAGGAGTAGGGGAGTTTCCTTTGTATCTTGGCCAACATTCCCCCTACCAATAACACAGGTCTATACACCCCACCCCTTGGAACGCACCTGGATACAAACTATTACAATGTTGTGTTATTTTTTTATACAAAACATTTTATTACAAATAGAACAAAAATTAGGTTCAATATTAAATTTATAAATACTTTGTCTTTAAATGTTTCTAAAAATATCAATTAGGTTCAATATTTATTGTTTCTTTAAGTTTAAACTGAATCCTCTATATTGTGTGGGTTTGATCATCCCCTTTTCTGTATTTCTTTCTTTTGAAGTATGATTATAAAAAATGCTCTGGTGAATACAAAATTGAAAGTCAAATAAAAAGTTGCTTAGGCTAAAAAAGGGGGGAACAATGAGGGGGCATGAGTGGAAACTTAAGGAGGGAAATTAGTGGGGAACATAGAAGGCATTATTTCACTGACAGGGTGGTGGAGCCATGGAATGTGCTGCCAAAAAAGCTGGTGGCGAAAGGCACAGTGGAGGGCTTCAAGAATGGGTGGGACATGTACAAGGGGATTTGAAACCCAATGAAGACCCTCTTGGGGGTGCGGAATAGCGAGCACCCACTAGGTGGCTGGCTACCGAGCAGACATGACAGACCATTAGGCCTGTTCTGCTGGCTTTTAGTATGTTAAAAAGGAAATAAAAAAAAGGAGACTGGTAAATTTATATATAAAAAAAAAAAAAAAAAACACTGGCTTGATCAATAAATCAGTAGTCTACAAATCTACACAAAGCAATGTGCCCTTCCATTCACTGTAACTGAATTCAAGTACAGAGGCATAGGTGATGTGAATGTATCTTTTGATACACGTGACATTCATTATTTTCAAAGTCAGTAAAAAATTAGGGGCCATTTACAGTAACAAACTGAGCTTCAGTTACCTCTATGGGATAACAAGTCAAACTGCCTTTTCCTCATTTTACTACGATTAAGTTTTATGGTAGCATTTTTCCTCCATTCTAGACCCTCTTTACGTACATCAGTTTTTATGGTCCACTTGTTTGGAACAATCTTCATTTCATTCTAGGACTAATTCAACCATTACGCCAGTTGAATGTGCTTTTACTGCCATTTCACTTATATTCACACTTCTAACACTGGTTTAGGACTCGTCTTAACACGTTTCTGTTGCACTGTTCCACATTAATATATATATATATATATTTATGCCAACAATAATACACAACAGAGCTGTGGTCACTGAGAAATATAGGCATGTGTCTGTGTGCCGTTAGGCAGGAAGCTATGCCTTGTGCTTTTTAAACATACAAGGCCATGGATAGTCCGAAGCCTCTAGCAGTGTGTTACTGCATTTATAAAATGTCTTTCAATTACAAAAAGGACAAATTATATTTCCGGACTGTAGCTGTGCAGTTACTGGGAGAGTTACACCACAAATTACTAATTAATTTATTTAGCTATTTTATAAATAATATTTAATACACACACATACATATATATGTATATATATATAGAGAGAGAGAGTAAACTACCACATACTGCTGTGAGTGCCTTCCCCAGACTATATGAAAATGATACGAATCTCAGCAGTTTCCTTGATCACCACTTTACAAAATGAAATTAGTAACAGTCATAAACTAATGTTTATGCTTCTAACACATTTGCCTGCCCACAAAAGAAAACTCCTGGCATTAAGCTTTGTTGAATCTGAAAGCCTCCTCTAAACACTACATTCTAACCATCGCAGTTTAAATAAGAAACTATTTTAGAACTGCTTTCAAAATAAAAAAACAAAAAACAAAAAAGGAATTCCACAGAATCGCTGAGCAAAAAATTAACTTGACTACAACTCCAGTAAAAAGCGCTTGCAGCAAAAAAATGACGTTCTAATTACTCTGTGCACTTAAGTGGAAAAAATAGACCAAGGGAAACATAAAAGAATGGTAAATAAACTTGCCATTTTATCTTGACTGGGTCCTGTGCATATATTCTGACAAAGGGATAATATTCTAACTCTTTTTCTTAACTCAAAACACACCACACAGTGCCACATTGATGGCATTAGCAGTTTTGAGAGCTTCAACTGCAATTAGGTCCCTTGTATGCATTTTAATTCCACCTTGAGTAGGCATTACTAGTTCAAGGAAGTAGTCCCAAAGCTACAGCCTCCCAAGGTTTAATTGTATGCAACTTTAACGAGGCAAATAAATGTGTCCCCTTTTCTCTCCCCCACCCCCCAGCTGCAAACTTGTATTCAAGTATGGTAGAAAATCACAGCAAATGTGACCTCAGGAATTCCAATGGCCTGACCTGTCAGGAAAGCAGCCTACGGCTGACTTCATTCTATCAATTCCCACTTGGTTCCCCAAACGAATACACATACATGGCTTTCTTCTGCCAGCCAGGGAGACAAAGTAGAAAGAGCTACAAGAGACCAATTTGTCTCCAGCAGTACCGCCAGGACAATCAGTGCCTCACCTTACTACAAGTCCCAACATCCTATACCATGAAATGAAGACTCCTGTTCAATTACACGTCTAAATATTCACAGGGGCAAGCCACTGACAGGGAATGTACTAAAGGAAAGGGCTGGATTTCATTTTTTGTTTTCTTTGCTTAAATTAAAAAGCTGCTCTGCGGGACCCCTAATGACAGTACAGCTTCTCTTAGACCCTATACTAGCACTAAAAAGCACCAGAATCAAGGGTAACAATCCTCTGCTACAGGAAGCAAAACTTTGTGGTTTTCACTTTATCTGTATAATCTACCATGCCATATTTGTTTTAAATTGTTTCAAAACAACTTAGTCACCTCAGGACAATCTTTAGAAACATGAAAAATAATCTCAAACCCAAATCTGGACTGTATACCCCCCTGCATCTTCTAATGAGCCCTTTTTTATACATCTTTCCCTCAGACATTTTTGATGTTACACGAAAGACTGGGCAGCCCCATGCTTTAAGATGTTTTTTCAGCTGAAGAGACCAGTAATTATTCTTCAACGGATGAATGACAGAACACAAGTAAAACAGACTCTGAAAGCTCTAAAGCACAAAGACAAGAGAGGTCTCAAATCTGCGACGGTTATCAAGTTTAGCGGGATTCCAACATTGCTGGAAGGCAAGGTAATACAAACTGAAAGGGAAAGCACCAGTCAAACCTGTACTGTCACTTTGTTATGCAGGTTGTACACATGTACACAAATGAGTATTTTTTTTCACTTCCGAGTACATAAACCATACATGGCACTAATGTGCAGTTGAGGATTAGCGCAAACATTGAGGAAGTGCCAATATCTGGTATAAAGAATCCAACAACTTCCTGACTGACTAAATCATGACATTCAGGTCTGGAATGTTAATGCCAGAGGAAATGTCAATACTGAAATGTTAGTGAGGGCACTGCCAAACCCTTTGATGAGTGAAAGTCAGTAGTTCACTGCCTTTTTGTCCCAAGTCTCTCATGAAAATTACCTTTGATAACAGAAACTGACTAATACGTAGATGTTTTTACGGCAGCTGCAATCCATTTAGATTTTCGTCTCTGTGCCACACTTTTTACATCATGCTGAAAGCATTTTGCTCCTACACAATGTTGTTGTAAATGCAGATTCTTTTTATAAAAAAGCCTGTTGTTGGCACAGCAGTAGTGCAACTGCCTGCTACGGCAGTGACCTGCGTTTGAGAATGGATGCAGGCTGGCCTGGGGAAGGGAAGACTGAGCATCCCCAGGACAGCTCTCCTCCTTCAGGGATGGGGGAACAAGAGGCAAACTGATTGGCTGTCACCTGGAGGCATCGGGGTGGCTGCAGAGTGGGACAGCTGACACAGGTGGCTAGCGGCCCTCATACGTCGAGATGCCAGGGGCGTCTCAGCCGCGGCACAGTGCACACACACTGCATCACTGCCTGTGTATGGGCCCCAAGGAGAAAACCAAGGAAAAACTCTTCTGGCCAAAGACAGGTTGATGGCTTGGTCCCCACATGCTCTGCACTGACAAAGGCATCCCAGAGAAAGAGTTTGTGTCCGAGGCTTCACATCAGGTAAGTCTCAGATAAGTCAGGTAATGGGCTGGGAGCCAACAATGAGACAAATTCAGGATTGAAAAAAAGCTTGTTTGGATTAGGAATGCAGTCCCCTTTCTATATTCTTTGACCCAAGTTCGGCATACTTTTCAGATACTATTAGTATCGCTGAAATACTGGTCAGTTACTATGATTGCCTCCCTCCAACACCCAAACAAAACAAAAAACATATTCCAGCCACACAAACAGAGTTCAACTAGTACAAGCCAAAAACCTTAGCAGGGGCTAAAATTAGGTACTGAAGTCACTGGTCAACAGGGCTAGTGACTGGGGAAAACCAATGGTCACACAAACTCTTCCACTGGCCCATCTGGAATACTTGGTGAAAGTGTAACTTCTCCAATAAAAACTGGTGGGGCTAATTAAAGGAAAATTTTACTAGCGTGATACAAAATCTACCAGCATTTGACTAGGGGCTCAG
The DNA here is from genome assembly GCA_016271365.2 of Neoceratodus forsteri. Classification (NCBI taxonomy): domain Eukaryota; kingdom Metazoa; phylum Chordata; order Ceratodontiformes; family Ceratodontidae; genus Neoceratodus; species Neoceratodus forsteri. The sequence continues at coordinate 213,175,859 of JADMNL010000023.1, read as the reverse complement.
ACCCAATTTTGACACCTGCTAAGTGAACATGACTATCCCCTCCCAAAACAACACTGATGGATTCAAAAATATAGCTTTCCTCCAAGACGCTGTGCTGCTCAGACTGACTGGAGCTTCTCACTGCATAAAGTAAATTACGATCCACAAAAAACAAACAAACAAAAAAAGGTAACACGGCACTCACACAGGTAGCGTGCAAAATGGAATTTATTTGTGCTAAAGCACCACCACGGCCACTGTCTCAATACTTCGAGGCGCACTGCCACTTAGGGGAGCTGTGGTCTAATGAAGACAAACATTTCACTATTCAGACTGCACTGAGTATTTCAACGTTCTGGTGATCATTTATGCTGCATACTACAGATGTTCCAGTGAGGTTTTGCCTCTGTCAAGTGCATTTCTAACATTTAGCACACACATTACAAGCTTTAATCATGGAAGGAAGCCCTGCTGTGGTAGACCACCAGTATTCTCAAATGGTTCGTAATATGTTGTGGTGAAAAAGAATGCATGTAAAAATGCAAAGCAAAAACAATATTTCTATCACAAAGGTTTTCAAACAGAAATAGGGCAGCACATTCACACAGGCTGCAGGGAACAAACTGCTTTTGCTCTGAGCAAACTGCACTTTGCTCCTTGTGTCTGCAGTAAACGACTGAATAAGCTATGGTGGAAGCCTGTGTTTGTGCAGTACAGAGCATTTTGCTCAGAACAGCAAAGTACGGGCTAATGCACACTGTTAGTGAAGGCGGAGTCATGATTACATACCTCAACCTTATTTAAAGCCACGTGAAAACTCTAACTGGCTGTTAGTGGTGTACAACTTAATGCTTTGCAGGGGCACATTTTAACCAAGAGCAGATGGATGCAGACTTTTTACAAACACCCCCAAAATGATTATGGACTATGGAGGCTGTGACTGAATGGCAAAGTACAGACAGCAATGTATTCGTGACATTCCAAAGTGAAATCCACCCGTCACAAATGCATGGCTGAACCTAAATCTAAGGTGTGCAATACAAGCACCCATTTCTGTAAATGTATGGTTTATTACACTGGGCGGTCATGAGGCCACACTGTTAGTATACTGGTTTGGGGCAACTATGTAATCTCCCTGTTCTCAATTAGGTCACCCATCCTACAAACCACACAGCTTCACAGGTACATGCAAGGATAATGTGTCGTAACACTGTGCTGTTTACTTTGTTATCCCAGGTGAATGCAATGCTGTGAACACTACCTGTGGATATTGTAGAACATAATCACAAAACAGTAATATTTCCAAGAGATAAACTGCAATCCATATACAGCAAATTCCCGCTATCCTGTGATACCGAGGGACAGGGGCGTCATGCAGTCACAAATTATGGAGGGGCACAAAATCTCAACTTCTCTAGGGGGTCCGGGGGCATGCCCCCGAAAAATTTTGAAAACTGAGGTCAAATGGTGCATTTTGGTGACTTTAGTAGTCCAGAAAGCTGTTCTCCAAACAGCCAAGTGCCATAATACTGATATTGGTTAGATGAATGATCAGTTGTTTTGTACCTTGTTAGTTCTACTAATAGTGTTACCTTTTGTATTAAATTTATTAAGAATTAATAAGAACATGTGCATGTTGCAAGTCTTTTATCATGAAAGACTCACAAAATGCACAAGTTCAGTTTACCATATATTAATCACATAACCACTAGTCCTTGTAGCTGATCTGTCAAAGTGTCACTGGTTTACCCCAGGGTGGGCCTATGGGAGTGGGACCCCCACCGGTGGACACTGTTGGCAGCGAGGTGGAACAGGGCATCATGCATGCTCAGAGGCCAGAATTTTTGTGAATGTGGCAGTACCTGGGGAAGGGGACATACAATGACAACCTTCATCCGCCACCTTCAGGTGACAGCACCGACACAAACGGATCCCCTCAGCCTCCCTCAGAGGTCCGTGTTATGCTAAATACTCTACCCCCCTCCCCTGGAGAAGGAAAGCAGTCTCTATGACACTCAATCATCCCCCCCCGCCGGCCCTCCGATGTCCCAAGTCTGTTTCCGAACCTGGGTTGTTGGCATTGCGGACGGATACCCTGCCTCTGTGCTGGCAGGCCAGCCTGTATTTTTTCTGGTTATCCTTTCAGCCCCTAGACCCTCCCACCTCCCCAAATGCTGGATGATGACACGTCAGACCTTGCACATGCAGCAACACCTAAAAGAGATGGCAAGGTCCCTCACCCACCATTGGGTCACTGCAGTGGCAAGCTAGCGTCATTCTTCCCGGCTGTGATTGCTTGACACACAGCAGCACTTTCCCAGCTCCTTCTACTGCTTGACTCAGTGCCACAGTCCACTCCCAAACCTCGATCACCACAAGAAGCGCAATGTGCTACTGGCTCGTCTATCAGGTGCCCCCCCAAAGTTCTTTTTTGGGGAAAAAAAATTGTTGCTAGAATTTTAGTTCACTCATCATACAGGTTTGCATAATAAGGGAGCTCTGTTCCCCTTCCCATGATTTGTTTTCAGATTTTATCTGCCTCAGTACAGAGATATCCATCTTTGCCAGTTTTGGCACAGGCACCGCAAGTTACACAGATCCTCCACTTATGCTCACACCAGGATGCGTCTGCACTTTATTCTGTACACAAAATGGTAGCCCAAAATGACATGGCTGTCACTTTTTCACATCACTATTGGGGAAGGGGGTTACGCATCACAGTACAAACTACATGATAGTTATATGGTACCCAGATGATCATGCAGTCTGTACCTGGCAAACTAGAAGAAACTAAGGAACCAATGCTCCACAAACTTATATCAGACGTGCTAATCAGCTTATAAATAAGAGTGAGAAAAAAGTAATAAAAACAATAAGCAAGTGTAACGATTACATGTCTCTAGGTACACCACCAGTTCCTACTCTTTTTGTGATATCAGTTCCTTAGCTCAGAAAGTTCCGTTTGCTGTCATGCCAATTAAAGATATCAGCTCAGATCTAGAAACTGTAGTTATCAGAGTCGAGTCATACTGAGAAAGCGAAAAGAGGTGATTCTAATGACGTTTCGCAGCTCACGCATCCAGTGTCTAGAAGACAGTACATTGGAATTTTTGAAAGGGATACTATCTCATCACGCACTCCGCAAACGGTCCCCAACAATGCTAGCGCAACGGGCTGCCTGAGGGCTGGCTCAGCGATTTCAAATCGCTTCTAGCAACTCCCTGAACTTGGAGTTTCCTGCTCCTCCCATATGTGACAGTGTTCTGATCAAACAGCTGAGCGCAATGCAACTTCAAGCTGCTCTCTGTCTCACTGCCCAGACGCGAGATATGGAGCTCAGGGGTCTTGCTGCTTACTGCTGCTCCTGTCTGGACAGATGAATGATAGGATTTATGGTCAGCCAGCATGAACTTCGCCCTGCTCGAAATCAACTGTAGCGGACCACCAGAACAAAGTGAACTACGGCACAGCAAAGAACTGCCTAAAATTAGCCAGCATGAACTCACGCTGCTTCCGAAATCTACTGCAAAGGCAAAGCGAACAGCAAAGATGGAGCAGGTTTGGCGCCCATACAGAGAGAAAAAATGACCAGAGAGAAAATGATCAGACCGTGCATGCATCACTGAATTCTTCACTGGAGCACAGTAGAACTGTCTGATTTTTTTTTTTTTTTTTTTTGCATTTAAAGTCCAACGCCGGTGGGGACTGTAATAAACTTTACTCTCTGGTAATAGTCTATGATGCTACAGCTTACTTACCATCAACCATTTGTTTATATTATAAACATTGGGCACCGATAGCCATAGAGCTTTGTTCTCTCTCTCTCTATTGTTGCAAATCTCCCGGCTGTCTTCATTCACTGCCGCTCATAGTCTGCGACTTTGGTGAGGTGATGGAAGCTCAAGCTAGTAAAGTTGGCGCCTCATCGCCTCTCGTATGGACCCCTATTGCTAGCGCCTCAGCTACCGTGCCACCTGTAGACAGCTGATTGGTGGTAACTGCCAGCACTGTGATTGGCTGCTGCTGGTTTGCAGGATTTACCACCGATCAACTGTCTGTTGTTGTCACTACACTGTCTCGTCTGGCTTGCTCTGTCTTCCAGCCTCATGGCGCAAAACACCGAATCCAGTCAGCAACTAGACAGTAGCTGTTTTGAAAACAAATGTCATCACATTTAGACGTCTTTTATTCCCGTTTCTCGTCCGCAACACACTCACTCACAGTTCATTCTGAACCCACCCCCCCCCCCCCCATAAAAAGCAAGAAAAAACACTACTTTTGTTTTTAGGACCCCAGGACCTTAAAAAAGTGTATGTGCAGAATGAAAGTATTTGGGGGGGGCACATGCCCCCTCGGGCCCCATGGGCATGACGCCACTGCCGAGGGACACAGTTTGCTGCAGCTCCACAAGGCACCTGTTCTCACTGGGCTATGGCTTGCTGTTTCACTACAGAACACCCAGCCCCAATTCAACCAAGGAGCAAAACCTGGATAATGACCTGGAAATAATAAGGCTATCAGATGCCAAGATGGTGTTGATGCCTTGCATAAAGAATGAAGTTATTTGCATGGTAACGGTCCCCTACAGGGATGCTGAGCTCAGGTACAAACACCTTTGCGCCACCCAGACAGATACTTGGCTCCAGATAATGTGGAACGCCTGCTTAGTGTACCCAGCTGGATCCTCTTTGCCTGCGGGGGCTCCACTCTATGACAGCACTGCAGTTGGTGCCTTCATTATGCTGTTCTCAGAAGAGGGCATATTTGCAACTGCACTGAGCACTTTCAAATACACCACCTACAGACAAAACATCCCTCTACTTGGCTCACAAGCAGGGAACTTTGTGGGGCGCTTTGCAAATGACGACCCTAGCCTTCATTTTTATTTATTTATTGAGTTTCACAAGGAAGGGCACACCGAGCAACCGAATTGCTCGTCTCCCGGTATGTCCTTGGGGCGAGGGGGTAAAGGACAGTGTACAAATTCATAGGCCATGACAAACATTACAACAAGCAATACTAGTAAATACACAACAAGCAATCCTAGTAAATACACAGCAATGCCACGTAGACAAATTCAATAGGCCATGACAAAGACACAACAAGCAATACTAGTAAATATACAAGCAATCCTAGAAAATAAACAGCAATGCCGTGTAGTAAAATTCAATAGGCTGTGACAAAGATACAACATTCAATTCAAGTAAATGTACGACAATGTGAGACATACCTTCAGCATGCATATTACTATTTCCCAGTAACAACAGTTTTGAAATTAGATCTAGCATGCTAGAGAGCTCATGAAGGAGACAGGCTAAACTGGAACTCTAGACTGCAGCAACTTATCTGAGCGAACTGCTTTGGCTTCCTGATGTTCATGCCACACAAAAGGCATTCTTCCCAAGCATTTGTAAGGCGCCTTGTTTGAGGCTCATCAGGTACCGCTGCAGCTTTAGAAAAAGAGGAACAGTTAATTCATTAGTTGCATGCATTTTCTTAGCTTCGCCCAAACTTTTAGATCAGCGTTCTACAAGACAGGTTTTTTTTTCCCAGCATGCATTATTCCCAAGCCTCTAGCCGAGAGAGACAAGCTAAGGCTCCAGTTATCAATTAACAGTGACCCCACTGGGAGCAAAAGGCTGCTAGAGAGGGGGGAGAACTGGAGGCTGGGAGACATGCATGGCAGGAGGTCACAAGGACTGATTAAGGTGGAAATCATTAAAGCCAATTAAGCGTAACATGAAGGCAGCTTTACTATGGAACACTAGAAAAGACAGATTGAAACATAACTCAAGAAGTTACCTGTGGGCCCTATATACAAAGCTGTGAATGCTTTCACTATTATTATGGTTGACTGCTTTTAAAAAACAAGGCCAGTTTTAGTTCAGAATAACATTTTAATTGTTTAGTTATAATTGCTTCTAAACCTTTACTGATGAATAATGTTAGTTTTTTTTTTCAAAACGTAATATTAGAATGAAAATGCATTTAGCAAAGATAAGATGGACACACACACCCACACAAAACTTTGTGTAGGCAACAAAAATCCCGCAGCATTACTTTAAATCTGTTTTTTTTTTTTGCGCTCCCCCAAAAAACTTTATATAGCAAACATTGATTTTCGCAGCATTTTGACCAGAAATTAACAGTGTGATAATCACCCCACCCCCAGACATAATCTGTCATGAGGCACAGCCGAGTGTCACACTGCCCCTAGGGGCTGACTAACGTAATCTTAATCTAACCCATGTGAGTGCCTTATTGCTTTTATAATTTTTATTTATTTTTTTAATTTCTTTTTTACAAACCACGACGACGCTGCTGGTGGGTTACGGCTGCACATGTGGCTCAATTCAATGTACAGAAGCGACAGGAAAACGTACGCTAAACTGCACCCGTCTACTCCAGGTATCATCAAAGGCATCTATTCTAATAAAGATACATTTTAAAAACACTGTTGGAAGTGTACCCTTTAAATGCTTACCTCATCAATGGGGACATTTTTTTTTTTTATATTAAATAGTCCATCTGACCAAGAATGCTGGTTCAAAATGTCAGACTGCACTTTTGCAGTCAGCAATGCCAGTGGATGGAATATTGCTACTTTTTCAAAAAGATTAATTCAGGCACCACAGTGATAAAGCTCTACATGAAAAATTAATGCATCGTTCTCAGAATGCAGAGCCAATAAGACTTCAGCATTTTGGAGATACTTGTTATGAACTTATTCTGTTTTTTTTTTGGAATTGTGATATGTGGGAACTGTACGTTATGCAGAGTTCATTCTGGATGCACAAATAACCAAAAAAAACACACAAGTTTACTGTCATCCCACAACTTGAAATATTAAGATTTTTTTAATCCTACATTGATATTTTGTTCCCAACAGCATACCGTGTTACCTACTCTGCTGCCCCTAGGAGATGGATGAATGGAAGGATTATACACAATGTACCCAAGGGTGCAGATAGACATACTCACTGTACACATGTGTACAGTTTTGTTAAAAACCTGTCATAATCCATAAACCATCTGTTAATATTACCATTCTAATCTGTAGTATTTGGGTTAGTGTAGGCCACTGAGCAGTGTTCGATACATGTATAACCCCTTTAGAGAGTAGAGGAATCATCTGACAACAATCTGACTTGTTTGGAAGGGGGTGCCATTTGGAAAGGATGTGTACAGTTTTTAATGGGGGGGGGGATTGCAACTGTTAGAGACTGTGTACAGAACAGAAATTTCTGGCTACACCGCTGAATGTACCCTACAATCCAGGAGCAGGAAGGGAGAAAATGTTGCTACTATTAGACACACAACAAGATGTAAACAATGCAAAGAAAGATTAAAGAGAGCTAGAGATTACAGAAGTTTGCAAAGGGGTGCTAACTGAAATGCTCAGGTTCATAAAATGAGTGGGTGCCGTGGGTTTCAAACCACAGTCTCCAGGTTGATAGCAGCAGTGGTCATAGTAATATGTTTCATTTTGTAGGGCCGCCTTCCAAAACTCAGAGCACTAAAGATTACATCATCATTAGCCAGTTGTCAATGTAATGGTAGTGCTGCCACTCACAACACTGGTTAACCCGTTTCAGGACAGAAAGTACAGTTACGCAAGAACTTACCGTAACAGTAGAATTTCGAGAGGGTCTCTTGCAGTAGGCAACACTGTTAGGACTAAGCTGCCAGGCGCTAGGACCACACGGAAAACTTCTACCTGGCAGTCTACATCGGGGGACTGCCCCCAACGCTGTCATGCCGACATCCGCCTATGGTATAAAGGGGGCGTTCCCACAGACCCACCTCAGTTCTCCCACCAGAGACCTATTAGAATGAGTGACAAGAGAAGGAGGGGGCTCCTTAAGTCACAGAAAAGCCCAATAGTGTGAAAAAGCGAGGGGGGGATGGACTGGAGGCTGGGGAAAAACATGCCTACTGCAAGAGTTCCTCTTGAAGATCTTCTGTTATGGCAAGTTCTTACGTAACTGTACTATCTTTTTTCGAGAGGGCTCTTGCAGTAGGCAACACTGTTAGGACTGAGTCCCAAGCAGTGCAAAAAAGCAAGCAGAGACAACACTCAGGAGGAGGAGGAGGAGAGAGATCCGCCATAGGCAAATCAGAAAAGGAGGCCCTAAAGGACAGCAAGTCCAAGGCCAGCCCTGCGCCTAAAAGGAATGTCCCTCCTGTATGGCTTGAAAAATGCTGATGGAACCGTGGATGGCTGCCATGCAGTTGTCTGTGGCAGGCATGATCCTGAAACAGGCTGTGGATGGGGTTCTCTGCCTGATGGTGTAGTCCCTAACAACTGCATGAAGAGACTTAGTGTGGTGCCCATCACCAGATGAGATGTGATATGCAAACCCCCATGACTGGCATCAGAGAAGCACCTAAACACCAGCTGTCTAGTGAGCGAAGGAAATGAAGAATAGATAGGACTGTCGTGTCAAGAGAGCCTGGGCCAAAGGGGAGAGGCTCTCAGGATACTGCACACAACCTGGATATGGAGAAGTGATTCCACCAGAATAGAGAATTCAGGATAACGCACCTGTTGGTGCTAAAGCTGGTACAGAGGAGACACAGACATTACCAATGGTAGGGACTGAGTGGAGGATTGCAAGACCACCTTATCTTTGCGAAAAGGTGAATAAAGCCCTTAACCCATTAGAGCTCGGAAGTTGGAAATACTCTGAGAAGTGACGGCAACTCCAGGTAGGAAGGAATATATGGAGCATATCCTACAGAAAAAGGTGTGAGACTCAACAGAACCAAGGTCCCGCTTCCCTACAGGGAAGAGATGGGAGGGGAGAGCAGAAAGATGGACCGTTGAGGAGGAAGAACCAAGGCACAAGTCCGGCAGGTATGGGACAGCCTTCTGGAGCTGGTGGGCTGGACGTGAGAAAGGGTCTCATCCCCTGGAAGCCACCTAAAGCAATATAAACTTCTGTCTCTTAACGTGACGTGTCATCGAGTCCAATGTTAGGTAGAATGAGGTCCTTTAGTCTCTCCTCAGAGGGCTTCTGGTGCAGATCCTGCACATTTTAGCTGCCCTCTGTACCACCACTATTATGCTATGTCCTTCCAGAGATGTGGTCTCCAGAACTGGATAGCACTCTAGGTGGGGTCTTACCAGCAATCTGTACAGAGGCAACACCACCTCACTGTCAGCTGATGATACCCCTCCCTATGCACCCCAGCATCTCACTAGCCCTCCCAACTGTATTGTCGCAGTAACTGACCACCTTTAGACCATCAGGTATGATTACCCCCAAGTCTCTTTCCTGCTGGGTAGTCGTTAATATCATTTGACTCATTCTGTACTACAAGTGCATTATTTTGCACTTTTCTGCATGAAGCCCAGCTGCCATACCCTTGATCACTCCTTTAGTTTTCTCAGGTCTCTGCTCCTCTTTTCCACCTCTCTCCCGGAGTGTCCATCTTATTGCAGATTTTGGTCTGTTTCGCAAAGAAGCAGACTTCCCTTCCAGCTCGTCTGCAATGTCACTTATAAAGTCATTAAAGAGCACTGGTCCAAGCAATGATCCCCAAGGCACCCCGCTGGTCACCCTCCCTTCCTCAGAGTAACCTCAGTTTACCACCACCCTCTGTCACCTATCCCCGAAGCAATTTCTAATCCAGTTTACCACACTTGGACCAAACTCCTAAGCTACTCAGTTTGGTTACTAGTCTCCTATGTGGAACAGTGCCAAAAGCCTTACTGAAATCTAGGTAGGCCATGTCCATCGCTCCACCCTGATCAAATTCTTTGTCACCCAGCCAAACAAATCTATCAGATCTGTTTGACATGACCTCCTCCTGTGAACCCATACCACCTCGGGTCTTGTAACCCACTAGATTCATCATATTCCACAATCCCTTCCTTTAGCAGTGATTCCATCAACTCTCCCACCACCAATGTCAGGCTGACTGGCCTGTAATTGCCAGCCTCCTCACTACCATCACTTTTGTGTAGTGGGGCTACATTCGCCCTCCTCCAGTCCTCTGGAACCACTTCTGTTTCCAGTTAGCTGTTAAACAGGACTGTCAGAGGTGCAGCTAGCACCTCTTTGAGCTCCCTCAATACCCTGGTATGCACCCCGTCTGGCCCCATTGCTTTGTCCACTTTCAGATTAGCGAGTCCCTTCAGGACTCTCTCCTCAGAAAATGGACTAGTGTCCACCCTCCCTCCCAAGCTTCTGTTACTTTTTTGTGGCTCTTCCCCGTCTCCTTCCTCTGTGAACACTGAACAAAAGTATTTGTTCAGAATGTCTGCCTTTCCTGGTCCCCTCTGCACAGCCCCCACCAGTTCCTTTTAACCTTACAATCCCACCCTGGTCTTCCTCTTTTCATTCAATTCCTAAAGAATTTCTTGTGCCCCTGCATTAGCTCCTGGGCTAGTCTCTTCTGGTTACGCTTATCCTCCTCTCTCTGCATCTCCGCATACCTTCTGAATGCTACCCTTTTAGCCTTTTACTTTTGCAGCCACCTCTTTCAAGAACCACAGCAGTCTCTTTTTCCTCCTGCTTTTGCTCCCTTGTTTGACAGAGGTTTGTAGCCTTTACTGTGCTCCTTCTGTTATGATTAGAGAACCGACTCACTCACCACACAAATATTTAGAGGTATGCGTTTATTTTATTGGACCAAAATGATCAAACAACTGACTTTCCATGGCTTAACAAGCCACAGTTTGTGGTCCTTTTCTCTTTCAATAAACTTTTCCTACAATGTAGTACTTTCAACAGTTTCTCTGTCATTTCTGCTCATGTTCTATGCTTCTGTTTGTGGTTGCCAGCGTGCTTCACAAATCTTTCCTGGCCTTCATGCAGACCTTTTCATTCACTGGCAGGTGGGGGGGCTGACAAAATGGACCTACAGTCCCTTCTTATCTTGAACTGCTATGTTACTATGTTACATTTATTAGAAACAAAAACAGTTCAGAAATGTTACAGGACAAATGTAGAAACAAACAGTTTTTTTTGTTTGTTTTTTTACCTTCTTATTTCAACAAAAGTCTGAAGACTTACTGTTTTGCAATTCCTTTTGGTGATTTAAGTTCTGTATTTTGCATAGCTCCTAGTGATGCAGTTTTCATTGTTTTAGTTTGAGTTAACTCAGAATGGTGAATGTATGTGATTTACAGGCACGTTCAGCAATTAGGGATTAGGGCAGGAAATAAGCAATAAGACACAACAAAGTGTTTGTTTATTAGGCAATAACATTCAGTTAGCCAGCATACATAAAGGAATAACCACCTGAAGTGGGTGGTTAAACTCTGAGGCAAAAGGCTGAGGTGTTTAATCAACCACAGAAGCTGGTTATTCTGAGCATACTCCAGCTAAAGTACAGTTACATAAGAACTTACCATAACAGTAGATTTTCGAGAGGAGCTCTTGCAGCAGGCTATCACCATAAGGACTACGCCACCAGGCACTAGGACCCCAAAGAAACCTTCTAGGTAACAGTCTTCTGCTGGGACTGCCCCAGACGCTGGCTCCGCCCCAACATCAGCCAATGGTACATAAGGGGATGGTCCCCAGCCCCACCTCAGTTCACCCGCTGGAGACCCCATTGGTCAGGCCAGCAGGTGGACCGGGCAGAAGCTTACCGTAAAAAAGATACAGAGACTCACCAGCGTGAAGGCTGGAGGGAAAGCAGCACCTACTGCAAGAGCTCATCTCGAAGATCTACTGTCACGGTAAGTTCTTACATAACTGTACTATCTTACTTCAAGAGGGAGCTCTTGTAGCAGGCTATTACCATAAGAACGGAGTCCCAAGCAGTCCCAAAAAACGGACCAAGATAGATCTGGGAGGAGGCTGAAGTGCAACTGCCACAAGAAGGCATCAGGATAGGAGACCCTGAAGGATAGACAAGTCAAAATCTGCCCTTCTCCTAAAGGCAATGTCCAAGCCGTAGTGCTCGATAAAGGTATGCACTGAGCTCCAGGTAGCTGCTGCACAAATGTCCGCTATCGAGACATTACGCACTGAAGCGAAAGAAGTAGCCATTCCCCTGGTGGAATGACCCTGTACCGAGCCCAGAAGGGGTCTGTTGTACATGTCATAGCAGAAGACGATGCAATTTATCAGACACTTAGATAAGGTCTGTTTAAACACCAGAACGTCTTGACAACGAGGCGCGAAGGCCACAAACAACTGATTTGTCTTATGGTGCAGAGCAGTACAATTGAGACAGTACCGCAGCACTCTGTTACCATCCAGAGTATGCAGGATCACTTCCCCACAGTTCAAGTGGTTGGGATACTACACTGGCAGGTTAATGTCCTGATTAAGTGTGAACTCGGACACTACCTTATGTGAAAACTTAGGGTTAGTACGTAAGGACACCCTGCCCTTGTGGAAAACTAAATAAGGCTCCTTACAGATCAGGGCCTTAAGCTCAGAAACCCTCGAGCAGAAGTAACAGCAACTAAAAATAACGCTTTCCAACAAAGGAAGTGAAGCTCGCAGTCCGCGGCAGGCTCAAAACAGGGGAAGAGTAAGTTTTTTGTGCTTAAAGAGGAGATCCCAGGGCAGTACAGGAACCCTGATGGGAGGCTTAATGTGCAGCATGCCCGAAAAAAAGTACGGGACACGTCCAGCTGGGTGAGGGTTCCCCCCTCATAGGTACGTGGTAAGCAAAAATTGCAGAAAGACGTACTTTAATGGAGGAGCAGCTCAAGCCTTGGTTTAATAAGGAGACGGGATAATCTAAGACAAAGTTCACTGGACAGGTAAGCAGGTCCAAGTGACGGGGTGAAGACCACAGACGAAATCTTTTCCACTTCATGGGGTAAGTGGATCTAGTAGAGGGCTTTCTTGCTGCGACAAGAATGTCCACCACCTCCTGGGAGACCCCATACCTGGACTTAACTTAATCTGCAGGAGCTATGCATGAAGATGCAGGGATCTGCAGTCCAGATGGAACAGGGTGCCCTGATCCTGCGATAGCCAAGTGCGAGCTCAGCGGCAGCTGTATTGGAGGCTCCACTGCCTGCTGCTGAAGTAGTGAGAACCAAATCTGCCGAGGCCAATAGGGAGCGATGAGGATCATCTCTGCTCCCTCAGTCTGCAACTTCAGGAGAACCCTCTGGAGAATGGGAAAGGAAGGGAAGGCATACAGAAACCTCCCTGTCCAACAGAGGGGACAAAGCGTCTGGACAAAAAACACCAGACTCTGGCTCTAGTGAGCAGAAACTTGACGGTTTGGCGTTGAGTGGAAACGCAAAGATGCCCAACTCTGGACAGACCAATCTGTCAAATAGCTGGTCTGCTACTGACTGAAGGAGCTCCCACTCTTGAGCCTTGGACAGAGACTGGGTTAGGCCGTCGGCCAAGACATTTTGGATGCCTGGAACATGAAAGGTGGTGAGGTCTAAATGGTGTTCCAGGGCCCAATACCAGACCCTCATCACCTCCCAGCACAGGGGGTAAGAATGTGTGCCCCTTTGCTTGTTGACGTAAAACACTACCGACATGTTGTCTGTCTGGATGAGAAGAGGGCCAGGCAAAAGATCCGACTGAAATGCCTGCAGAGAGTTCAGGACTGCTCTCATCTTTAGGACATTGATGTGGAGCATCTGCTCGTCTGGAGACCAGGTCCCCTGGGTCTGTCTGTTTTCCAGGTGAGCACCCCAACCAAGACCAGAAGCGTCTGTAGTCAGAACCCATCTCGGGGGCTCCTGCCAGAAGGGAACCCCTAGTACCAGGTTGGAGGAGTCCAGCCAACACGATAGAGTCCTTCGGACTGGGTCAGAGATCATGACCGGCTGGTCTAGGTCATCTGACCTCGGTCCCATTGCACTCTGAGCATCCACTGGGGAACCCTCATGTGGAGGCGGGCCAAGCGAACTGTAGGAATGGCCGCCGCCATGTGCCCCAGACGTCTGAGGAAGGTCCTGGCTGGGACCTGGGGAGCCATGGATACTGCTCGGGCTAAACTCCTCAGACAATCTCCCTTGTCTTCTGGGAAAAAGGCCATGCCCTGAACCGTGTCTAGGACCGCTCCGATGAAAAAGGGTCACTGACTGGGCCATGGGGATGACTCTGGAAGGTTCAAGGTGATCCTCAGCTCTCGGAAGAGTGTAAAAGGTGTCTCAGAGAGTGTGAAGTAGTTGAGCTCTGGAAGGTGCTGCCAGGAGTCAATAGTCTAGGTAAGGGAAGGCGTAATGGCCCTGGTGTCGTAAAGCTGCAGCCACCATCGTTAGACACCTGGTGAAGACTCAAGGATCAGAGGAGAGGCCGAATGGTAAGGCTCGGAATTGGTAATGTCTCCCCTGGAAGTAGAACCTCAGAAACTTCTAATGAGGAGAAGCGACCCATATGTGTAGGTAGGCATCCTGCATGTCCAGGGAGCAGAGCCAGTCCCCTTGCTGCAAGAGGGGAATGAGTCCTGAAGAGTGACCATCCTGAACCGCTTGTACTTGATAAAGAGGTTTAGACAGCAGAGGTCCAGAATGGGCCGAAGGTCTCCGGTCTTTTTTGGGACCAGGAAGAAATGAGAGTAATAGCTCTGCCCCTGTTGTTCCGGGGGTGGGGGACAGGCTTCTGCAGAAGGCCTGGATCTCTCCTTCTATAAGGGGTATGTGAGAAGAATAATAATGGAAGGACCCTGGTGACTTGTCCAGAGGGATCTGCAGGAACTCTAGAGTATGTCCTCACCTGATCAGATCCAACACCCAGAGGTCAGTGGTGATGTTGCTTCATCCCTCTAGGCAGAGGGAGAAGCGATCCCCTGCTACCTCCCCCATGGCCTCTGCTGGAGGAAGGGGGAGCAGGTAGAGAGTCACTGGGTGGATCTGGGAACAGGCAGAGAGGGCTGGGAGGGCTTGGGGCCTCTAGAGGCACAGCTCCCAGGAGTTTGGTTTCCTCTTGAAACCTCCTCTCTGCTTGAACTGTTTGCTGGAATTTTGCCCTGAGGACTTCCAAAAGGGCCGCTTCTGAAAGGGCTTCTGGTCCCCCTTGGACATTTTACGGATGGACCAGATACCAATGTCTCGGAATACTGGAGATGGGAGATCAGTTTCTCTGTCTCCTCCTCAGAAAGTACGGAACCCTGGAAGGGAAGGTCCAGGATGCCAGACTGCAGATCCTGTGAGAATCCAGAGACTAAGTTAGGCATGGTGCCAAAGGCAAACACTGGATGCCGCTGTCCTAGATGCCATATCACAGTATCATACGAGGCCCTCAGAACATGACTGCCTACGTCTGATCCCAACTTGAGGATGTCCAAGAGCTTGTTCTGCTGATCAGAGTCTGGCAAGGCCCAAGTAACCTCTAGTCCTTTCTCCCACATTGCATTCTAGCACTGGACCATGTGTGTGAGAAAGTTTAAAGATCTGATAGAGCAGGTGGAGGCAGAATAAACTTTCTTGCCCACCTGGTCTAGAAATTTGAACTCTGTATCAGGAGGCTGCGAGTGGAGGTGTTTTGGCTTCTTCGACCTGTCGTGAGCAGCCGTGATAACCATTGGGTCCACCTGAAGGTGTTCCGCCAGGAAAGGCTTGTCCCTCGGCCCCCGGTACAGCCTGTCCGACTTCTTAGAGATTGCCAGAGTGGTAGAGGGATGCTTCCAGATAATCCTGGTGAGGTCCTGGAACGTATCCACTAAAGGAGGAACGACCAAGGGCTTTGGCTCCTTCTGCCTTAGGTACTTGATACTTGGCCAACCTCTGGCGCTCTGGATCCGGATCCTCCGTCTCCTATCCACTGGAGGTCTGGATATGCCTCATGACGTCCATAAAGGTAGGATCGTCAGGAGGTGATCTAGGGGTGTCCTTCTCCTCTGGCAAGACATGCCTCTCCCTAGAAAGGGATCAGTCGGAACCCAATGCGCTAGAGTCCAATCTGGGATCTCTAGAAGAGAGGGAAGCAGATCTAGATCTGGAGGAAGACCTGCGTCCTTCACCTGAACGCCGCCCACTAGAGGACCGGCTAGAGCTGATGGAGTGCCAACGACAGCTATGTGACCGACGTCGGCTGTCAGACTTCCAATGGCTAGAAGAGCGACATCGGCAGACACTCGATGAGCGGGCGCGACGTTGGTGGCGCTGTTCCCAGTGCAAAGTCCTGCCATGGGAATCGGTGGGACTGTGAGAGCAGGACTTCGATGTTGGAGTGGGTGAGGACGGGTTGTCCCCTGGCTCCAATCCTTGTCCGCATCTGGATTCGGAGTGATGTCTGGTTGCGGGGGAAGGACATCTTGTTTTAGTTGGCTCCACCAGAATTGAAAGATCTCAGTTATTGTCGCCTTGGAAAACTGGGGAACCATGGGCCCGTCGGGGAGCGAGGTGTTTGGTCACCCGGCGTGGGTGGAGTGACAGAAGAAGAGGGGAGGTCCACAGTAGATCCCCGAGGGAAGGGGTAAACTGGTCCCTTTGGTCATCAGGCATAGAGGGCCCTTGGACCAGTGAACTAGTGAGGTCCAGAGAGATCGTCAGTTTGGACATAGGTGTCAGAGGTCATGGTGCAGTGAGCCGGGTCAGTTTGGAGACCAACTCCCAACCCCAGTGCTCTTTGGTCTTACCTGGAGCACCAGGAGAGACCAACGCCGGGACCGTGTGCGATGGGAGCAAGGTCCCCGTGCTAGTGGAAGAGGTCCCGAACCCTGAGGCGGAGGGTGACCGCATGGGTGTGGCCTTCACCTGCAGGGTAACCAAGGCTGGGGTAGAGGAGCCCACTCCTTGTTTTCCACTCCCAGATGTCTGTGTTTTGGCAGGAGTGGAGGAATCCTGCAACCCAAAAGAATGACGAGAGTGGTGGGAGGAGTGGTCTGAGCCCCCGAGTTACAGCCTAAGGAGGTCTTTTTGTGGTGCGGGGACCGGGAGCGCTAACACCCCTTAGACCTACCCTGATCCTTTTGATGGGACTTGCGCTGGTCCAGATCCTTTTTCTTCTCTTTATGCTTACAAGAATGGGAAGAAGAGGCAGACTTCTCGACTGGTGAGCTCTGCATGACGACCAGCTGCTGCTCCAGGATGTGTGCCCTCAGTGCTTTAAGGCGGTGGATGCAAGTCCAGCTGGTAAAGCCACTCCAGATGGGACAGGCATTGGTGTTGTGGTCATGCCCCAAGCAGTAGACACAGGTCTCATGCCTGTCCTTGGCCAGGATCTGTCAACCGCAGGCACACTTGGTCCTCCTCTCTCTTCGTAGAGGAAACAGACAACAGCAAAGAAGACATGCAGGAGATACAAGAACCTAAGAAAAGCGGACTATTCTTCAAGAAAATAAGAAAATTTAATGTAGATTTACTGAAAACTCTAGTGTAGTTCTAGAAGGCAACCAAAGGGCCTAAGCTGACGGATCAACGGTGGGAAAAGAACTGAGGTGGGGCTGGGGACCGCTCCCCTTCTGTAGCACTGGCTGGCGTTGGGGGCGGTCCCAGCTGACGACTGTTAGCTAGAAGGTTTCCGTGGAGTCCTAGTGCCTGGCGGCATAGTACTTATGGTAACAGCCTGCTGCAAGAGCTCCCATTCAAAGTAAGATCTTAATGTTATGACTATTATACGAAGAGGAGTATTGAACCAGGATTTTAAAAGCTCTGTGATATCTTGCGCAGAAGTGTTCACCAACTTCCTAAAGTCAACACTGGAACTACTGTGCAGGACAGCAATGACGGAAATAGCATCTAGCAGCTCAGATGGTCCCGGTGGCAGTCCTTGGGACACTGTGAGCCCCATGCACTATCCTGCCACCACAAACAGACCAAGCAGTGGAGCTGCAGATGCGGCAGGCCCCAAGACTTGGAGCCAACCAAACACTGATTGATACTGAACCAGACAGCTCCACCTGGGATGGCATTACAAATTCTTCCTGGGGCTGCAATGCAGCCCCCAGAACAATGGGCCCAAATATTTGATAAAAACAAATTTTTTTAGCAGAAAGAAATGCATATCTTAGAAGGCCCTACTGTATGTAATACTATAAATAAACACTGCAAAATTTGGTGGCCACACAGAACCCTTCATCAGAAGCCCACAAAGGACCAACACAGCTACCAACAATATTTCCTTGAAGTGCTATAAACGTCACACCATGAAGCTGGCCCCAGAGGTGCAAAGGGCTGAGGCTGCCACACCAGTGATCCAGGTTTGGGAACTGACTTGGATTGGCTGGAGGTCAGCTGGGGGAGGGCAGAAAGGATCAAGTGCCTGGACTGCTCTCCTTGACCAGGAAGGAAGGGCATGTCGGCTCCGCTGAAAGACTGCCACCAGGTGTAGGCTTGGTGACATTGAGTGAGGGACAGGAGTGGCATGAAGGGAAGGCACTGCGGGGCTCTGTGGAGTGTGCATGCATGCACATGCTGGACTCCACACCGCAGCTAGTGTACAGGAGAAAACAGGTGGGGAAAAAAGGCGAGGCAGGCATATATGATGCCCTGCACAGCGATCCTCCACTCTCGCCACCACAGCGACCCTCCCAACAAGGGTCAGACTAGGTAAGTCCTGGGGAGTGGTTCGCTGGTGGGAACAGGGCAGATGGGAGTCTAGCCTACCTCTGCCCAGGAGTATGAAACCTTGATTAACAAACAAACAAAAAACAGGTCATATGATGATCTGGTTAATGGCTCTGTTTGTGCATAAAGATAAGTAGTGGTTTAGTGCTTCAGTAAATGATTACTTGGACTGTGTGTTTTCTCACTGCTGCACACTCCTCTGAAGCGCTATACAAGGGCTTCCAAAATAACTTGTGCGATAGCTAGTCTAAGAACCCATCCAAAGGACTTTTTTTTTTTTTTTTTTAATTAAAAGGTGTGAATGTAGTTTAGATAATGGAAAATGCAAATGACTGAAACGGTCTTTAACTTCTTTGAACAAGCATCTATGCAACAGGAAGTGATTTAAGCATCTGAGGCTGCAAAATAACAGGAGATAAAATGTAGTTTGCTTTAGATTATCTTGTTGATAACAGCACAGTAGTGAAGATGGACCCTAGGGATCCCACATTTAACATTTACAGTTAGTTATGTTTCAACTGATGGTCCTGGCTGGTATTTACTACCGCTTGATAAATAATCAGTTCAATGGAATAACTTGCGTACCTTCTCCACCTCACCCTTCTGTGACCCTTTATCTCACTCTAGAATTCCAGAACATCACAAAAGGACTACGCTGCCAAGGAAGGGTTGGGTTTTAAAATGCACGACAGAACAGTATGTGATTTTTATGTTTGCTTGCACGCATGTGCAAGAAACATAGTGCCACCATACGAGAATTCGTAGGTGTGCCTCCCCAACTTCCAATGCCCTGGTCCATCTTGCAGGCACAGCTGCACCGCGCCAATGACTATCCGAGCTGTCTATGACAGCGTTCAGATGCAGTGGTGTACAGTTCAGAGGAAAACACCTCCACAATCAGCGGTGGTAACGTGTAGGCAATTTGCATACTGCGGTGGCAGTATACAAGTACTCCCATCTCACTGCATCTGAACTGTCAGACAGTTAGCGTCCGCCCCCAACTTACATAGCACGCTGGGAGCCCACCCTGCGTGCTCATGTGCTCCCTCCATCCGCGTGCACCTATGCCCAACAGGGTGCCCAATCCCCGTCTGACTCCACTGCCCCCAAACAGACTTAGGTGCCACGCTGAGCCCACCCCAGCGCGGCAAACGCCAGTATGGCCGACGGGTTGCCCAATCCCCGCTATTCCACTGCTGCCCCCCAAAAATAACCTTTCAGCTGCTACGCTGGGAGCCCACCCCAGCGTGGCAAAGTCTGTATGGTCGACAGGGGTGCCTAATCCCCGCCGGCTCCAATGCCGCCCAAAAATAACTCTTTCAGCTGCCATGCTGGGAGCCCACCCCAGCGTGGCAAAGTCCCATGTCATCTTCCTGCAGAAAAAACTGTTAAAAAAAAAAAAAAAAGTCCCTCGCTGACTGACTGGCCCTCCCCGCCACCCTCTGTGCACCCACCTCCCCATACTTACCTCCGGAGCCCAGCGCACGATCTTGGTATGCCGGGAACATGTCTGCACTCTTCAAAGCCAACCGTGAACTGAAGAAATGACAGTAAGCTGTATAATGGCATAGATGTTTTTTTTTTAAACTTTGGTGCATATCTCGGCCATTTTGGGGAACTTTTTCACCAAATTTTCAACATGGGGTTCTTGGGGCCCCGCCTCATGAACTCAGTCAGTGTCATTTTGTTATTCAGTCCCGAAAGGTGATTTCGCAGTCACTGCGCGGAACCACCTTTCGGGACCGAGTAACGAAACAACAGTGACACAGTTCATGAGGTAGGCCCCCTAAAACCCTAAGTTGAAAATTTGGAGAAAAAATTCCCAAAAATGACTGTTACAAGTGTGCGTTGCGCAGTTCCTACACACGCTTGTAAGTTCGCAATTTTTTTACATTTTCACTCCAGATTTTCAACATTGCCATTTTACCTCACCTCCTTATGAGCAGTACAGCTGTCATTTTTCACATCTTGCCCAACATTGTTTTCGCGCTTGTAGCGCACAATGGCGCAGTCGGTGTGTGAAATCAATGTTCGGGACAGATTAAGAAAATCACAGTGACACTGTTCATGAGCAGGTGTCTTAAAATGGTTATGTTAGAAATTTGGTGACAAAAGTCCATAAAATGACTGTTATGAGTGAGCATTGCGCAGTTTCCACGCACTCTTGTAAATTCATGAATCTGTAATATTTTCAGTCCAGATTTTCAATTGGCATTTTTCCACACCTCCTTATGAACAGTACAGCTGTCATTTTTCACACCATGGCCGAAATGTGTTTTCGCACTTCCGGTGCAGAAGTGCGTGGTCGCCGTGGGAAATCACGGTTCGGGACAGATTAAGAAAATCACAGTGACACTGTTCATGAGTGGAGATCCCAAAATGCCTGTGCTGACAACCGCTGTAAAAATCCCAAACCACCACATTATGGGCGGCGTTATGCGCACATTACGCACGCCGCGGACTCTTCACCTTTTTATATTTACTGCAGATTTTCAACATTGCCATTTTAACACCTCCCCATGAACAGTATAGCTGTCATTTTACATCCTGTTCAAAATGTGTTTTCGCACTGTGGTGCCAAATGGCGAGTCGCTGTGCAAAATCAGCTTCGCCAACGAACTGATATTGCCACTGTTCATAAGGTGGGGTCACAAAACCCATGTTGAAAATCTGAGTGAAAATACCAACAAACACCTGAGGCGTTAGGGTTTCCGACCATAACGCCCCACCCTGTAGAGACTGACAGGCATCGGGTGTGACTTGGGATTGTCGCCTGTAATGCTCATATCATTCCACCCCCACCCACACCTTGCAGCCAGTGAGAGGCATCGAGGTGTGCCCTGGACTCTTCGGCCCCAAAGCTCACCCCATTCTCCTATACTGCACCCATTTCACCGTATTTCCTGATGGAATGGGGTGAGCACAAGGTCCAAAGACCCCAAGGCACACCGTGACACTTGTCAGTGTCTGCAGGGTAGGGTGTGGTGAAATGGCGTGGCCGTTATGCCTGATGACCCAAAGGCACACCCCAATGCCTGTCACTCTCTGCAGGGTGGTGGTGGGGTTGGCTTCACTTAAATACTTCACTGCAATTCCTATTATGCAGCTCTGTAACTTCTACGCTACCAATGCCAATGCCAGCAAGCAAACATTCGGCATTGACAAATGCTTGTTTTTGTCAGAAACGCTATATGTTGTACTGATGCTGTTCTTTTCTGTAAAGCTTCCTGAACAGACACCCTATATGTTCTACTAGTTAAGATTTTTGTGGAGACAGACTTTCACCCTGTGGATCAACCATTTACTTGAAGTGATCCTTTCCTGCATTTTCTCTCTGCTTAAAAGCAGAAACATGGCACTCCCCTACCTCAATGGGGTATCCCGTGACATGGGTGAAGCAAATTGAGCAACTCCAGTTGTGCATCCAAAGGAATAGCTACTGTGAGAGAATAGCGAGGGAAGGGAATAGAGAATGTAGAGTGACAGAATAGTGATGGTGAAGGACGGGGGAGGATACGACTTGGAAGGGGACAGTGAGCTAGAAATACAGGCTAGATTCCGGGAACTGGACAGGGTTTGTCACCCTATAGGAAGCAATATTTCCTTCTCTGAGATTCTGCCAGTACCAAGGGCTACCGGGGAAAACAAGCTAAAACTTAGAGGGGTGAACCAGTGGCTCAGAGACTGGTGCAAGGCAGAGGGATATGGGCTGGTGGGGGGTTGGGGGGATACTTGGGAGGATGAGGGACGTTATGCCAAGGATAGGTTATACCTCAACCTGGAAGAGAGGGAGATCTTGAAATTAAAACTTACTGGATTTATAGGTGAGAGGTGGGGTTTAAACTTGAAAGGGGGGGTCAATTAATAAAAATACCCCAGGGAATCTTTTGAGGTCCAGGCCTAGGCATGTGAAGAGTGTGGGGACTTTGTTACAAATTCAAGGAAACCCAGGCAGAAAAGGGACTGTGCAGGTTTGGGGGACTGGAGAGAGGGGCGAAGTTGGGGTGGAGGACAGTCCTGATCAATGCCAGGAGTATGAGCAATAAAATGCCTGAGCTCCAGACTGTGTTGACTGAGGGAACAGCGGATGTGGCGGCAATTACAGAGACATGGGCCACCCAGAGAAATGACTGGGACCTAAATTTAGAGGGCTACAAGATATTCAGGAAAGATAGGGGAGTTGGAAGAGGGGAAGGGGTTGCGCTGATAGTAATGACACAGTGGTTTGTGGAGTGGAGGATGCTGGTGGGGGTGTGGAGGCAATTTGGGTAAACCTGCAAACAAGGGTAGGGAAGACATTGAATACAGGGGTGGTATACATGCCCCCTGCAATAGAGGCAGCTCTGGAGGATAAACTGGTTGAGAACATCAACGGTCACTGTGACCTTGGAAAGGGTAGTGTGGTGGTCATGGGTAGGGGTGTAAGTTTGTCATGGATGAGGTTTTAATAACTCGCTGTTTGTTCATGAAATCGTTAGTAAACAGTAGTAAATGTCGTGGCACTGTCATCATTGCTACATTCTCATGATACTGGTGAAAGTCACGGAAGTCCTAAATAAAGATCAAACATCATGGAATCAATGAGAAAGAACTGGAAGGAGACAGGATCAGTTGTGTTCCAGGACAGTAGCTGCTGCTGTTGTTTTCGCAGGGTTCTTGTGGATTTTACTAGGTAGGTTAGTTCTTTTCTTTCTTATTTCTAAGGGGCTAGCAGGGTATTGTTTTGGGGGCTGCTGGATGTTTGAAAACTGATTTGGTGGCTGTAAGTGGGGCTCATTTTGTGGATGTTTCACTGTGTAACAGGCTGCGCTGGTAGAGGCCTATTTCTTCTGATTTAAAACCTATTTGGTGGGATTTGCTTGGAGATGGGTATTTGAATTGGAGACCTGTATCTGTTAATTTCAAGCCTATTTTGATGTGTTGTTAGTGAAGCTGATTAAATTGGAGACCTGTTTCCTTTGGCTGCAAACATATTTTGGGGGCTTTGACTTTAATTTTGATTCCTTGTGCTGACTCCACTAGCTGCAAAGGTTAGTGCATAGTGGGGGAGGGGTGTTAATGGTCTGGCCAGGTCTCACTCAGCCAATTGACTGGAGGCAGAGCTGAATCAGGTTGAGGTGTTAGCTGCTTTGTCTTCTCAGAAAGAACTGGAAGGGGACAGGATCAGTTGTGTTCCAGGACAGTAGCTGCTGCTGTTGTTTTCACAGGGTTCTTGTGGATTTTACTTGGTAGGTTAGTTATTTTCTTTCTTACTTCTAAGGGGCTAGCAGGGTATTGTTTTGGGGGCTGTTGGATGTTTGTAAACTGATTTGGTGGCTGTAAGTGGGGCTCATTTTGTGGACGTTTCACTGTGTAACAGGCTGCGCTGGTAGAGGCCCATTTCTTCTGATTTAAAACCTATTTGGTGGGATTTGCTTGGGCCTGGTTCTTTGGCTGCTGGGCTTGGAGGGGAGACACAGGGCTGGTACACTCTCTCTCGAGTCAGGTGTCTGCCCAGGACCCTCCTCCCCAGAAGTCTGCAAATTTATAGGGGACACCTGCCCTGCAATTGAGGAAAAGGCTGCAGGTGCAGCTCATGAGTTCTAGCCACTGGGGTTGGATTTAAAGGCTGGAGAGAGGAGCTTAGGAGTTGTTCATTTCCTTACAAGTTTATGTGTTGTACTGCACCTAGTAACAGGGTTACTGGTGTACAGTGGGACTGTCTCTAAGATTAGTGGGTGACCTGATTAGGCAGTAGGGGTATCTTGGAATAGGGGGGAACCTGGTGGCTCACCCAAGGAAACCTATTTGGAAGGGGATGGAACCACACGTCATTAGGGCCGGCATCTTTGGGAGGGCGGTGGAGTGCACAGGGTGTGGAGCAGCCATGATACTGGACTGGGCTTGGAGGTTCGGTGGTTGCCCAGTGTGCTACCAGCTAGCACAGCTTAGGGAGGAGCTTGCGGGGATTAGGAGAAAGCTGGGGGAAGGGGGGTGGTATGGTTGGGGAAGGGGGCTGGGAATCTCCCACAGGGTTGCACCAAGCACTGGGGGTGGGGGCATAGGGAAAGGAATGCAGGAGAATACTCAGGGGTCACATAGGGACCCTGGCAGAGGGGGTCCAAAAGGACACTACCAAGGAAGCAGGCAGGTAACTGGGACCTCACAAAGGGGACGGAGGGACAACATTCTCAGGAAGTAGGCAGATGGCCAGGGCTGGACAGAAGAAGCAAGGCGGGAGGTGGATCAGACCTAATTCTCAATAACCGCTTAATTCTCTTCTGCTCGAGGATGAGGGGGGTGATGTAGCCACGACAGGGGTGGTTAGAGAGACGGAAAGGGAGTGGGAGGCAGGAGACAGGGACCAGGTAGCAGGAAGAACAGGGGGGGACCTGGAATGCAGGAGAATGGGGGGAGCAGTGAATCAGAGCAGGAGGGGCAGGGGGAAGAGGGAGGAAAGCGCAAGGAGAAGGACCAGTTGGGAGGAAAGGTAAAGGAGAAGGACCAGAAGTACAAGGAGGATTCAGTAAAGGGAGCTGAGGGTTTAGGCCAGGGGAGCACGACGAGCAAGGAGGCACTAAATGGAGACAGGAAGGAAGGGAGGGAGGATGAGCCAGGCTAGTTTAGCAGATGGGGGATAAGGACCAGTTGCGAGCAGTGAGGGGGGAATTAGCAAGGTACAGAAGGATACTCAGGAGGAGGAGAGGCATAGGATTGAAGGGGAGAGGGTGGCCATGGTAAATAAGGAGGGGGTGGCATGTGGCACCCAGATAGGAGGAGGAACAAGGAGCCAGCTGGGTGGAGGGGCCTGTAGAAAGGATGAGGGACATGGAAGTGGGGGATAGAGGAAAAGGAGTGGTCAGAGTGCTCCTGCTGGGGATTCTATGATCAGGGTATCAAATGGGATAGGAGGGAGAAGCCCGCCAGTTAGAACAAGATGCTTCCCTGGACTAATGGTGCACAGGGCTAAGCACGAGGTATATCAGCTAGCAAAGGATTGTGGGGTTCCCAGACATACTGGTCCACCTGGGCAAATGACATTGAGGGAAATAGCGAGCTAGAGATACAGGCAAGATTCAGGAGCTGCCAGGGTCTGTCATGACATAGGATGCATAGTTTCTTCTCAGAAATCCTGCCAGTGCCAAGGGCCAGTGAGGAACACAAAAGGAAAATTAGGGAGATAAACCAGTGGCTCAGGGAGTGGTGTGAGGCCAGAGGGTATGGGTTGATGGGGGATTGGGGGGAGACCTGGGAGGATAAGGAGCTGTATGCTAGAGATAGACTACATCTCAATTTGGAGGGGAGGGGAATCCTTAAGTTGAAAATAGAGGGGTTCATTGGTGAAAAGTGGGGCTTAAACTTGTGAAGGGGTGGGATGGGAGAAAAGGCTGTCAAGGGGGTGCCGATAAAGGAGGGACTCTGTCTCACCCCCTGGGGACCAGGAGGATTGCAGGAAAAGGCCAACTGGCAAAGTGCAGACCAGGGGAAAACAAGAATCCCCATGGGAACACGAGCAGGGAATAGAACTATAGGGAAAGGGTGGAAGGTAGTCCAGAAATGCCAGGAGCTTGGGCAATAAAATGCCTGAGCTCCAGGCGATAACTGAGGGAGCAGTGGATGTGGCAGCGGTCACTGAGACTTGGGCCACTGCAAGACATGACTGGGACCTGAACCTGGAGGGTTACACTATGTTCAGGAAGGACAGCGGGGAGGAAGGGTAGCAATGATAGTCAAAAACTGCATTGGCATAGGGGAGTAGGGAGGCGGAGGGAACCGTGGAGGTGATTTGGGTCACCTTGATAACAAGGGGGGCAAGAGAGTAAAAATAGGAGTGGTGTATAGACCCCTGCCTGGCTGGAGGAGCTGGAGGAGAGTCTGGTGGCAGATGTTGGGAGACACTGCAGACTGGGCAGAGGAACGGTGGTGGTGTTGGGGACTTAAACATGCCAGGAACAGACTGGGAGACTATGACATCCTCTGTGACCAGGGAACAGAGGTTGTTGGATGTCTTTCAAGACGCGTTCCTAACTCAGCAGGTGAGGGAACCGACCAGAGAGGCACGGGTACTGGATGTGGTCCTGGCAGACAGTGACCAGATTGGGGGCCTGGAGGTAAGGGACCCATTGGCGGGGAGTGACCATGCCACGGTCTGGTTCTGCCTGGACCTAGGAGGGGTAGAAGGCTGCACAAAGAAGGAAGTAACCGACTTCAGGGGGCAGATTTTAAGGAAATGGGAAGGATCCTTAAGGAGCATTTGGATGGGATTGGGTCAGACATGGACGCTGATAGTAGGTGGGAAATCATCAGGAGAGGGGTGCAGGATGCTACCAGCACCTGTGCAAGAGTAAGATGAAAATGCGGTAGGGCCCAAAAACCCTATTGGTGGACCAGGGAGGTCCAGGAGGTGGTGCGGGAAAGAAAGCAGCCTATAAGCAATTCAAGTGCTCAAGGAGTGAAAGGGATCGAGGGAGTCATGAGCTGATGGCTAGAAGGGCCACTAGAGTGGTGAGGGCGGCTAAGGCAAGGAAGGAGCAGAACCTGGCCAGGGAAATTAGGAGAGGGAACAAGGGGTTCTTTAGATACATTGGGGAAAAACGAAGGGTGAAGGGGCAGATTAGCAGGATTAAATCAGGGAGAGATGGGCACAAGACCCGGGGAGCAGGCTGAGGTACCAAATGAGTACTTCACCCCAGTTTTCACCAGGGAAATGGGGTGCTGCATCATCATGGGAGGAGACAGAGATACTGAGGAGGGGGGGCCCTACCGACCGGCAGGTCTGGGGAGAGGGGAGGCATCACTGGCAGGTGGGGGGAGGGCTAAGCAGGGAGAAGAGGTACCGGAAGTGGAAATCACAGCAGAGAGAGTGAGGGAAGCCCTCAGCTCCCTTAAGACAGAGAAAGCACCGGGGCCGGATAAATTACATCCCAGAGTGCTGAAGGAACTTGCAGATGTCCTGGCGAAACCCCTGGCAGAGCTTTTCACCATCTCTCTGAGGACATGGTGGGTGCCCCAAGACTGGAAAGTGGTGCATATAGTGCCTATCCACAAGGGGGGAAACAAGGGAGGTGGCAGGGAACTACAGGCCTGTCAGCCTGACATCGGTGGTGGGCAAGGTGATGGAGGGCATTGTCAAGGAGAGGCTAGGGGGGACCTGGATAAGTCAGGGTGCCTGGACGATAGACAGCATGGATTCATCCTGGGGAAATCGTGTCAGACAAACCTGGTGGAGTTCTATGACTGGGTGACAAGTGCCTTGGACCTGGGTAGACCAGTGGATGTCCTCTTTCTAGACTTCAGCAAGGCATTTGACTCTGTTCCTCATGTGGGCCTGTTGGATAAGCTGAGAGAAATGGGGGTGAGGAACCAGATGATCAGATGGATAGGCAATTGGCTCTAGGACCGGACCCAGAGGGTCGTGAGTTGGTGGATAGTCTCATCCCCAAGGAGGGTCATTAGTGGGGTCCCACAGGGATCAGTCCTTGGGCCCTTCTGTTCAATGCCTACGTATCTGACATAAGGACAGGAATCAGGAGTGAGATGAGTCTCTTTGCAGATGACTCGAAACTGGGGTGGTGGTGGATGGGGAGGAGGGGAGGGTGGCCCTACAGGGGGACTTGGAGGCTCTGGAAAGATGGTCTAGAAAGTGGAAGCTGAGGTTCAATGCAGGGAAATGCAAGGTACTCCACCTGGGGGCCAGAAACCCAGGCCAAGTGTACACCTGGGGGGGAAATGCTACAAGTCTCGATGGCTGAGAGGGACCTGGGGGTGGTGGTGGATGTCAAGATGAACAACTCTGAGACTTGTAGGAGGGCAGCAGCCAAGGCCAACAGGATGCTGGGATGCATCGCTAGGGGATCACTCCAGAAGGAGGGAAGTGATACTCCCTCTGTATAACTGCTTGGTGAGGCCGCACCTTGAGTACTGCATGTAGTTTTGGAGGCCACACTTAAAGAGGGACATTAACCTCCTGGAGAGGGTCCAGAGGAGGGCAACCAAAATGATTTGGGGCTTGGGGGACAGGACCTATGAGGAGAGGCTCGAAGAGCTAATTATGTACACACTGGAAGAGAGAAGGGACCGGGGGGACATGATAGAGGTCTTCAGGTACATGAAGAGGGTAAACAGGGGAGGAACAGTCAGGGTGCTTCGAAGGAAGGAGGAAGGGGCCACTAGACGGCATGGGTGGAAGCTGGAGGGGGGAAGATTCAGGGAGAAAGGAGGAGGTGCTACTTCACTGAGAGGGTGGTGGAGCCATGGAATAGCCATAGCACTGCCTAGGGGCTGGGTGGAGGCAGAGACAGTGGAGGGGTTCAAGAGGGTGGGACAGGTACAGGGGAAGGGTTCTGGAATCAAAATCCAATGCAGCAAGAATATCCAGAACTGGGAAGGGAGAAGCCAGAGAAGGCGAGGGGGACAGCAAGGTCAGCACCCAGGGTGGGGGCTGACCAAACGAGCAGACACGAAAGACCGTTAGGCCTATTCTGCTGGCATTTTAGTATGTTAGTAATGATGTGTATGACTGCCATGACAAAATTACATCCCTAGTCATGGGCGATCTTAATATGCCGGGGGCAGACTGGGACACCATGACATCCTCTGTAACCAGGGAACAGAGACTGATGGATGTCTTTCAGGTTGCTTCCTGGTCCAACAGGTGGGGGAACCTACTAGAGAGGGGCAGATATTGGATGTTGCCCTAGTGGACAGTGAACAAATAAGAGGCCTGGAGGTGTGCAGTCCATTGGCGGGTGGTGACCATGCCACGATCTGGTTCCTGCTGTATTTAGGGGGGAGCAAAACCGCACTCATACAGTAGAGGTTGACTTCAGGGGAGCGGACTTCGTGGGTATGGGTAGGATTGTAAGGGAGAGGTTGGACGAGATTAGGCCAGACATGTATGTTGGAAATTTGTGGGAGACCATTAAAGAAGGGGTCCAAGAGGCTACTAGGTCCTGTACTAAAGTAAGGCGCAAGTACGGTGGAACCAGCAGGCCATGTTGGTGGATCAGAGAGGTGCAGGAGGCGGTGAGGGATAAAAAGGCTGCCTACGCACGTTTCAAATGTTCTGGGGGGGGCCAAGGAACGAGGGGAGTATGACCTATTGGACAGGAAGGTCACCAGAGTGGTGAGGGGTGCCAAGGCAGGGATGGAGAAAAGCCTGGCTAGCGATATTCGGGGGGGGGGGGGAGATTCTATAGATACATAAGTGAGAAGAGAAAAGGGAGGACATAGATTAATAATATTAAGATTGTTGGAGGTTGGGCTCAGGAAGCAGGATAACAGGCAGAGGTGCTAAATGAGTACTTTGCCTCAATCTTTGCAGATGGTGACAAGGGATCTCTACAGCCTGATGGGAGGGAAGAGGAGCCAGCAAAAGTGAGAGGTCAGTCTCAGTCTGAGACCAAAGGATGGAAAGAGACTAGGGTACAGGCTGGGCCAGACCAAGAAGCAGTAGGAAGGTGGCATGAGGGAGGGGGATTGGGGGGAGAAATCACAGTGGATAGGGTGAGGGAGGCCCTTTGGAAGCTAAAAACTGATAAGGCACCAGGGTCGGACGGACTACATCCGAGGGTTATGAAGGAACTGGCGGAGGATCTGGCAGCTCCACTGGCTGCACTCTTTAACACCTCTCTGCAGACGGGATGGGTGCCACAGGACTGGAGGGTGGCTTATGTAGTGCCGATACATAAAGGGGGGTCTAGGGAGGAGATGAGGAATTATAGGCCTGTCAGTCTGACGTCTGTGGTAGGCAAAGTAATGGAGGGCTTTATCAAGGAGAGGCTTGGGAGACAGTTGGAAAGGTTAGGACACCAGGATGATAAACAGTATGGATTTGTCCTGGGAAGACTGTGTCAGTCCAACCTCGTGAGGTTTCATGACTGGGTGACGGGGGCCTTGGACAAACATAGGCCGGTGGATGTCCTATACCTAGATTTCAGCAAGGCGTTTGATTCAGTGCCTCATAATGGACTGATAGCAAAAATGGGGGAGATGGAGGTGGGAGGACAGGAGCTCACTTGGGTTGAAAATTGGCTTTTGGGGCATTTACAGAGGGTAATGGTGGGTGGGATACTCTCCTCCCCCAGGAAGGTAATCAGTGGGGTCCCTCAAGGTTCAGTATTGGGACCACTCTTATTCAATGCCTACATCTCAGATATAGGGAGGGGGGTTAGAAATAGGTTGAGTCTCTTTGCGGACGATTCAAAACTGGGAGCACTGGTGGATTGTGAAGAAGCAAGGGAGACAGTGTGGGGGGGATTTGGATACCCTGGAGGAGTGGACAAGGAGGTGGGGACTGAAATTTAATGCGGAAATGTAAGTACTTCATTTGGGGTCAAAAACCTGGGCCATGCTATACACCTGGGGCACAGTCACACTGCAAACCACATTGGGAGAAAGGGATTCAGGGGTGGTGGTAGACGTTAAAATGAATAACTCTGAAAATTGAAGAACTGCATTCAAAGCAAACAGGATACTGGGCTGCATAGCCAGGGGAATTACGTCCAGAAGGAGGGAGGTGATCCTCCCTCTATATAATGCCTTGGTCAGGCCACAGCTCGAGTACTGTGCACAGTTCTGGAGACCTCATTTAAAGAAGGACATAGTGCTGCTGAAGAGGGTCCAGAGGAGAGCAACCAGGATGATTCAGGGCATGGAGGGGAGGCCTTATGAGGAGAGACTGGAAGAGCTTGGGCTTTACACACTGGAGGAGAGGAGGGACAGGGGAGACATGATTGAGGTTTTCAAGTATGTAAAAGGAATAATCAGGAGTGAAACCATGGAACTGTTTAGACTTAAGAAGGAGGGAACAACCAGAGGACATGAGTGGAAGCTGGAGGGGGAAATTACAGGGGGGGGATCGCGGGGAGCATTTTTTCACTAAGAGGGTGGTGGAGCCATGGTATACGCTGCACGGGAGGCTGGTGGAATAGGGCACAGTGGAGGGCTTCAAGAAGGGGTGGGACAGGTACAAGGGGAAACAAACTAATGAAGACCCTCTTGGGGGCTGGGGGGGTTGGTAAGGCGAGCAGCCACTAGGTTGCTGGCTTTCGAGCAGACAAGACAGACCATTTGGCCTATTCTGCTGGCTTTTAGTACGTTAGGATATAGTCATGTGGGTTAAATACAGGAATGAAGCCTGCTGCTCCTGAGCCAGTCACCTGGAGTGGTGTATATGGCCACCAGCTGAGATGGGCATGGTCCCGGGTTCAGGACTGCTTGCAGGTAAATTGTTTTTTTGTTTTTTTTCCGACTTTCTGTTTATGCCCCCTCCTTCTCCACGACCGCTCCTCTCTTCAGGGCACCCAATGCGACCGTTCTGGCTGCACCGGGGACCGGGAGTCTTCCACTCCCACAGGTGCCTGCCCCAATCTAATCAAGCTCCCTTGGATTACCCCAAGTGGGGCAGAGGTGTCCCCCTTCCCCCCTCTCCTTACTTCAGGGGCGCGGACACTTCTGCAGAGCTTCGCTCCCGATTTCTCCTTTTGCCGGTGCCAAGGCCCATCTTCAGAAGTAGAGTCTGGGCTTTTTCCTCATTTTTCAGGTCCCATCCCCTGCAGACGCCAGCACGCAGGGAGGGACCAAGGAGACGACGGCACGCTGAGACGTGCCTTTGCTTCGGACCCTCTGCTGACGTCCACCCCTCCTTGAAGCTACTGCTCCCCCACTGCACCTCCACCTGTGGTCACTCGGTGGCAGTATAGCAGTGGGGAATACAACCCTCCCTCTCTGGGCACTCGACCCTCCCCCCCCTCCAGCAGACTAGACTCACTACTGAACCCTGGTTGCTGGCGTCACAAGCAATAGCGCTACCGTTGCGCCAGTGAGCCGGCCCCAGGTGAATGTTTTTTTTAAACGGTTTTAGGTGTTAAATTTTGTGTGTGTGTGTGTGTGTGTGTGTGTGTGTGTGTGTTCTGTGTCCTCCGGTTCCTCCGAATGTGTTGCCCCCAGCCATGGTAGCCCTCTTCCTGTGTATTCCCTTGACCCCCAGAATCCGCCATCAGGAGTTGATTATATTAAAGGGGGGATGCGGTGCGCATAGCCCTTCCCCGTATTAAACATTACTGTATATTGTCTTTTGTTTGCATTGTGTAGTGCCGGTGTTTTGCCGATTGCTGTGGTGTTTAGGAGCCAATTTTGTTTTCAGTTAAATGTACTCGCTCTGATGCAAATCACTCAAAAATAATCGCTGTTATGACATAGAACCCCTCAATGGGAGCTCCATCACGATGCTTAAAAATGTTTTCTATTAGCCCCCAAAGGATCGGAAGGGACCGTGATTTACCCTTGAGGGACTGGCAGCACGATCCCGTTCACTTCCTGATGCTGTGATCCGGCCCTCCCATTGACATTTTGTGACATCTCTGTAGGGAGAAGGCGGGGGCGCTCTTCATTCACTTGAATGGAGCACCTTTTTCAAAGTTGATTTCCTGATTTCAAATTGGGTTCTGGTACAGACTGATGCCAGGGTTGAACTAACAAGGTCAATCGGTACCAAAACCTGATCTGTAAGTGGGAAATCAGCGTTGAAAAAGATGTTCCATTCAAGTGAATGAAGCACACCCCTACTCTCTCCCTATAGAGACGTCACAAAACATCGGAGCACAGGGATGGATCACACAGTCAGGAAGGGACAGTGCTGCCAGCCCCTTGGGGCAAATTATGACCCCCTTCCTTTCTTTTGGGGGCTAACACAAGTTTTTTTAAACATCGTGGTGGAGTTCCCACTGAGGTAAGGGAGCTCCTCATTTCTACTTTTTAGTACCAAGAAAGGTGCTGCTTAATGGCTCTTTTTCAATTAGGACAACCTACTTTCGGGTACTCAACATTTTACATTAGCTGGCATTTCTGATTCAGGTACACCACTTCCATACTTAGAAGGCATGTAGTCACCGGCACAGCAGTAGCGCTACCGCCTGCAATGCAGACGACTTGGGATCAGAAGCGATCTTGGGAGTCAGAGGGCTGGATGGGGGAAGAGAGGAAGAGCGAGCATTCCATGGACTGTTCTCGGGGTTCGACTGACCCTGGTGGAGGCCAGGATCAGACGACTGGAACTAGGCAGTATTGGCAGGTGTGCCAGATGTGTGACGTACGTGCCATCACGTCATTGCACGCCATGCCTTCCGAGTACAACACTAAGAAAAATGATCATAATGCGCACTATGACATCCGTTCCCGCAATCACGACACCAACATCCTCACCTCTGTATCGCACTGAAGCCCACGTCAGGTAAGCTCCCCCCGATGGCCCCACCCTGGGGGCAAGCCAAAATGCTCAGGAGTTGAGGCAGGTGGTGGTAGCAGGAGGTGGGTGCAGGGAACAGGAGTGACATATGGCCGGTCCGACGGAGCAAAAAAAAAAAAAAAAGACAGCAAAATTTCAAAAGAAAAAAGAAGGTATGTAGGTTAGTACAGTAGTTAGAAAGTGGAGCTGTGTACCGAAAGACTCTGGTTTGAAAATGACCACCAGCACATTTCAGCAAGTGACAAACTCCCAGTGCTTGACATCATTCCCCTAGCTCTCTGAATAACTTTCTTGAGCTTTTCTGACATCCTAAATCTTGTGCAACATCTCTGCGCTTGCATAGTGCCTCATGCAGCAGGTCATGGGCTGTAAAAAGCTTTGAAACACAGTGTGTATAAAGGGCGCCATACAGAACCAAATTCCTTTCTTTACCCTTTTTCACAATTATATTGGGGACATGAAACAAGGAAGCGTTGGGTACATTTTTTGACCACACAAGTCATGGTGGCACTGGATGCGCTCACGAGTAAAGCAGAGCCACGATGACGTGTCTCTGAGATCATCACAAGGAGTATGGGTAAAAAAAAAAAAGTCTCCAAACACTGTCCTGGTTGCATATTTAGCTTATGCACTGCAGTTTGGTTTTAGGTATTGCTTGATTTAAGTATATGTACTATTGACGAGTTTAAACAAAATCCATGGAACTTTCATGTTAACTTATCAGTGTTGTGCTGCCATTTACGCCAGTTACTAATGGGAGGAATGTCAATCTTTCTGACAGGTCTGTGTAATTCTGGAATCTGACTATAATCCAACAACTGCTCCAGGGAAGGAAATGTGCGGAGTGTGTGGGTAATTTAGACAGAGAATAAAGTGTGTCTTGCCATTTAGAATGTAGAAGCTGGCCAGCTAAATTAAATATCCCGCACATTTTCAATGTATAAAAGATTTCTCTCAGAAATGATGAAACAGCAGTAGAGATATAATATTTTAACCATGACTGGAACCGACACAAAGTGGTAGGATTTGGGATTATAAACTACATTATACACACACACATACACACACAAACACAATGTTTCTTTAGACTTGCATTTAAAGTTTATTACAAAGACCGTGTAAAACAGTCACCAGGACTATGCCCGTGAAGATCCTGTTTTTGTGGACATGCCCTCAGCAATAAAGCAAGGAACGGCCTGGCATTCAAACATTCTTTGGAAAGCTGTGCAATTCACGTCTGTTGATGCCAACTGGAAATTGTTTTCGCTTTTGCCTGCGGCAGGCACTCTTCTAACTCAGAACTACCACAGAGGAAAGATACAGGAAATGAACCATCAAACGGGTAACGGGAAGGAAGTGCTAACCATCACTGCTCCAAATCAAAGACAGCAATATAAACCGAATCCTGACGAGGCAAACATCATCACCTGGTGATGCAACCACTCCCGAGAGCAGCACAATAGAGTCTCCCCAGCCACAAGTCCGAAAGCAACATGTAGTAATAAGCTAACAATTTGTGGTTGCACGCCCAGACATCTGGTATAGGGATATTATTTTTAAAAAATAAAAAAGCCCCACAAGAGTACTTTTGGAATGATTTCATAGCCTCCCCAAACTGCTGTGCCAAACCACTGTCTGAAATATGTCAGCTTGAAAAACGCGCAGAAAAAAAACATACTTAAAAGCTCTGCTGTTGGTTTTCATGTGTAAATCATCTCCTCTACTGTAGCTACTAGGAGTACCAGTTCATGACACAAACAATTGAAATCACCCATTCGACAGGGAGTCACGTCAGTTTGTTATCTGCAATTCACTCTCTCTCTCCCACAAATATGAAATACTGCAGCAACATTTTATTCATATTTTTGAACACCCCTCTAGAGATAACTCATTTTACAGTGGGAAACGTGAACTTTCCTGAAACATTTCCAGAGTTCTGAAGGGAACGAACTGCCAGTAATGAACTGTCATGTAGCAGTTCGACAGTGTGAACAAACCAAACCTTGAAGGGATTTTCCAAAGTACAGTACAACATCTAAAATACTATATTAAGACAATTCAGCTAGCATTTGATTCATTTAGTTATTTATTTTATTAATCGGGTGGGCTCACTGGGACACTGTCCCTTTTACACGACAGACCCTGTCACAGAGTTGTAACACTAAACAGACTAGCAAACAGCACAAATGGAGACTGAATTAATTCCCTTCATTCTTTATTGAACAGAGTTGAATGTTTGCGTCAGACCCTCCATCCTCCTGTCTTTCCCTATGCTGATGTCATAACATACCAACATACTAAAAGCCAGCAGAATAGGCCAAATGGTCTGTCTTGTTTGCTCGATAGCCAGCAACCTAGTGGTTGCTAGCCTTCCCACCCCTCAGCCCCGAGAGCGCCTTCTTTGGTTTCAGTTTCCCCTTGTACCTGTTAATCTGATGGTAGTCCTTGCCACAGCAACAAACTGTGATGTCACAGAGAATTAGGATTTCAACTCATCTACCTGCATTTTCCTTCCACTGAAGTCTGAGATACTACTGTAATATCCTAGTTAGCAGTAAAGAATAATAGGGTGATAGATTTTTTTATTCTTTGGTAACTGGGTAAGGCCCACTAGGCACAATGCCTGTTTTCACGGGTGACCCGTGAGCACTGGGGAGGTTAAGTGAATTTGTTCAGAGTCATACGGTATGAACTGGAGGTTGTGGGAATCAAACCCAGCTCTGTTGGATGTACCAAGCTCATTCACAGCTCACTACTTGAACCTATAAGATATACTGCTTGCCCATATACATAAAACTAATTAAATACAAGTTGAATTGTGTCTAAATAATATATTTTAGAACATTTTCCAGGAAACTAGAAAATAACTTTAATGATACCAACTCGTACAAACTTTTTATTTTATTCTCAAGGTGAGATATAGTGAATAGAGTATGGGTAACCATACACAGCTAGGCTGTGTTCCCATCTAGGGGCCATAATGACAGCACAGTGACTGCAAGAGTGAAGATCCTATGTAAGCATTAATTGCTGAGAAAGTAGGCATTTCCCAGGACTTAATGCATGGTTGGTTGGTTGATTTTTTTTTTGGGGGGGGGGGGGCGGCCGAGTGCTTCCCACCACCCAACCATGTATTGATTCCTGGGAAATGCCTCCTGTCGAGGGGATTAATGCACTTGTAACACGGAAAGTGCAACGTGGGAATTCCTCAGATCGGTGATGCGACTAGCGGAACTACTGAGGTCGTTAACGACGCTTTCCCCGACTGTGAGCTCTACAACAGTACTGCCGCCCACACCAACACTGTTCTCACCTCCGTTCACTGTCTCTGTCAGGACTCTAAAGCTGTAGTTTGCAAGCAGAACATACAGGTTGGACACAGGCACCACTACGCTACCTACATCCCACAATATTATGACCGCTGTGCTACCTATATGTTGGGTTCCGAGTTTCACTGAGGTGTGGTCCCGAAGTCGCCAGACACTCTCTACGATACTGCGTGTTGGTTTTGTTAGCTTTAAAACGCAGCCATGCCTATCTAGGGAATTAATGCACGACTACGTTTGGGTCACGTTACCTCTTTCCTCCAATCAGTGTTTAGTATTTATGTATTGCTATTAATGCCATGTTACAATATCAATCGATCAATCAATCAATCAAGTCTTTATTTAACCAGGCGTTCATCGTTGAGCAGAAGCTCATTTGCAAGATGGACCTGGGTGGAGCATGAACAATTGTATATACAGGTCAACACAGGTATTTACAAGGCAATACAGATAATACTCTTTACAGAGAGGAAGAAAAAGAAGTTCATATGTACATAGAATTATACAGATATTATACAGATTACAAGGTATTTACATACACAGAAGTGTCTATAGGAAAATAAAGCAGGTTATCTAAGGTAGCAGGAAAAAGTAACGGAAGAAAAAAAATATAAATATACACCAGGTAGAGGTGGAGGTAGTGGGGAAGGGAGGGAGGTATGGGAAGAAAGGCTAGGAGGGCACGGTGCACAGAGAGGAGTTGGTAAAACGGGATGTAGAGAAGGTGAATGGAGAAAAGGAGTATGTGTGAGCCCCGGGATTGAATGCTATAAAGTACGGAGCATGGTAGGATGTCACAACCCAGGGTAGTGAGCTCCTATCTGAGGTTGGGAAAGGAAGAATAAGGGGGTGGACGGGCCTAATGTTGATAAGACAGGGGGATAAGAGAGAGAGAACAAGTAGGCTGGTGAGGAGCAAGCTGGGGGTCAGTACTAAAAATGGGTCTAGGCGTGGCTATATACCAGTGCAGACACAGTACTGGGTCTGAGTGGGTGAAGCAGTTACATACTTCTCTGACTGTACGGAAATAAAGCGTCTTGAAGGCATTTATACCGATTAGAGTGCTTAATTTGATTTTATTTTGTAGATCGTTCCATAAGGTAGGTAGCATGAAGCTTATGGCTGCCCTGCCGAAGCGGGATTTTGCTTTGGGTACTTTAAGTGTAATAGCTGAGTAACTTCTTAACACGTATTTCTCAATTATACTCAGGGGAAGACAGCAGGAGATATAGTAAGGCAGCTTATTAGAGATGGCTCTATAGGTCCAGAGAGCAGCGTTTCTGTGGCACCTGAACTTTAGTGATGTCCACCCCACTGCCGCATATAGGGTGCAGCGATGTGTGTCGAAGGGGAGTCCTGTTATAAACCTCAGTGCTCGATGGTAGAGTGTATCCAGTTTAGCCATGTAAGAGTTGGGGCATTGGCTGTAGAGGAAGTCAGCGTAATCAACCAATGATAGGAAAATGGATTGGACCAGTTGTTTCTTGGCATCTCTGGTGAGAAACTGGTTGATTCTAAAAAACAATCCAAGCCTTTGCCGAAGTCGTTTTAGCAAGTCCTCGATATGTTCAATGAAGGAGAGTCTTTGGTCTATCCAAACTCCCAGATACTTGAATTTTGTAACAAATTCTAGTTTTTCACGTAGAACTGTAGTAATTTGGGGAATTGTCCCACTGGACACAGGGTTAGCTGTACAGATAAAAAGGGAGAGGACCATCGCTGTAGTTTTTGGCATTAAGGAGTAGCTTTTTGGAGCAGTTGGCTTTGCAAAAGGTTGAATTCTGACTGTAGGTCATTGCAGGCAGCTTCAGGTGTTGGGCACTCACGAGAGAACTGTATCATCTGCAAACAGATGGATGTTGGCTTCTTTTATACAGTAGTCGATGTTATTAATGTAGATTGCAAAAAGTAAGGGCCCTAATATAGAATCTTGAGGTACCCCCTCTTTGCAGAGTTTTTAAGGGGGACAGGCCTCCTTCAGCTTTAACTTGCTGAAGGGGCCCTGTAAGATAGTCAGTAAACCAACGCAGAGAGGAGGGGTCCACACCTATGGTTTGAAGGGAGGAGAGGAGAAGAGCAGACTATGGTCGATGGTGTCAAAAGCCTTGCTTAGATCAAGGAAAACAGCACAAATAAAATTTTTGCTCTCAAGATTACGCTGCCAGTCGTTAGTAACTTTGGCGAGGGCTGAGATAGTGCTATGTTTAGCTCTGAATCCGGACTGCATAGAATTTAGCAGTTTCCTAGACTCAAGGTGAGTCCTCAGCTGTGCATTTACAATTTTCTCTAGGAGCTTGGACAGGACCGGAAGGAGGGAAATTGGCCTGTAGTTATTGAGATCACCAGGGTCACCTGATCTGAACAGTGGTATGACATGTGCTGTCTTCCATACAGGTGGTAAGGTGCCCTGAGACAGGGATAAGTTAAAAAGGTGGGTGACGGGTATTGCTAGTACATGGTAGGCATTTTTGAGGAAGTAAGGGTCAAGGGTGTCGGCCCCAGCACTTTTTCTAGTATCCAACTGAAGCAAGAGGTCCTCTACCTCTTTCAGTGGGGCAGGCTGAAGCGAGAAAGGCGGCGAAACTATCGGAGTTTCAGGCAGTTGGCTGGCAGTCTGGGAGCGAAGTATGTTTGCAGGGGAGTTATCTAATGCCATGCCTACAGTAGCAAAATGGTTATTGAATGCGTCAAGAATATCCATCTTTTCGGTTATAGTCAAGTTGCCAGAGGTAATCTTGGTCGGGAGTGAATTTCCTGGGGAGTGGCCTAGCAGATCACTGATTGTGTTCCAGAGCTTGATTGGGCTCTTTGTGGCAGAGTCAAGTTGGATTTGAAGAAGGTGGCATGATTCTCTGATTGTTTTGGTACATACATTTCGAAGTCTCCTGAACTGGTTCCAATCCTCTGCAGTGTTCAGTCTGTGTGCTTTTTCCAGAGCTTATCTCTTTCTAGAAGCAAGGACTTGATCTGAGGGTGAACCATTTACAGGTTTTGGTCCTAGTTCGAACTTTAATAAGGGAGCATACTTATTAAGGGCCCTTGATAGAATGTTGTGGAAGATATTGTAAGCTGACGTAATCGTTTTGGCCAGGTAGAACTCTTGCCACTCAGGGGAGTACTTAAGCTCGTTTAGGTAGGCATGTTCATTGAAGTTGCGCCTGGATCTCTTCATAGAGAACTTGCTGATGGGTGCTGGGTTGTTGGTGGATCCAACTCCCGCAATAAAACAATGGTCGCTGGCGTCTGAGAAGAAGACATCAGCGTGGGAGAAGAGATGAGGTTTACTCACCATTAGCACATCTAAAAGTGTACTTTTACTGGGATTCTTCACGTTTGGGCGTGTTGGTTCTGTAATAAGTTGCGTCAGCCCATGTTCATCACAGAAGGATGCAAGGGGAGGGCACCTGTATTAGAGAGCCAGTCAAAGTTGAGGTCTCCTAAAATAATAGTTTCTGGCAGCCCTGTCCCAACTTGTCCTTAGATATGACACAAGCTGTAGGCCAGCAGGCGGTGGTCTGTAGCATCCTAGTCATGAGTGCAGTAGTCTGTGTAATTTGCACTTTGAGAATTAGGCATTCGAATTCGCTGGTGACAGATGCGAGGATAAGCAGAAGGCAGAAAATTTGTCTTTAACGAGATAGCTACCCTCCTCCTCCTCTGGTATGCCTATCAGCTCTGAACAAGGCATAGTTGGGTATGTTTACTTCTCTATCAGTGGTGCTGGGTCTAAGCCAAGTTTCGGAAATCACAAATATGTCAGGAGGTATGAGTTACCCAGGTTTGTATTAAGGTTATCTTTTTAAGGAGGCTACATGCGTTAATATGCAAGAAGCTTATTCTTTTAAATTTGCTAGTTCTGCTGGCAAAGCAATAGCTTCTGGGGCCAGGGTTGAGTTCTACGTTGTCTGAACATAGCAGGAGGATAAGTAGGATTTTTCTAAGAGCGCTAATTATAAGCTTGTAATTCCTGCCTTTCTCCCATCTAGTAGATCTGATGTTTTTAGGGACTGGAAAGTAGCCACCATAGAAGAGCTGATCTGTTGTAGCAAGAGCAGTACCCTACCACAATAGGCGGGGAGGAGATAGAAGTCTGCGTGGTGGGAGGTGGGCCTTGTAGTGGGGGAGTGTTATAAGTACTACTGGTATTTGTGGTCCAAGAGCAGGGTTTGAGGTATTGGTACTTGGAATCACGGAGGCAATTAAAGGATAAGTTGCCATGTGGTGTACAGCACAAGGTGCCATTGTAGACCAAACATGATGGTAGTTCAGGTGTCCAATGCTGGGCAGCTGGTATCAGCAGAAGAAGGGGCAGTATAAGGAGCCATATAGGGCCCGACAAGATGGTACCTCAAAAAAGGAGCCACTCAATTAGCCCAGGGGCCCGTGGGGTTGCTGGATTAATGCAGCTTATCAG
The DNA here is from genome assembly GCA_016271365.2 of Neoceratodus forsteri. Taxonomy (NCBI): domain Eukaryota; kingdom Metazoa; phylum Chordata; order Ceratodontiformes; family Ceratodontidae; genus Neoceratodus; species Neoceratodus forsteri. The sequence goes on along the minus strand of JADMNL010000023.1, from coordinate 213,134,463 downwards.
TAGCTTTCCGATCCAGGTCGACCCAAATTTGATAGCATTAAAAATATTTAGTGGTGAAGGCACAGCCAAGGACAGCCTGTGTGTTTTAGTAAGGCGAGGCCCTGAGAGTTGGATCCCATAGGCTGCACAGAAAAGAGGGGGATCACGAGCTAAGTCTCTATTGGTGGGACACTGCGCCAGGGGACGTGGACTAATATTTTGGCAGGAGGTACTGTATTTAATAATCAGCGGAGGTGGGGGAGCGGTTGAAAAAGTTGCGGCAGTTGCCGTACCTTGCAGGGCCTTGGGTCCGTGTCTGCGGTCTCGAGTGTCGGCTAGAGGGGCGCCGACTGCCCGGTAGCCGGGAATATGTCATAACAGTCCCAAGACGGAAACACAACAGCGCTGTGATGGCTGCCCATACATTGTCTTTTTTTTGTTGTTATATACAGAGTATATAGTTACCATGGCACTGGTCACGCCCACATTTCTACAGACGGGCAGTCACTCAGTACTTCATGCTCTCTTGTCCTCATGGATACGGCAGTGGGGGTGAGAAGCCAAACAAGCACAATTGACTCTTCAACATGGAGAGCACCCGATCTTTGCGCTTGAGTAAGTTGTAATGAAACTGGAAATGCAGTATGAGCACAGCTGGATCAAGGATTTTTGGTGCTGGAAAGTTGCACCAGAGTAGTGCATCAGACCTATGAAAGAACAACTTCTGAAAGTTATACCACAGTGTTACTACTGTAGTACTTCAGGGTTTCACACAACAGACTAACCATACACTATATACAGAATAATGCACAAGTACCCATGCACAACAAGATAATGTTCCCATCAAGGGGGTTTGATGACATTGTGAGCAAAGCTTGAGAAGTCCCTGATGTCATCAGAACTCAGACATGGAAACACAGCTGAGTTATGCATGGCTGCCCATGTGTTATTTTGTATAGTATAATGGTTAGAACATAAAATAATTAAAAACAAAAAATAAATAAATAATGAAATATTAAATATCTGCTAATTTTGTTTGACTGCTGGTCACAGGACTAGAAGTATACAACAGCGCTGTGACCAGCACCAGGACAGAGATGGACGCTTTATTCTTCTTCCTAGGAATTTTCAGTTTAATCTGTTGTTCATTTTAAAGAGCAGCTGACACCTTCCAAAGAACTTTACCAAAACATAAGATTTCGAGAAAGTTCAACATGAATTTCACATTAGTTCTTTATTTCTCCTCCCCATTATTTATTACTGAGGTAATTTGTATGAAAGCAGAATTTTTGGTCCTAAAGATTTCATCTACTCTTGTTGCTTTCTCCCTACATGAGGTCATAATGCATTCCTTGTGACATCACAGTTACTCCCATGGCAACAGACTGATGTCACAATGGTGAATTATGACCCGAAGTAGGGAGTAAGCTATAGAGCCAGATGAACTCTAAGGGATAAAGATCATGTATTCATGCAAATGAATATCCTCAGTAATAAATAATGAGGAGGTGAAATCTACAGAATATACATTGAATGCAAGCTGAATTGTGCCTAAATGTTATGTTTTTCAAAGATTTCTTTGCAGCGTCAGCAGCTCTTTAAGGAAACAAAAACCCATCTTCACCCTGCTGCTGAAAACCCACCCTGGTGAGTTTCTGTTTTTAAAAATTATGAAACAGAAGATTTTGTGATAGGCGTGCATATGTAAATAAATGGAAACCAGCAGGTGGCACAAGTTTCCATTCTAATTTAAAGCTGTTCTACCACAGAAGGGTACAACAGTATTCTATTATCTTTGAACTGTGATACAACAGCTTTTCAGTTAGGATGGATATCCATACACAACAAGGGGTACCCATTAACTACTGGTGTTTTTTGAAGTTTTTCAAAAGATCCTGTTCCCATGCTGGGCCCACCTTGAAAAAGCTTAGCTTCCATCAATTATCATATAAATATGATTGTTCCACACATACATACTATATGCAATCAGAATACAGTTTTCACAGAAGAAAGACTTCAGGAAAGAATGTTATTAAAAACTGCTGGAGGTTGCCATCTTTACTGTGGACCCAACCCAAACATAAACGTCACTGTAAATGCAATTTTTAAAATGGTTGAAAAGCTGAACTATATCACCATAGAGAATCTATGGATGTCTGGAAGACACGGCTGGTAAAAAATGGTATAGGAACATAGGAAAGTGACAGGCGAAAAGGACCTCCAGGCCCACCCAGTCTGTCCATTTGCCCAACATCCCCTAGGCCTGCCCTGGATCCCCCCCCCTCCCTTTCAATAGCCCTCTATGTCTGTCCCAAGCCCTCTTGAACCCCCACCAACTGAATTTTCACCCTCCACTTCCCTGGGCAGCCCATTCCAGTTGTCCACCACCCTCTCAGTAAAGAAGTTCTTCCTGATGTTGCCTTTAAATCTACCCCCCCTCGAGTTGGAGATTATGACCCCTTTTTCTGGGACACCCCTTCAATTGGAATGGGTTCTCAGTAGGCACTTTGTTGATCCCTTTTAGGTACCTGAAGGTCTCTATCATGTCCCCTCTCTCCCTCCTCTGCTCCAGAGGGTACCTGTCAAGGGCTCCCAGACTCTCCTCGTACGGCAGGTGACCGAGTCCCTTCACCATCTTGGTTGCCCTCCTCTGTACCCGCTCCACCCCCTCCACATCCTTTTCTTGGTAAGGCCTCCAGAACTGAACCCCATATTCCAGACGAGGCCTGACCAGCTGGGTGTACAGGGGAGTTGGTGAACAGTTTTCAAAACTACCATGGGCTGCTGCTTTAATTTTAAAACACGTAAAGTAGCAGCCAAATATTTCTTAGAACTTTATACTTCTTTGGCTTCAGTCTAAAGAAGGATTTTAAAAAATGTTGAAAATTAGGATGTTTGCCAACCATTTCCACCCAATAAATTTGTTTTCCCTTCAGTTTGCTATCTTGTAATCCCCAGAGCCCCTGAAGTGTCTTTGGCTGTAACAGTGCATGACTTCTGCTTTGAGTAATGGAAATAAACTAATAACATTCCATCACTGGGTGAGCTTTCTAGCCTTAACCCTGTCATTTCTAGGTGTGAAGCACCGCAACACTCTTAGTAACACCAGTTTCTTAAAAGGATACGAATGTGCCACAGGTTTATAGTTTAACTGTGTTGTCCAAAAAATGTACGGTGTTCATTCCCTACGCCACTGTCCTCACACTGTATTGTACGTCTATCCTAAACTACTTTATTTCAGCTGTTTTAAAGACCATATAGTTCTAACTGGGTGAATGTAAAATAGCTCACTAACAAAGAGTGCAGTAGCTCTTAAAATAACAATCAGCATGTGTATGTTTTTAATCTCCTGCTGTTGTCTTTGTGTAAATCCTATAAAAACAGTTTATGGTTCTCATTTTACTTATTTATGGAAAACTTCTGGAATTACCATTGAACACAAGTGCTCATTTACAAAGATTCCTTGTCAAATAACATAGTCACAAAAATCATCACAAGAACAATAAGCTGTTCCTGAGGAAATGCAGTCGAGTCAGGCTCAAAGCACTTAAGGGAAAAATTCCCCTCAACCTATTTTCTGTATAACTGTGTAGTAATTAGGCAGGATCAATGATTCCCTCTCTTGCATTCTCATAATGTTACTGTAATTTAAACATAAATGAGGTGGCTTCACTGTTTTGCCCTGGTGTGAAAATCAGGTTGTCTCCATTCCAAAGGTCATGACCCCACTCGTGCAAGGCATCATGGGAGTTGATGCATACATGCACAAGTCAGCAGAAGTTATACTCTCATTCAGTTCTGTTACATGTCTTGTGAAGTCCCTGTATTCTCTAAAAGCACTGTTTTCCAACTCGGATACACTTCAAGTTACAGACAACAGCAGGGCACTTACTATACCTTGAAAGGGTTTCATGGCCAGCATAGGACGAGAACACAAGGACTGCAGAGGACAACAACAGCACTGACTTACACAGTGTAACTACTGCAGGCTTTAGCACCAAAACATAATAAAATCCCACGATGCCTTACAAGAGTCAGGTGATGATCTCTGCAATGAAGTCAAGCAGCTTTTCGCACCATATTTCATTTAAATTGAAATCCTGATGAAATTAGGAGGGTGAAGTAGAGGCAATCGTCGTGCATGCCTACAAACTACGTAGGGAAACAGAATAAAAGGCTGAGGGGACTACAGAACAATTACATACAATTAAAAAAACATACAGATCTTTGTAAAGAAAGTCAAAGATTATATACAGAGACAAAACCGAATAAAACAGTTTAACGGTTACAACTGCACTGGATTGCAGAGGCAGACCACTAGCAGCCCTGACAGCAAATGACTGCTTGTGCAGCGAAGTACACTGGAAAGGAGGCTCAAGGGCATTCCTGGCCATCTTCCTGGTGTTGCACTGGTTGGAGACACTGTAGAAGCAATTTGTTAAAACAAGGGGTGTTAGGCCCAGAAGCACCTGTTTGCTTATTTCTGTAAGAATGTAAAAACGTTTTACATCATCCAGAAGCATACTGATGATAAAAACTTTAGCAATACATTTTTCGATCAAATCTTTTACCATTTCACAGTTGCTATTTTCATTCTCTCTTTTTTGCTAAATAGAATAAATCCTGTATATAAAAAAAATACTACAAGAAAAGATAAAATTGTAATACAATAAAGACGATGACCAAACTGTCTGGTCTCACAGTTCCTTATTTACCACTAATCAATATAGAAATATTACAGTTCATAGCAAAATATAAGATCTAGGCTGTCTCAAGTACTTTATTTCCACCTCGTTTTTTTTCCGCCTATCCCTCTAGCTCTGTACCACGCACACTGTTCGTGTTTACCTCCGTTATCAACTTTATAGTCAACTCTCTCACTCAGGGGGACCATGACTTAACTATCCTGGGCCATCTGGTCTTCATACAAGATCCATCTGGTCCACCTATTCTGAAATTTCGGAGTCTGTTGTAATAGATCCAGTGTTACGTTTCTCCAGCCTCTGGATATTATGTACCACCTCTGCCCACTCGGATATTGTTGGAGGTTCCAGTTTCAGCCATTTCTTCATCAATGATTTTAAGGTTGCAACCATTAATATAGACCATAGATATTTTTCCTCTTCACCCTCCATTCCCAGGGGGTATATGCCCAAAACCAAAAGTTCTGGACCCAGCTGTGTTGGAACTGTGAAAAAAGTTTAGACAGGTGTTGCCCTATTTCCTCCCGGAAAGCTGCTATCCCCGGGCACTGCCAGAATATACGTGCCTGGGTGGCGTGAGTCTCCCTGTACCCCTCCAACATTATGAGGAAGCCCCTGGATGACCATGCGCCACTTTATTTTATTTAGTTTTTTGTTGACCGGGTAAGTGTACTAGACAAATCCTGCCTATTTTCAGGCACGACCCGGGGGAGGGGGATACAGATGAATGCCAACTGACCTTGAACCAGATTAACAACACAGCCCTCCACACACCACCTCAGCTGCCCACCATCTGACTGGAGCAGGAAGCGCATGGAAGGACTACTGGACACCAGGGAAGCTGTTCCATCCCATCGGGCATTGGTGCAGGTGGGGGAGGGACCCTGCCTGGGGTGCTTCTCTGGGACTGAACAGTTGGGGGCAGACGGCTGTGCAAACCAGCCATGCCACCCAGGCAAATGGGCCCTTAATGGGCATGCATATCGCCCCTTAGCACCTTGCATGCCCAATAGGCTAATTTGCATGGGTCCATTTGAATACAGCAAATTGCGCTTAGGCGCTATCCATCGTGATGCTTGTATTTTGGGATCCACGTCGGGGCAGTGCCAAGTGGCTTAGCGCCGGACTAAGTGGCTTACTGCTGGGCTGACATGGCCCTATACTTAGTCGACTAGCACCGGTGCACTATTCAACAGAATATAGCCTCTTCAGGCACCGGGCTGTCGCTTTGTGAAGTGCAAATGTTTGCGCATTTATGAATATTGGGCCCCATGTATTTGATGTGGAACCTTTGTAAATGAGCACTGGTGCTCAAAGGTAATTCTCCAGAGTTTTCAATAAATAAATAAAGAAGTAAATAAATAAAAAAATCATTACAGTTCAAATGTATACTGATACAGTTTAAAGTATATTGGTATATATTTGCCTGACCTTTTTAAAAAACAATTTAAAAACAAAAGCTTTGCTGGCCCAGTGGCACTGAGGGCTAAGATGCTGGACACCTTACCTTGCGCCACACTGACAACCAGTGTTTGGGAATGAGCACAGGCCGGAGATCGACCGGGGGAAGGGGGGGGCGCAGAGCTGGATGGAGCCGCTGAAAGGCAGCTCTCCTCTCTGAGGAGGGAAAGTGGCATCCCTCGGCTCTTGTCTGCCTCACTGTGGAGCCCAGGGTGCAGTACAGGCTAAAGGGTGCACAGGCGCTAGGCCAACGGGTGGGCGGAAGGGGCCGTACATACGAACATATGAATCTGCCAGCAGATAAAGGCCTTATGGTCTATTGAGTCTGCTCAAGCGTGCAGCTAGCAATCCTTATACTGCAGCTGACCCTCCCTCTTACCCGATCCCGTCCCTTTTTGAAGCAGTTCACTGTTCTACAAGATACCACTTCCACAGGCAACGCGTTCCACCCAGACATCACTCTCTCTGAAAAAAAAGTGTCTTCTCATTTCCCTCCTGAACCTTCCCCCCCAATCTGAGATCATGACCACGAGTGTCCCTACCCCCCTTAACTTGAATAGTCCCTCAGTGCCTGTCTTGTTTATTCCTTTCATGTAGCTGAAGGTTTCAATCATATCCCCCGTCTATCCTCTCCTCCAGTGAGTACATGTTCAGCTCCCTCAGCCTGCTCATGTAGGGTATGCCCCCTAGTCCATGGATCATCTTTGTTGCCCGGCACTGCACCACCTCCAGTAACTTAATGTCCCTTATCAGTTATGGGCGCCAGTATTGCATGCAGTACTCCAGGTGTGGCCTAACCACTGAACTGTACAACGGCAGGATCACCTCCCCTCTCCTTGAAGATATACTCCTGGTAATCCAACCCAGCATTTTGTTGGCCTTTGCAGCTGCCTTCCTGCATTGTGCTGAGTTGTTCATTGAGCCCACTATAATCACCCCCAGATCCTTCTCCTTCTCTATCATAGCTAGCTGAACCCCCAAGCTGGTAGCTCCTTCCTGTTTTTGCCGAAATGTAGCACCTTGCACTTTTTGGCATTGAACTCAACTGCCAGGTGTCCGACCAGGTCTCCAATTTTGACAGATCATCCTGCAACCCATGCCACCCTCCTAGGTCATCCACTACTGCTCCCATCTTGGTGTCATCTGCAAACAAACTGATCTTGCTCTTGATGCCCATTGAGATATCTGATATGAACAACCCAAACAACACCGGTCCCAGCACTGAGCCCTGTGGTACTCCACTTGTCACTTCCCTCAGAGATTAGAGTTCCCCTTCCACCACCACCCTCTGCTGCCTTCCCTGTAACCAGTTTACTATGCATCCCACAATTTTCGCCCCTGCGCCTGTACCTGCCAGCTTACTACCCAGCCTCCCATGTGGCACTGAGTCGAATGCCTTACTGAAGTCCAGAAACAGGATATCCACTACATGGCCCTTGTCCAACTGTCTAGTTACCCAGTCATAGTAATCCACCAGGTCGGTCTGGCAGGATCTGCCTGTGACAAACCCATGCTGCGTAGCGTCCTGCAGCCCATTGGTCTCCAGAAGGGACACCAGCCTCTCCTTCAGTGTTGTCTCCATCAGTTTCCCCACAATGGATGTGAGGCTTACCGGCCTGTAGTTTCCCGGTTCGTCTTTGGGACCACTCTTATGGAGGGGTACCACATGAGCCATCCTCCAGTCCTGGGTATACCGAGTATATGCGTGTCTACTCCTGGGGCCCTGGGGTAACTGGGTGGACAAAAAAGGAGGAAAAACTAATGCAGCAGCAGGATGACGCCTGACCCCCAGGCACCGCTCCTGGGCTGGGCATGAGTAAGCTCAGGTAATTCTGGGTTGTCGGGGCTGGAGAGCAACCAGCTGCAATAAAGAGTGTTATGATAAAAAAAAAAAAATTACCTTTTCTAATTTTTGACTTGCATTCAGAGCACAAAACCAAAAAATACATTTTTCTACCCCTACCCATTTGTAAAGTACCACAAGTGCATTGCAAATATTGCAGAATTCTTCATTTAATGTTCTGCAATCCCATATCTGCCTTTTATTTATTTATTTAGTTTTTTCGAACATACGAACATACGAAGTTTGCCAGCAGATAAAGGCCTAGAGGTCTATCAAGTCTGCTCGAATGTGCAGCTAGCCCCCTTATTCTGCAGCTGCCCTCCCTTCCACCCTTCCCTTCATTAACCTCCCCTTGTCCTGTCCCATCCTCGTTTGAAGCAGTCCACTGTTCCTGCATACCACTTCTGCAGGTAAGCATTCCACCCAGCCACCACCCCTCTGTAAAAAGTGTCTCCTCATCTCCCTCCTGAACCTTCCTGCTCCAGTCTCATATCATGGCCCTGGTGGCCCTCCCTCCCTACTTTGAACAGCCCCTCTGTACCAGTCTTGTTTATTCCTTCATGTATTTAAAGGTTTCAATCATGTCCCCCTGTCTCCTCTCCTCCAGTGAGTACATGTTCAACTCCTTCAACCTCCTCTCATATGATAAGTCCCCCAGACCCTTGATCATCTTTTGTCGCCCTAAGCTGCACTCCCTCCAGTAACCTAATGTCCCTTTTCAGATACTGAGACCAGAACTGCACTTAGTACTCCAGGTGTGGTCTAACTAATGACCTATACAGTGGCAGAATCACCTCCTCCCTCCTTGAGGATATACCCCTTGTAATACAACCCAGCATTTTGTTGGCCTTTGCAGCTGCCTTCCTACACTGTGCCGGAGTTGTTCATTGACCCTGTGATGAGGCACACCAGATCCTTCTCCTCCTCTGTCTGGGCTAGCTGCACTCCCCCTAGCTGGTAAGTCCTCCTTGGGTTCTTCATCCCAAAATGCATCACCTTGCACTTTTGGCATTAAAGCCCAGTTGCCAGGTGTCTGACCAGGTTTCAAGCTTGCCAGATCATCCTGCAACCCCTGCCATCCCCCTAGGTCATCCACCCCCGCCAACCTTGGTATCATCAGCAAACAGACTGATCTTGCTCTTGATGTCCCATGATATGTCTGCAATGAATATCCCAAACAACACTGGTCCCAACACGAGTCCTGTGGGACACCGCTCGTCACTGCCCTTGGGTGTGAGAGTTCCCCACCACCACCACCCTCTGTTGCCTTCCTGCAGCCAGTTTCCCCCATCTCACCAGCATTGCACCTCGCCTGTGCCTACTAACTTCCTTCCCAGCCTTCCATGTGGCACTGAGTCGAATGCCTTACTGAAGTCCAGATACAGGACATCCACTGCATGTCCCCTGTCCAGTTGCCTAGTTACCCAGTCATAGAACCCGACCAGGTTGGTTTGGCAGGATCGACCCGCGTGAAGCCATGCTGTCTGTGCTGTAGTCCTCTGGCCTCTAAGATGGCCACCAGCCTCTCCTTCAGGATAGTCTCCATTAGCTTCCCAGATGGATGTGAGGCTCACTGGTCTGTAGTTTCCGGTTCATCCTTGGGCCACTCTTGTGGAGGGCACCATGAGCCATCCTCCAGTCCTGAGGTACACACCTCGAATGTAGTGAGGCATTAAATAGGTCTGCCAAGGTCCTGCAAGGACCTCTGCCAGCTCCTTCAGTACCCTGGGGTGGATGCCATCTGGGCCTGGTGCCTTGTCCACCCTCAGTGCCTTCAAACCCTCTCGAACTCTGCCTCCATGATTTCCCATCTGTCACCACTTCCCCCCTGTGCCTGCCATTTCACCCATCTTGGGTGTCACCCCCCTCTTCTCTTTTAGTAAATACTGAGCAGAAGTACTCATTTAGTGCTTCCGCCTTATCCATACCCTGCTTCCAACCCAACCCTCCTTCCCCAATCTTACTATGTGGTCCTTACAGCTCCTTTTCTCCCTGATGTACTTAAAAGTCCTTCTCCCCTTCTAATGCCTTGTGCCAGCCTGAGTTCGTGAGATGCTTTGTCCCCTGCCTGCCCTTGTCACCTCCTTGATTCTGTCAAGTACTCCTCTCTGTCCTCCCCCTCCTGTTTTCTTGTATTTCTAAAGGCAGCTCTTTTCCTCCTTACCTTTTCCATGACCTCCTTGCTCAACCAGCTCGGTTTCTTAGCCCTAGCCTTCTTGCTCTGGGCTTTGCAGGTTTTGGTTGCCTCCACTATCCCCAACTTTATGAGCTCCCATCTCTGGTTAGTATCCATACTAGATTGAATCTGGCCAGGTACCCTTTACCACTTCCCCATCCTCCCAAAGTCAGCCCTCCTGAAAGTCCAGCACTCTTGTGCCAGATTCCACTCCTTCCTTGCCCATATCCAATGTAGCCATACTGAGTGGTGGTCACTCCCTGACAGCAGTTCCTCCACTGTAAGTTCTCTCACAAAGTCCCCATTTGCCAGCACAAGGTCAAGGGTATTCCCTAACCTGGTTGGTTCACTGACCATTTGCAGCAGGAAGCTGTCCTGAAGGCATCCAGCAGTACCTGCCCCTTCTGTTCCTGGTTGTTGGGGTGCTCCAGTCCACTTCTGGCATGTTGAAGTCCCCACAATCACACACACTACCTTTCGTGAGGTCCTCCTGATCTGTCCCGCTAGTTCCCTGTCTAACTCCTCCATCTGAGATGGTGGCCTGTACCTCCCATTCTAAGACTCCTATTCTTGGAATCCTGGATTTGCACCCAGAGTGACTCTGTACTACCCTCCTCCTTCCTCCTTACACACTTCAGTCCTTCTTTCACATATGGTGCCACCCCCTCCTTTCCCAGTCACCCTGTCCCCTCTGAAATAACCTGTACCCTGGTACAGACAGGTCCCAGTCATTATATTGGGTGGCCCATGTTTCCGTGATGGCTGCAATGTCCACCTCTCCTCTGCCATGAGAACCTGCAACTCTGCAGTTTTCCTCCCAAGGCTCCTAGCATTAAGGGAATCCACCTTCCACCCTTTCCCCTCCTCCTCCCATCCTGCCCTCCTTTCCTAGCATCACCAATAGTACTTGCCATTTGTCCTTTGTCACTGTTATGGGGGTAAGCTCATATGATTTCCCAACCTGTGGTCCTGCATATCTCTTCCCCAACTGCCACCCCCACTCCTAGTTTAAACTCCAAACTTCCTCTATATTCTTCCATCCTCTGCTTCAACACTTTCTTTCCTTCTCTCACTCAAGTATAGTCTGTCTTGGCATAGAGACTACTGTCCTCCCAGGTCCCTCCCCACCTCCCAACAGCCCATACCCTTTAGCACAACACCAGGTTCTTAGCCATCTGTTAAATTCCTCTATTCTCAGCTTTCTTGTTGTGCTTGCCTTTGGCACCGGAAGTATCTCAGAAAAAGTTACTGATCTTCCTGCCCCTCACATAATTGTGCTAGTTCCTCAAACCTCCTCTGACTATATCCACTGTCTTGTCAGCCAGGTCGTTTGTCCCAAGATGTATAATTAAATGAGGCTTGTCCCTACCCTTCTAGCATATTTCAGAACAGACTGTCCCACCCTTTCCGCTGTCATTCCTGGCAAGGCCTCCACCCAAATGCGACTATGCTCTCCGCCTTGCTACCCCACCTGACTCCTCTTAGTATTGAGTCCCCAGCACTAAGATTCCACCCTCTTACTCCCTGCTTGCTTCCCTTTCATCTCCCCTCATTTCCAGTCCTCTTCTTGCTCTTGCACATTATTATGCCTTTTACCCCTGTTGCAGTTCTCCCAGCAGAACTTCCCCCCGCTCCAGTTTGGTCCAGGCATTTATCCATTACTCCTCTAATTTCATCACTTCCCTCCTCCACCTTCTTCCTCTCTAGCAGTGCAAAACTATTTTCTGAAGATCCTTCACAAATGCCTGCTCCCTCTCTCTGCATAGTAACCTGTTCTCTCCTTTCCACTCCATGACTTTTGCCACTTCTTCGCCTCCCCTCACAAGTCCCTATTGCCTCCTTCCATTTGACTTTTGTCTCCTGATCTGGTTTCCCTGGCAATCGTTCTTCCTGGCCTGGGCCCCTTTGTCTCTGCTTCCCTTCTTCTGAGCCTCTCCTCACCACTGTTGGCTTAAATTGCCCTCCCTCATCTCCCCTTCTTCCTCCCTCCAGTATTGGGCTAAACCCACCCCAATCTGCCTTGCCTGTCTTAGTTCCTCCTGCAGACCCTCAATCTCCTTTCTAAGTTTTCCTATGTGGATGCACATAAACATCCTCCCACTCTCCAGGCAATGTTTAGAAAGGATTGGTGCACCGCAGTTGTGCAGCCTACCACCCTACCCATTGCTGCCGTTGCCTGGCCACCCCCACCCATCCAGATGCAGGATACCAAACACTCCCCAAGTCCCACTCCCCCCTATCAGTGCAAACATTCTTTATGCCTTACCTCCTTTGTTGCACGTTTAGATATGTTGAGCAACTGCTTTGGTATATTCCTATCCACACCAAAATACTCTTCTTTACAGCCATTGCACAACCTTCTTCAACTCCTACTCCCTACCTAATGCAATAACTATGAAGTAGTAATAATGAAAGCGCCTAGATTTGCATTTACTTCCCTTCCACTGAGAGAGCCATCACCTCTTCACTTTTTGTTAACCAGGTAGGTGCACTAGCCATAAAATTACTATTTTCAGGCACGACCCGGGAGAGTACAACAAAAGGAGAACAGTTGAACAACAGCAACATGGGTACAATAGTACAAACAGAGGAACAGTACAGCAGTTGCCTTGTTTTTACAGGCTAATAAAACAAACATCAGGAAGTAAGGTCACCACCAGTTTCTTGGTAGTGTACGTCTCGAAGAACAGTGCTGTATGTAGCAGATATATCCTGTTGTGCAGTGAATACCGTAAGCAGAACAGGTGAAATAAAGCCAGCTGCAGCCTAGTTCAGTCGACTGCATCCATCGGCTGGGATGGAAAAGCAAATTTTACATTTTCCTTTCTGCATTTCATCAGCACCCATGTGTTCAATTTGAAAACATAAACAGACTAAACACCATTTGAAATACAGGGGCCCCCACCAATATTATAATAAATTACCGGTCTAAACTTCCTTTTGCTGCGCTATGTAGTTTAGCAGTTACTAACATACTAAAATGGCAGCACCATGGGCTAACGGTCACCAATAGGTGTCTGCTTGTTTGGTCAGCCCCCACCCTGGGAGCTGACCTTGCTACCCACGCCTCCTCTGGCTTCTCCCTTCCCAGTTCCGGATATTCTTGCTGCATTGGATTTTGCTTCCAGAACCCTTCCCTGTACCTGTCCCACCCCTCTTGAACCCTCCACTGTCTCTGCCTCCACCAGCCCCTGGGCAGCACATTCCATGGCTCCACCACCTCTCAGTGAAGTAGCACCTCCTCCTTTCTACCTGAATCTTCCCCCTCCAGCTTCCACCCATGCCTCTAGTTGCCCCTCCTCCTTCCTTGAAGCCCGACTGCTCCTCCCCATTTACCCCTTCATGTACCTGAAGACCCCGGTCCCTCTTCTCATCCAATGTGTACATATTTAGCTCTTCGAGCCTCTCCCCATAGGTCCTGTCCCCCAAGCCCCAAATCATTTTGGTTGCCCTCCTCTGGACCCTCTCCAGGAGTTTAATGTCCCTCTTTAAGTGTGGCCTCCAAAACTGCACGCAATACTTGAGGTGCTGCCTCACCAAGCAGTTATACAGAGGGAGTATCACTTCCCTCCTTCTGGAGGTGATCCCCCTAGCGATGCATCCCAGCATCCTGTTGGCCTTGGCTGCTGCCCTCCTACAAGTCTCTGAGTTGTTCATCTCGACATCCACCACAACCCCCAGGTCCCTCTTAGCCATCGAGACTTGTAGCATTCCTTCCCCCCAGGGTGTACACGTTTGGCCCTGGGTTTCTGGCCCCCAGGTGCAGTACTTTGCATTTCCCTTCATTGAACCTCAGCTTCCACTTTCTAGACCATCTTTCCAGAGCCTCCAGGTCCCCCTGTAGGGCCACCCTCCCCTCCTCCCCATCCACCACCGCCCCCAGTTTTGAGTCATCCGCAAACCATCATTTACAGGCAAATGCCTCAAGCGCAAATTAAAGCGCTGTTAAGCTTAGCTGGCATTGCCTAGCCACGAGTGCTGTATAATTACTCCCACAGCTTCAGGGAGGAAGTGAACAGCACTCCTTTCCAAACTATAATTCACCAACGAGGAAGAAATCTCACATTGTCTTGTGCATTTCTTTTACTTAATGGAAAGGAAGCTAACCTTTTCACACCCCAACTACTGTATTGCCATTTCCTGCTGGGTTTCCACTCTACAGTACAATACAAATGCCGATCTCATAAACAGGGAATTCATGTCGCCATCAGTCACAGCAAAACACTTTGCAGCTGTGTTCTACAACAGCAAAGTTCAGAGCAGTCATGTTTCGGAGAGATGGACTCTAAAGTTAGATGCCACATTTTGACCGACTTTCGGGAAGTACACAAAACTGCCTCATTTTCCAATTCTGCTTCAGCTGCAACTCTTCTGGCTTTACAGTTTGATGCTATATCCGTCGCACACATCCTACAGAAAGAAGATACCTGCCTGCTCAGACATCCATGGTTGTCACAGGCCAGCTCAGCTGATCCACTCACAAAGACCATGTTATCAATCTGCAATACTATTAGACTGGTCCCTATTTATTTAGTTGTGATCAATAAAACACCAGGGACTAGAAATATACTAACATACTAAAAGCCAGCAGATTAGGCCTGACGGTCCTTCATGTCTGCTCGGTAGCCAGCCCCTATTGGGTGCTCACCAATCAGAATATCCTGTCTTCATAAAATCAAGGCAAAGACAAAACTGGTTCCCCACTGTAGCCAGGGCTTATGTTAGAATAAAATATCACCCCCTAAAAAAACAATTCCTACAACAATTTTAGGAAACTCCTCATTTGTTCAGCCTAAACAGCAAAGCACTGAAGCCCAATCAACTTTTGCTTAATATCACCTGTGCTTTCTCTCAAAGCATTTGTTAAACCAGATACGTCCCCCCCACCCCAAAAGTCTGGAAGCACCCCACAAATGCCAAATGGCTCAAATAAGCCCCCAACAATTAACTTAAATGAAAATGAATCAAGATATCTTTAGAAGTGCAGGAATTTGGGAGCAGAACTCTGAAAATATAAAACACAGCTGCATTTGTCAACCCCCATCATTAATAGAGTACAGCAGTTCTCAGATCACTAGTCTTCGAGTTAGCAAAAGCTTTATCTTCTCTTGTCAAATACTGGAGAAATTAAGAAAAACGAGGACATGACACTTGTCTCGGCGGTCATCAGCAGCAGACATGGAATGCAATGCAGTTCTGGAAATGAAACACAGACCACCCAGATTTTTAGAGGAGTTAGGACAATCTACTTACAATATGTTTATCAAGATTGTGAAATGTTTACAGACGGCACAAGGGCACTGCACACACTGAATTACAAACCTTATTTGGGCAAATGGGATAATACCATTTATGGGCAGACTTCTTAAGTGAACGGACACCAAACATGTATTCTAACGACAGGCCTGACCTACATTTAAAAGCGGCAGTATTTGCTATTTGGCAAAATATTTCATTGTATAATTTTTTTTCAGCAAAAATGCATTTCTGGCAAAACATCAATACATGCATTTTTATTTGTTTTTAAGCATATTGGTGCGGTGCCATGTCGTTTACCAACAGCAATGTGTTCCAGCATCAATAATCCACAGTATATGTCTGCCTCTACAGTCCAAAGTGAACCTCAACAGAACAGATGTCTAAAAACTGCTAGTGGCAGCCATATTTATTGTCGTAAGTCATTAATTACAAAACTTACAATGCAGCAGTAAAACGTTTTTATTTATCCAGGCTTAATTTTAGCAACAAGTACACCATTAGGGCTATAAATACCCTGTTTACAAGGTGTTCCTGTAATAAAAGCGGTTTTAAAACAAAATCTGAGGGACTCAAAGTGCACTGATAATGAACTTAAAGATGTCAGGCATACACTATACTTGCTGTTAAAACACTGTATAACATTTTATGACTAATGAATACTGCTGTTTTACAGCTAGGGAGTAAAACACGGGAACCTAGAGGCCCTGATTATGATTTTTGCTTTTTGTTTTATTTTTAATTCTTTAATAGAAAATTATCCATTTGGTTAGCTGATCCTGCCAATTGCCACCCACAGTTAAAATACCCAGGATGCACCACAGCTAACCATGTGCTCAACAGGCTTGGTAGCAGGGACACCATATGTTCAATATGTTTTGTTTTTTTAAAGGGCAACAGTTAGCAGTAAGACTCCAACACTCAAGCGTGGGACTGGTGCCAATTTGCATTTTGTGAACAAAAACGTTATTTTCTTTTTTGCTTATGTTTACTGCAGTATAGCAGATTGAACCAAGCTGATTTTGCCGTATTCCAAGCCGACATCTGCGATTACCAGAAATCCCAGACTCTTCTGCAGCTGACAGCGCAGGGCTGCAACAGTGGGAGATTTAACAGCTTGCAGTGCGTGTCATACCAAGAATGTGCTGTAAATTCAGACTTTAAAGCAGAAATTCACAATATTCTAAGCTGCTAAATCAAAATGAGTGTACAAATCAACACAATGGTGCTCAAGGTGAGCTTCTGTCTCCATGTTTGAGGATCTGCCCCTCACTATTAGGGTCAGTGTCCCTCATTGTGAACAAAAACTTTTTCTTTTTTGCTTATGTTTACTGCAGTACAGAAGATTGCATCAAGCTGATTTTGCCGTATTCCAAGCTGACATTTGCGATTACCAGAAATCCCAGACTCTTCTGCAGCTGACATCAGAGCAGTTTGAGAGTCTGCGTCTCTCATTTTAGTGACAAAAGGTTGAGAGATATAACATATTATAGATTTTATATGCTCAGATCAGATGTTTGCCAGTCTTCCTGTTCTCAAAGGGCTAAGTATAGACCTCTGTGACTACCTGGTCCTGGGAGGCCAGCCGGATTAGCACACAGAAGATCAGAGTTTATAAAAACTCTGACATATACTGCAGGCTACTGAATCTCATCAGACACTCAGCTGCAGGGTACGCTGGGTATTTTAATGGGCAACAATTGGCAGGATCAGCCAGAATAAAGGACAAAGACTAGGTATTAAGAATTATTTTTTTTTTTTAAATCACCATGTGAAAATCTTACTTGGGTCTTCTAGGTTCCCATATTTCACTCCCTAGCTCATGACTGCTCCTTCAATTAATCATCCTTGAACATTAGCATAACGCTAACATTTCTGTACAATGCCAGTGTCAAATGTGCTGGTCCCATTTACACCATGTTTGTCATAAATCCATTTATCCCAATTTTAAACTCACACATTACTGTTGACTGTGGTGTTTTCTGTAAAACGGGAATTTGAGTACCAATAGTTGTAAACCACCACTTTCAACAGCAGTAAGGACGGCACTGAGTAGCTAAAATTTAAATTACCTACCAATTAATACCAGTAATTGTTTTGAGAGGATAGATCAGGACTCCAGTTTTTCTTATTGTAACAACTCTAAATCTAAAATTTGTAGACCTTTTTTTTTTTTTTTTGGCACAATTCACATGCCTGTCCTACTCCTTGAAGAGAATGCTGGCATGAAATGTCTGCAGACTTCCTAGTTTAAATATCACAGAGGTGTAAAAAAGTACGATAAGTCTGCTGTTGGAACTACTTCCTTCTTTTGAAGCAGACTAGACAGTGCCTTAAGAGAAGTCCTTTTCATAGCAGATAACTTGTCTTGGTTAAAATACATCCCTTTCCTCTTTGCGTATTTTTGAACAGTCAATGGAGCAGGTCATTTCTGTAGTGCTGTCACTGTGCCTAAACGAGTTCTCACAACAAGCTGGAACAGAACAAACATTTTAGAAGAGATTCCACAACTGTGTGTGAGAGAATGGGTCTGTAGAGCAAATTCAAGGCTAAACGCACCATGAAGTTACTTTCCGCAGTGTTTTTTTTGTTGTTGTGTACTTTAGTGATGGGTTAGGATACATTATGGTACTCACTGAATGTCAGTGAGTGAATAATCCTGTTAAATGTGCAAAGGTTGTACCCTGTATTAAGAGGAAAAATGCTGATTTAGTTTATCTACCAATAGGCTCCTTTGGATAGCGTGGAACATGCTACATTGGGGAAATGTGGGTACAAAATGGTGTATGAACACAAGAAATCGTTGAGGGCGCGCAGTGTGGCGGCCATCATAGTACCCCATACAACTCCTTTTCAGGATAGCAAGATCATACAGCATGGGAAGGGCCGCCTGGTTATTGTACAAGGGATATTTGTACCAGGCAGAGGTTACATTAGCATACCGTTACATCCCCCCTTGTCTAACACCCCTGAGATTAGGAAACTGTTGGATCATATGCAGGTCAATATGAAGGAGGGGTGCTACTCTTGGCAGGGGACTTAATTTATTAGGGTACTTCCAACCGTTCCCTCCTAGGCAGCTGGCAGCCCGTAAAGCTCGTTTTGCTCTCCTGCACGCCGCCTGTTGGCTTGACGTGTCGCGGGAGTTACTGCCTAAGACTAAGAACTTCACTCACTACTCACATGTTCATTTGGTCTATACCCATATTAATTACAGTTTCACTCAACAGAAGCATCTGCATCAGGCTACAGATTGTAGGATAAGGCAAATTCTCATTTTCAGATAAATGCCTCTGTGCTGACATTTCTGAAACTAGACAAGGTGTGCCCTGTTCTGACACTTCTGAAACTAGACGAGTGTGCCCTGGGACACAATGGCATTTAAACGCCTTTCACCTGAATCTTTTCTTCTGGGAAAAGATTCCAGAAATCCTGGAGTTTAACCGTGCCAGAGGGAACACAGAGGCAGTCCTGTGGTACACACTATAAGCGGTCCTTAGAGGCCACATTACTGAATACGCAGCTCAGAAACAGAAGGAACGATCCCAGGGGTTAGCTGACCCTTGAAGACACACTCCGTTTTCTGCAGGAGGTTCATAAAAAAGGAGATGCATCCGTGCTGGAGCAAAACGCTCTTCATGCCGCATGTTTACAAATTTGTTTACTACACTTGATGTGGAACCTTTGCAAATGAGCACTTAGCTCAAAGGTACTCTGATGCTCAAATAAATAAATTAAAAATTAAACTGATAAAATCTATCTGCGTAGGACAAAGATGGCTCTTAAAATTATCTTCCTCCTCTTCCCCACAGCCGACCTCCAGCTCCTCGGGCTCGTTCCTGAACCAGGCTCACCAGAGTCTCAAGCAATAGCGCTACCGCTGCGCCAGCAGGCAGGCCATCTGCCACACAGCTTTTAGCACATCAGGTCAGGAGTCAGAAGGTTTGAGTCATGATAACCAAACTGACCCATCCCCTTACTAAGCTTCCCTTCACAAAACAGTTGATACAGCTGAGGTCTTTTGTACGGTCTACAAGGCCCTTTATACCCCGAATAAGGTCTTTGATGCTGCGGCCACATGGAGGCCACGTGCAACTTGCTGACCTTGGCTATGACTGCCTGTTCTACCTCAAGAGCAGGCAGAGGCCCCAACTAGACCTCTGCAAATTACTGAGCTTGAGTGGGTCCTTCACAAAGCCAAGATACAGAAAGCACCTTGCCCGGATGGTTACATTCTTGAGTTTTACAAAACTTCGAAGCACTTTTTCCTACCACATTTCTTATGCGCTTGTAATGAGGTCACAGATAGGGAAGATGTCCTGCGGCTGTGGCAGTATGCCATGCTCTTGGTGATACCCAAAGCGAGTAATGACCACTTGGACTGCACAGCCTGTTGGCCAATCTACATGTTAAATATGGACTAGAAGTTATTTATGGCTGTTCTCACCCCCTGCTTCTGTCCATAATTCACCCCGATCAGGCTGGCTTTGTCCGGACTTGACAGACAGGCAGAAGCATCCTCCAGACTCTCCACATACGCCACCAAGTGCATACCCAGTCGCCGTCCTTTTTATTAGCCAGTCTCAATGCGGAAAAGACATCTGATAGGGTAAATTGGCCCTATCTGTTTGCCACATCAGAGAAATTTGACCTTTCAGTAGAATGTGTTTCTCTTTCCAGAGGCTCTATAGCTCCCCACTGGCCTTTATCTAACAATGGTCATGTTCCTCCCTCTTTTCAGTTAGGGAGAAGAATGTGACAGGGCTGCTCTCTCCCCCACCTTTTGCCCTTTATAGCGAACCCTTAGCACAGGCACCAAGGGATTGCCCGTGGTTTTCAGACAACCAGGTCATGCCCTGTACGTGGACGATGTGCCATTATATGCAGTCAATCTGACAACTTCTATGGGGGCCATTTTTACCATTTTACAGAAGTTTAGCGAGGTGTCGGATTTAAACTGAATACCTCCAAAATGGAGGTGCTACCGTTCTTACTGGACTCCCTTACAATCTCTGCAGAGTAAATATCCCTTCTGCTGATATCTTAGCACCCTAAAATATCTTGGTATCACTCTGACTGTCAAGAGATGGGCTTTATCACGCCAGCTATGGTTCACTGTCTGCCCAGATGCTGGCGGACCTTCAGCAATGGCAACATCTGCCATTAAGCCTGATTAGGAGGGTGGACACAATTCAGATAACACTCCCTCACTTCCTTTATTATTTTCAAAATGTCCCTCTTCCTATACCAGAGCAACACTGAAAGGTGGGAGACAGCAGTCTTCCATTGTGTCCAGAATGGAGAGCATCCTAGAGTCGGATTGCGTATACTGATGCTCCCAAAGACTTGGGGTGGGCTGACACTTCCTGACCTTAGAACCTACTGCACTGGCTCCCAACTTCAGATTCCGTTTACTTGTCATCAACCCGGATCTGGACCACAAAGACTAGACATGGAATGTGCCTTGCTCCCCTCATGAGACATTAGATACTGTCTTCACTCCAGATAACCCAGATCAAATTGAGGAACAACATAACCCTTTGATTGCTTGAGTTTGCCAGAAGTGGTAAGAAACAGTGGCCACTTTGGAAACAGCTAACGCTGAAAAGTGGGTCCGTCCAATAGCACAACCGAATAATTTTTCCACCTTCCCATCTGGACCCATCTTATTGTACGTGGGGCAGGCGTAACCTTCTGTATTTGACTCAGTTTTGCTCCGAGAGGATAGTACACCAAATCCAGGAGATATGGGACCAATATGGCCTACTAGTTAGGTGAGATTTTTTTGCTAGTTCCAGATCCAACGTTATTTTTTTTCTATTTATGCGCCCTGTGCTGACCGACCCCCTTCTACTGGTCCCCGCAGCCCCATCATCCAGACATCCACTGGGACTCATCTCAATGGCCCAGCTGGCCGGGTGCGGAGCCTGCGGGGGACTGGTATCATCCTGCCGGTTGGCACCATTTTCCATTTGTTTTCTCCCACCCCCAGTGGCAGCAGCGCACACGCACACGCGCACACACACACACACACACAAACACACACACACACATGTGTAGGCACATGCACGCCGCAGACCTGCAACACCCTCCCAATGTGTGCCACATCCCATCTTGCACCATCACTGGACCTCCACCTGGTGGCAGCTATGCGGCGGGAGTGACAAGCACCCTCCCCGAGAGAGGAGAGCTGCCTCCCCGCTGCTTGATCCAGCTCCAACTCCCCCCCCCCAACCGACCCCTGCTCGTTCCAGAATCCGGGTTGCCAGCATAGCATGAGGTGTTGTGTCCAGTGCTTCAACCCTTGGCGCCACTGGGCCAGCTCACCAATGTTATATACTGAATCCCATTTGCTGGCGGAGATAGACCCACTTCAGGCTCCCCCCACTTGACCTTGCCCCGATGACACACATTAGAGCCCCGACTTCAGTGTTTTTAATTTCTAATATGTACAGGCAATACAAGTCACACTACCCTATACTACCCTATATTTAGCAGCAAAATGGGGTGCAGAACTTGGGCAGGCCATAGATCAGATGAAGTGGGAAACAGGCTGCTCTGAAAGGGGTAGGATCACCTCATCCTATATCTATGTGAATATGCCTGGAAGCACTTACTAACATACTAAAATGCCAGCAGAATAGGCCTAATGGTCTTTCGTGTCTGCTCGTTTGGTCAGCCCCCACCCTGGGTGCTGACCTTGCTGCCCCCCTCGCCTTCTCTGGCTTCTCCCTTCCCAGTTCTGGATATTCTTGCTGCATTGGATTTTGCTTCCAGAACCCTTCCCTGTACCTGTCCCACCCCTCTTGAACCCCTCCACTGTCTCTGCCTCCACCAGCCCCCTAGGCAGTGCATTCCATAGCTCCACCACCCTCTCAGTGAAGTAGCACCTCCTCCTTTCTCCCTGAATCTCTCCCCCAGCTTCCAGCCATGCCCTCTAGTGGCCCCTTTCTCCTTCCTTGAGCACCCCGACTGTTCCTCCCCTATTTACCCTCTTCATGTACCTTGCTTCGGTATTTTAGAACCCAGGTCATCATGGCTAAATATGATGGGAAAAACAACGCTGCCTGTTGGAGGCACTGTGGAGAACTGTGACCGACCCACACTCACATTCTGTGGACTTGCCCGGTAGTGAGTCCTTTTTTGGGGGAGCTGGAGACCACAATTGCAGAAATCCAGAATACCAGGATACCACTCTCCTTAGAAGTCTACCTCTTGCATCAATATCCTAGGTCTTTGAAAGAGTGGAGGGAGCGATACCTTCTTGGTATCCTGCTCCTAGCCACCAAAAAATGCATGACATGTAAGTGGCTGACAGAACAGGGACCGGATCTGGGTTAATAGTGGGATACCGTGAACACCATATACCATATGGACAAAAAAAAAAAAAAAAAAAATCACACTTGGTGTTAATGAAAGGTCTGAATTCTGAAGTGGAACTCTTGGGTCCTACATGCCATGCAGCATGACCCAAATGTTGTCCCGGGCAGTGTGAATGGTCTGAAGTTAAAGCTGGAAAAATGCAAATATTAAGTTTGTTTTGCCCAGAGTCCTGCTGCAGGGGTGCTTTTTTATCTTGTACCACAGCTTCATATGACAAAGGAAAGATTTCCCAGAACGGGTAACTATACAATCCAGCTGAAGATGCCGCTCTGACTGAGTCTGCATAGAGCCAGGGGGTGATGCAATACTAACATTTTCAAATACAACTGTACCTTGGAGAAAGCTAGAGAGCACATGAACAAGAAAGGGACATTTCCTAGATGGAACAGGCATAACAAGTAGAGAACCAAAGACCCTGAACCTAGTCACAAAACTGAGACTGGTTACATCAGAGCGAACAAGCTCTTGGAACTCTACAACTGGCTATAGTATACGTAGTTTATTTATTATGTAATTCTCTATGCCAGCTAATACTGAAATATGTAATGTACTATATGCTGTAACCTAATTAATTTATTCCAACAAACTTCGCAGGGTTAAAAAAAAACACTCTTCCCACAAAATTAGCTTTATACAGCAGGAAGACATGGGCTAGTGTCCTTAAAAAGAATCAGAGTTTCCAGTGCTGCCTACGGTGTCTTTAAAAGTCTATGGATACATGACAGAAGTTATAGTATGTAACAACTGAGCTGGAAGTGATTTTCCAATTTCCTGAAACTATACAGTTGGCATCAGATGGATTTAAGCTCATAACATTTCCCCAAATATGGATTTCAGGACATTCCTTTCCATATTATTTTCGAGACAGCTGCACGAAGTCAGGATACTTAATCTCTCCCTGCTTCCTATACCTGACCTGATATCATAATCCTCTATGCAAGCAGTTAATGTATTTAGAGAATTTTAACGTATTGTGTTTCTTTACTGAATAGCTGTTGTGCATCTGTTGTCCCCCTCAGTGTTTTTGTTATCCAGGTAATGCAAACTAAATGAGATGAACTAGTCAGTCACTGGACAGGCCATTTTCACTAACACACATCATCATGACCGTTCTTGCAATCATCCAAGATTATGTGTGGGTGCGGATGTCAAAACGGCTGCCACTGCTTGTTTACAGACACTTCACTACCAGTCTCGTTGCTTGTAAAGGGCTTTCAGATACAATGTGTTTGAAAACCACTATCTAAATAATTCATCTCCGTTGTCTTCTCCTCGACAGCGGGTGGGGTATGGGCAAATAATGACTGCCATCTGCTTTTGGGCACTTCAGTAACTAAATGCAGTGATTGAGGAGTTACCTGCCTAACCTAAAGTTCTCCTTTATATGGGCAGTGGACACCATCACTGTCATCTCCGCTTGACCGCAACCATCACCCATTTTGTCCTGCACTGACAGTGTCCGCTAATACCCAACACTCTGTAAAATTATCAGGTTTGTTTTTCCATATGAACTCTATCTCATACTAGCCATACTTCTAAGGGACAGAGGGGGTCTGTATAAAATTATCAAACAGAGTGAATGCATCAGAATCTGTACTCAGTGCACTGAAAGCAAGCCATTTGAGTTGTACAAATCAAATATTCTCTGTTATCACAAATATCCAGTGTTCCCACAGCTTCATACTTCGGAATGTATACCTTGGCATACCTAGCTGTAACATAAGGCAAAATAATTTTTTTTTTTTTTTTTTTTTTTTTTTTTAATCAGAACCAACAGAAGCCACAGACGCCCTCAGGAGCAGCTATGGTTCTGCTACCTGAATTAACAGTAACAGCCAAATGTAATAATTAAAAAGCTCGGGCTGCTACCCTGTCATACATTTATAGCTGTTAATAATGAACAAGAACATTTTTAATAAATAAATGAAACATAGCTGTTTTAACTTTTAAAACCTCACTATTTCTTTGTTGTGATTAACTGGATTTAACGGAACATTTGAAGCCTGCAAATCAAGCTAAGTAATTTAGCCTCAGCAGAAGGTCTCACTAAAAATGTTATCAGGCTTCTATGTCAGCCAAGTACAAATTCATTCCATCTTTACACATTCCATGCTGCACATCAGAACTGGAAATTAAGAACATGCATAGCACAGCCTGAATCTTACGGAGGACAGACTCTTGTGCAAAATGCCAGAAAATGTAAACTCCTTTTTGGTGTTTAAAGGATGCATCAATCTTTGGATTTTGCATATACTGTAGGTAGGTGTCCGGTTTGTATTATTCACATAATTACTGGTTACCTATTATATCAACTGGAAAAAAACAAACCCTTACATCCTCTATTACACGGGTGTGAAGTCACAGAAGTGTAATATGACTACGATGTGTGTAAAATGCAGCTGTCAAAGCAGCAGTTTCTCTGGTGCGCATGAGACAAGTTGCTCAGGCTGTCAAACTAGAATGAAAATCTAAATGAACATCCACGGAGAGCAGACAGGGCCAGCAATTTTCTAGGCAAAGCACAAAGTGGGCTCGGAAATCTAAAGCTACGCAAATACACAACATGGAATTTATTTATTTTAAACTCAACCTCATGCTCACTTTCATGGTTTATGTAGCACCACACACCTTGGGTGTGTACAAAAAAAAATACTGCTCACACAATATTCTATATATAGCACCACTACTGGGTTCAGAGTGTTTTACAATCAGATTAACAAACAAAAATGCAATTCAGAAAATATGACAATAAATATTTAATGTGGTCGGTTGGTCTCCATTGCGAGGGCCCTCATGGTTCGCCTCTTCACCCCTCCAAACAGCGGTCAAACAGTGTACAAAGGCTGTGGGGAGGTTCAGTGGTATGTTGGGGTGCATAGGAAGGGTTATCACTAGCAGAAAAAGGGAGGTAGTGATACCACTGTACAAAACACTGGTGAGACCTCATCTGGAGTACGGTGTACAGTTCTGGAGGCCGCATCTTTGTAAGG
Organism: Neoceratodus forsteri; assembly: GCA_016271365.2. Taxonomy (NCBI): domain Eukaryota; kingdom Metazoa; phylum Chordata; order Ceratodontiformes; family Ceratodontidae; genus Neoceratodus; species Neoceratodus forsteri. The sequence goes on along the minus strand of JADMNL010000023.1, from coordinate 213,108,672 downwards.
ACATAGACAAGGTGGAGGTGGTTCAGAGAAGGGCAACTCGGATGGTGCAGGGCTTGCACCAGAAAACATATGAGGAGAGGTTATGAGATCCCAATATGTAATACACTGCAAGAGAGCCGGGAATGGAGAGATATGACAGAAACCTTCAGTTATCTTATAGGAGAAGTGCACTGAGTTTGCAAGTGACTTTTCCCAGTAGAAGCTGTTTTAAAATGCTGACCCCAGTTCTGTGACTGTTCCATCTCTACTTGGTTATCAGTAACCTCAGCGGTTGTTTCCGATTTACACACTGGTGCAGAGTACCATTTTAGAACTGCACGATGTAGTTTATGTCCACCCCAGCCATAGAGTTCTACAGTGGAACATGAATGCTTTGTTCTAACAATGGAACCTCCCAGCCACAGAGTTCTCTAGTGGAACACTAATGCTTTGTTCTAACAATGGAAGATCTGAGGAAGGGACATAAACTACATCATAAGATTCTAAAATGGCACTTACTACCTGTGTATAAATCAGAAGCACCCACTAGGATAACTAATAAGCGTATAGGGATGGAAAAGTAACAGTTTGAACTTTTATGTACAGATCAGTTTCTGAAAGGAAAAATGACTTACAGGTTCAGCGCAATTCTCCTTTAAGGGCATAAACTAAGTGCAAGTGGGCGACATGTTGCAGTATAGGAAATGTACAAGGCAGGGGGCACGATAAAGGGGAATGTGAGGACATTTTTCTTCATGGAAAGGGTGGTGAGGATGCATGGAACAGCCTACCCCATGAGGTAGCGGGAGCTAGCACAGTGGGGGTATTTAAACATGCATGGGATAGGCATAAGGGAACCCTAGAGGTGGGAAGGAGAGGCTAAAGCCGATGACAAGTAGAGTCAGCAGCCGCTGATGCAGGTAGGGAATACGGGTAGACTGGATGGGCCTAGTGGTCTTTATCTGCCGTCAATCTCTATGTTTCTAGGTTTCCAGAGGAGACTGGCCAGGGTTCCCAAAGGGTGTGCCATACTGGAGTAAAGTGGCCCCACCTGGGGTAGTGATATATGGTACCTGGACACTGAGGGCTACCACCCCCCATCCAGGAAATTATGCATAAACCACCCACACGGTCCCTCTCCCAAAGCAAGTGGCACCGCAAACAATGACAGTATCCAAACCAGTGTTCCCATTTACCCCATCTGTACTTGATTCAAGTACAAATTATGAAATTCAGGTACATTTTTATGTGAAGGGGGTACACTGTACCCCCATAATTCTGTTTGATGTATATGTACCCAACAAAAATGTTGTGCAAATGGTAGAATGAACCCGTACAATTTATTTTTCACCCCTGAAAATCTTTGGAGAGGGTGCAGTGCACCCCCAGATCTGCAGTCTTAATGGGAACACCGATCCAAACCATAAAATGCAATTTAAACCAAACAATTTATTTAATAGGAAGGGTACAGGAAAGAACAAGGGGCAGAAGGGAAGAATGTACACAAGGGGGTAGTACTATCTGTATACTCTAAGGCACTGTACACATTAGGGACCAATTTTTACAACATTTTAAAAAATGTTTTATAAACCGGTCCCTAGCACAATTGTCAGAGCATCCAGTCAGCATTCTACCAATCGTGCTTGCCCGTGCAAGTTCCCAGTCATGACTGCGGCACCAGCACAATGCATTGTTGGTGCCGCAATGCACAATGGGATACTCATGATCAGGCGCCTTAAAGAATTGGGCAGAAAGTTATAGCAGCAGAATTGAGAGTGCGCTGGGAGCATGTTCCTGCGTGTGATGTGTTGTTTTTGTCCATAGTGAAGATGAAAATCTTTGTTGTTTAAACACAGTTGCCTTAACCCATGTTACAGCATGAATTGCGTTCACACTGCTGTTAACAGGAATTAAGGCAACTGCGTTTGTCTAAAACCGTGTAAAGCCTGCCTCTCTGGCAGGGTTTAAGCATGGTTTCGACCGTGTTACAGTGTGTATGCAAACTACGTTCCAAGAACTTAAAACAATTTAAGGCAGTTAAACCATTTTAAGTTCCCTAATGTGTACAAGGCCAAAATGCAACAACAAGCAAATATTTCAGTGCAAGAAACAGTTCAGGGCTTTACCCCCCCAACTCTACCCACCACTCAACAGTCCTCAATCCAAGCGCAAGTGCACCCGTCTCTATTCCCCCCCAAAGACCAAGGGCGAGAGGTCTCCCAGGTGTTGCAGTGGGTACGGCGCATGTGTTGACCCACTTTCTCTGTGTCTCTTGCAGTGCACATCCTTACTAATCGGGACGCGAATCAGTTCTCCGAATCGAAATATAAATAAAAAAATTAAAAAAAAAAACAGTTCAATTGCTGGAAGCAGTTGTGAAAAAAAGATATGGATTTGCCGAACGGTACGATTCTTTGTAGCTTTGGTTTTGGGACCCACTGGGTGGTAGGCTGGTGGATGAGCAGCAAGAGAGCGATCTGCTTTCGAAAAGTTGGGGGAAGCGAGGGAGCGGTGTGTTGTCAGCGAGTCAGGCTATCAGCTAGCAGCAAGTATGAGAAATTACAGTACCGGGGCGAAAAAAAAAGAAAAGAAAATGTGTCAAGAAATAAGCACATCAGAGGATAATGAGCATTTCGTAAGGCATCTGGCAGTGATGTCCTGAATAGAAACATAGAAGTTGATGGCAGATAAGGACTGCAAGGCCCATCCAGTCTGCCCATTTCTTTTTCTGCCATATGAATGTGCCATCGGCCTTTGCTCTGTCAATGGCCTATCTATTCATGCTCATCTATATTGCTCCCTTGTGCCTATCCCATGCCTGTTTGAAGCCCTGCACTGTATTCCTATCCACCACTTCCTGAGGTAGGCCGTTCCATGCATCCACCACCCTTTCTTTGAAAAAGAACTTCCTCACATTCCCCCTTAATCGGCCTCCCTCTACTCTCATGCTGTGTCCTCTTGTCCTGCTATTATTCTTATATTGAAACATGTTAGACTCTTTCACCTTGTTAATCTGGGGGTAGGCAGCGTCTCTCACTAAGCGACAGAGGAAAAAATGGCAGTGATTCAAAACTGAAAAGGGGATGCTTTAGCCAATGACAGAGCAGAACAGGCTACTGGACTGGCATGGCTGGTACTTTTTACTTACAGGGCTCTTGCTGTAAGTTAATGCACCCCCCAACAGCCAAACAGATGTGTTACATCCCTAAGCCCATTTTCTAAACAGTGTTACAGACCTTATTTAGAGACCCAACGGAAGACAAATTTGTGTCCAGATATTCCAAAATGGGGAGGACTGATTCCTTAATACTGTAACACGCTCTTTGTTGATTTGATTTAGACAAAAGACAACAAGCTAAATGCTTAGTGACATCTAAAATGTAAAACAAGATGTATAGAGGAATAAAAAAAGAAGTATTTGAATTTGTGAGCAGACTCAAGTCACATTAGCCAATAAAATGGATAGTGAGGGACATGGTGTTTTTAAGTGACACAGGGTGCGTACAGCACAGCTTTAATTTGTTGCTGCTGAGAACTAACATGTTAGCAAGAAACCAATCAGGAGGTACCAAACAGGACCTTTGTGGGATTGGCCCTCCTCTTGAAGCATTCCTTAAAATGTCATGCATCACAGATATAGTCATTTATTTTGTTTTTGGTAAGCGGAAAAGTGCACTAAGCATAGTGATGTCTATTTTCAGGCACGACCCAGGAAGGTACAAGTAGGAGTACATGACAACAAACAGTTGAAACAGTACAATAGGTGAAACAGAGGGTACAAGTCCAATACAATTTCTCGGTGAACAGAAATACAGTTGAGAGAAAAATCTAAAAGAAATAAGTCCAAGCTCACCAATATTCGAGAATCACAATAGGAGAGATAGCATTACAAAATACAATAAAAAGTACAGTTACATTTGAACAACAAATAGGAACAAACAGATCAATCTGTGAACAACTGAAGGTCCAATGAAGTACATGAGTGACAGATGAGAGAAAAATCCAGACTCGAAAGGCCAGATGTGTGTGCCATTCTGTCAGCCCGAAGCATGGATTGGTAGGGGAAAGTAGGAACTGAAGAAAGAGGAGGGGAGGTGGGAGGGATACTGCCTAGAAAATGGGCAAGGGTAAAATGTGATAGTAAAGAGGGCATCAGGTCAGGTTAAGAGGAAGTTTGGGGAGAGAAGGGCAGTAGCAGGTAGAAACGAGGCAGCTAAGAGGTAGAGGATGGACAGTCTAAGGTGGGTGAAAGCATGTCTGGAGGGTTGAGACAAGTAGATGATTACGGTGTAGCCTCTTGATGCAAGCATGGGTCGGTGCGAGATGAATAGCCTGGGGAAGGGAGTTCCAATATTTGGGTGCAGCGTACCAGAAAGCACATGCACCTGTACCGGTTTTACATCTTGGAATGTGGAGGGGAACTTGGTCAGTGAATCTAAGGCCCTGTCCAAACTACACCTCAAAATGCTGAAACGGTTCAGAACCATTACAGACTGGAAATGGTACAGCACGTCCACACTGCCAGGGAACAGGTGTGAAAGTGGTCCAGAACAGTTACAGCCCGTCCACATTGAGCTGTGAACAGGGAGTGGACACAAACCCAGGAATGGAGAGCATAACCCAGGGTGCACATGGGGAAGACAGCTACGAAGACAGACACCCACCCACATGGCCATCCGGCGGACAGTGTACACAGAGCGTGGCAGAACATGGAAAGGGGGCTGACAGCAATGTGTGCCCTGTGGCGGCCGTGGTGGACCAATGGTGTGATGCAGCGGAAGGGGTGGAAATGTAAGCAGAGGAGGGCCCGGACGCCTGGCATGGAGGAGGGATGTGGTGCACCCACAGGAGCTGGGAACCGTGACCCTGCAGCATGCCACAGGCAGGTATGTGGTGCACCACCTGGGTAAGGCATGCCATGCACAACAACCACCCTCCGGACGCATGCTGCGTGTGCCCAGCACACACAAGGCTGCCAAGCAGTACACACACAGTCCCACCACACCCATGTCGGCGGAGGCCTGACAGTGGCCCCACATAGCAATGTGGGTATGCAAGCAACCCGCCCAAGCAAACGAGCAACACAGTATCGTTTAACATGTTGGTCTTTACTGCAGTGTCACCATGGCCTCTGATGGCTGTAACACATAGAAAGCAACATTAGACAACAGCATGAACAGGCAGCATGCCCTGTGCAGTGCTGCAGCACACAAAGGATACTAAAAGCACGTACAATGTCCAACAGCAAAACCCCATGCAGGATTAACCCACGGCATAAGGAACACTGTAATGACCCCGTGACCACTGCAAACCCGCCAGTGGACACACAAAACATAATACTGAAAACAGCACCACCCTCCTGATAGGCACTGTCAAAGTAGTGTTTGAAAGAATGGAAACAATTCTTATATTCCACAGTAATATATGTGGGTAGGTGGAACAATTATCTATTGGTAGCAAGAGAGATGACCTACATCCATCCAGGAGGGAGACCGCAGTCCTCAGTGGAAAGTTTACGTTACTTCAGGGAACATGTAAACTAGCTGAGGGGAGTGGAGGAAGACATCGGGAAGGCAAAAAACAGCTATCCCCCAAATACAAAGAATAGAAGCATCACAGGCAGAGGGGGTAAAGGGAGGGGGGATACAGAAAAAAAAATGAAAATCATCAGAACGGTAACAAAATCTGGAAGGCCATGTGTGGAATTGCTAGAAATCTAGGACATAGGATTCCAGACCTGGAGACACTTATCTAGAGGCCAGCCTAGACACAGCAGCCATTACAGTCATGATGTAATAAAAACTATGACTGCTAGCAGTTTACACTGGTTGCTGCCATTCGTACTGGCACCGGAGAGCGCAGTTACGTGATCCTCAGACATAATCATTTAAAAAGTCCCATCTGGTGTGTTTGGTCACTGATTTTCTGTTTTCAAAAAAAGGCAATTTCTGTTGACAAAATCTTAAAATTTGTTTTCCCCAAACTGAGTACAAATCAGCATGTTTTCTATTAAAAATGTAAGGCAAAATGTAGGTTTTACATAAACACGGCACTGTGTGGTTGTAAATGTGATGCAAACAGTTTTCTTATACATCACAAATGACATTCCAGTTTTAGTCCTAGGTTTTCTGCAGAAAAAAAAAAAAAAAAGGTGTCCTAGGAGTGCCACAATAGAGAATGCCTGTTTTATCCACTACATTATAAAACATTTTCTGGTGAGTAAACCAAATAGAAATGGACGCTCCCACACCAGCACCCATACTGGGTGCTGATTTTTCTGCCCTTCCCCGGTTTCTCTGTCCCCAGTCCAAGATGTTCCCCTTGTATTGGAATTAGTCAGCTTCACCTTCCCCCTATACCTGTCCCAGACCCTCTAAAACCCCTCCATAGTCTCTGCCTCCAGCAGTCCCTTGGGCAGTGCATGTCATGGTTCCACCACCCTCTCCATGAACTAACACCCCCCCCCCCAAGTCTCCTCCTCCGGCTTCCACCCATGCCCTCTAGTTGCCACCCCCTTTCCTTTGGAACACCTCGACAGTCTCCCTTATTGATCCCTTCATGTGACATGAAGACCTCTATCATATCCCCCTTGTTCCTCCTCTGCTCCAGGGTGTACATGTTGAGTTCCTCAAGCCTCTCCCTGTAGGTCCTTTCCCCCAGGCCCCAGATCATTTTGGTTGCCCTCCTTTGTAGCCTCTCCAGGAATGCAATATCCCTCAAGTGCGGTCTCTAAAACTGCACACAGCACTCAAGGTGCAGACTAACCAAGCAGTTATACAGAGGAAGGATCACTTCCGCCCTTCTAGAGGTAATCCCCCTAGCAATGCAATTGGCATTTACCGCTGCCCTCCTACAATTCTCAGAGTTGTTCATTCTGACATCCACCACCACCACCACCACCACCACCACCCCAGGTCCCTCTCACCCTCTGAGACTTGTAACGTGCCCCCCAGGATAGAAAACCGACGTACTGAAACACCTAGTGCTTTACCCCGTAAAGGATTTGATACCACAGCCTCTGATTAACAAGGAAGTGTCTTTATCCACTAGGCCAATAGAGGATCCCTATGCTGAAAGAGAGTTTAAACACAAGGGTCTGCTATTCTATCCTTTCCTTTTCTATCTCTTCTCTGGTTGCGCAACCAAATTTTCTTGTGAGACCTAGGGACTGATCACTCTGAAGGTTTTGCAATTCTCCGCCTCACTATCTCTCTGCCTTCACTTGCTGTTTCTGTTTTTTCTTCCCCCTTGCATATCTGCAGTTATAAAAATATATGTGAGTCTCTGTGTAAAACTGCATGTGATACTGGGATCCTTTGTTTAAAATGTATGTAGTTATACTATTGAAATGATTGCAAAAAGCTATTTGGAACTCAAGGAGTTAACCTGAGATGCAGTTTTTAAGCCTTTTGCAGAGCTGTACACAAGACATCAGTTCTGGGTTACTATGTTCGTTTTGCTGCACCTGCAAGGAACGAAACTGACAAGAACATCCTGTAAACTTACAAGAACATTCTGTGAGAAGCAGGCTCTCTTAACGACTTCCCAGACAAAGACTTATAAAAAAGAGCAGCAATGATTTTGCTAGAGAGACTTGAAACTTAGAATTAGGAGATCCCTCAGAAGGAGGACTTGGATTTCTCTGTTTGTACTGCCTTTGTAAATAATTACACTGAATAATTTTTATTTTTTATTTTGCTGTTATTGAGAAAAATAAAACGCTATTTGTGAATTTTGAAACTGCTCCTGGTTCTCCTGTGCTTCCTGACCTGTGTTTCGACGACAATCCAATACAGCTTATTTCCAAAACCTGTGGCTGGACAAGATCGTATCTGCCTCTATATGGCATGCATGTCTGCAAAGAAATCAAAGACTGGTTTTATATTCTTTAATTTACTAGACTTTTCCTCCAATCTCCCAACTGGCACACATTGGTACAGTGCTCTGCCCCGTCACTTACCGTCTCCATAACCTACCTACAACCCCTTGTTCCCCCATGGAAGACCCCCATGAAGATGGCTGCCAGATGCCATCCCTTACCCCTGGCCAGAGTTTAACGGTCAGTGTGGGAGTGAGAGCTTGCCCTGGTCGGCAGTGCGGGACCAGCCGTAGACAGCAGATGACTTTCCACATGGTCGGGGGGGGGTGGCACTTTCTTTCTCCCCACTCAAAAGCCTCCTGTGTCTGATGCAGGGTGCATGAGAGTAATTTATTAACTGGGCAAACCCCAAGGGAATCAGATGCCCATTTTCATGGGGGACCCAGAAAACATAAGTACATAACAAAAAATACTATCACCACCAAAATACAATAATTAGATAAATATTTATAAATCAAGTTTTCTATGCAATACTGTTTCATTTTGTTTTTGAAGGATTTGTATTACTGCAGTTATGACAACAGGTAATTTGACTATGTTGTACAGAATGTGATGACTATTTATTCTGGCAAAATATTGAAATTTTCTTCTGTGAAGCAGCTGCCAACGAAAACTATACACCCACTTGAAAGCAGACAATTTATATCAGACCTTCTCAGCTCAACAGTTCATCCCTTCCCAGCTGCTGGAATCAGCAAGATGACCCGTCCTCTCCATAAATGACTTTGTTCTGCTTCTCAGAACTCAGAAAGTTGGGAACAACCCAAGCTGCCACTCCGTCCCACTGCCAACCTTCTGAACTGCGATTCAGTACACCACATTGTAATCCCTCACCAACGGTGTCAATGGGAATGTGCTCAGTAATACGTCTGATCTTTTAACCACAGCCCACAACAAAGTACTGAAGTGGTGCTACAGAGCAAACAAAAACAGAAGCTGTTGGTTCAAAATAGCACATCCCAACCAGGGAGCATTTTACTAAATATAGAGAACAGTGGATGGACAATCATGCACAGCAAGCCCATGTTACCACAGAAGGGTTCTAATTACATCACTGACCTTCAGACCAAAGCCTGACAGGTCGTTGATGTAAAAAGACCCCCCCCCAAACAAGGCAATACAGGCTTGCTGTCCGAATGGCTGCTCATCCGCTATTTCTATTTTGTATAGTTTTTGTTTTACATTTTTTAATATATTGAATGTGAAAGTGGTGATGACAGCAGTTGGATAACTGCGGCATCGGGGAAAGCCCTACCCATTTTGAGCAGTCAGTAACAGCGGAAGCACAGAAAGTAAGAAATAAAGTTGATAAAATTTAAATTTCATCAACACTGTAAGGTCAATTATTGTGAGGTGGTCCTCTATGGCAAACTGTTAGTTCTGGGCTCCAACGTAACAAATATTTCAGTTCAGAAGCTGAACTGACTGCTGTGGGCCTAGTAGCCCTGTTTAAACAAAAACAAAACAAAAAAAAAACAACAAACAGATGACATGAGGATTTCTGAGCAGCTGGAATACTGCTGTACCACTGAAGGGTGCGACCACATTCCATGGCCTTTGAACTGCGGTACAACAATATTTCAGCTGAGATGGAAATCCATGTAGAACATGGACAAACTATAAACTATATTACAAAGCACAACAATCTTACTTGAAAAGTTGCTCATCTTTCCAGTGCCTTGCCAGGACCTCTAGTTTGTAAAAGCTGTTTGGCACATGTGTTGGCCAGAAACCATCAAAGTGATTTCCTCCAATTCTTGTTACAAGCAGGCACCAAAATTGCTACAGGGAGTCCAGTCACCTACTACACCCAGTGAAGAACAGATATTGTGCAGCTTGGTGAGTTTTACATTGTTTACATCGTTTTGCCAGTGCCGCTGTAAATGACTTGGAAGTGTCAGTACAGCTACTCTGCACATGTCTTAGCAGCAAACATGCGACATCTGTATCAGGGCAAAAGCGGGGGGTGGCTGCACATGGCTTTTGCTTTGCTTACAAAATAATCTGGGGTTTGGCAGAGATAATACCTTCATTAGGACAACGAGACTGAAATCCCCAAGGTCTCTGCTGGAGGGAAAAAAAAAAAAAAGACTTGTGTTTGTAAAAACTCAGTCTGTCCCACTGCTCTCTGCAGAACAGGATGTTAAGTTTTTACAGCAGGTCCCAAGCTTAGCTACATTCTTAAAATCAGGGCATAAAAAGTTCCAAATGTTCCCACTGAAACTAATGGAGTGGCTCACTGATCTTGTAAAACACCACATGGCTGGGGTTTTGCCATAGGGACCCTCCCTACCTATGGTATTTCCCCTTCCTAACATGTGATCCTACTACATGAAACAGCTAATGGACAGTTTACAGTGCTCCTCCACAGTCCCCACTGACACCGCAGACGAGTCCACTACATTAATCAGTTATGTTGCTGAGGGAAGGGATTGTAGTTTTTCCCTTGCAAGTAATTTGTGCAATGTGGTTGGTTATAAGGCAGGCTCATCCTGCGTTATTACTGCAGGTCTTGGTTGTAAATTCATTACATTGAACAATAAATGCCACGGGAACTCAGTTTAGTTACTTTTCAGTTACGCATTTGAGTCTGTATAAGCAAAGAGTGCTCCTTTTAATAATGCTATCCCCTAGCCGGCCTGGTAGCGCGGAGGGCAGAGACGCTGGATGTCTTGCCTTGCGCTACACCGGTGACCCGTGTTTGGGAACGAGCACAGGCCGCCGGGGGTCAGCAGGGGAAGAGAGGGATTGAGTGTCCTACGGACTGCTCTCCTTCTCCGAGGAGGGGGGTCCTCAGTGGTCAGCGCTCGTTTGCCCCCCAGCAGAAGCTGGGTGACAGGGCGCCACACTGCAGTATGGGGAAGAGTTGGGGCAGACACATGGAGGAAGCACGTGCGGATGCGTGCGCGATCCCCTCCGCTAGCGTCACTGCATGCCCCCAACTCCTGGGAGAATACCAGGAAAAAGCATTGCTGCAGCACAATGGTGGAGGGAGCCTTACAGGCTCCGCTTCCGGCCAGCCACGGCGCTGGCCCACTGGAGCTGGACTTCAGTGGGGTTTGGGGAACCCGGGGGGCAAGCCCTGGGAGCTCAGGTCAGCTCCAGATGGCCAGATTGCCAGAGGGAGAGGAAGGGACAGCTCCCATTCAGATTGCACAAAAATTCCTAGAGCGGGTAGCTGGGCCCTCCCCCAACGGCCCTGCTTACATAGTACAATGGGCTCACAGATCTTTACGTCCTAGGCCTCAGGAGGGTTCACCTACATGCTCATTTCCGTTCAAGCTATTAAATTTCTTAGATACACAGCATGTTCTACAGAAGACATGGGACCTAAAAGATATTCTTCGGGGAGGCAAGAAATTGCATCTGACACAAGACTTACCAGCGGGAACCTGACAGAAGCGAGCTGCTTGCCACCCAGTGGTTACTAAAAGCATAACCTCTGGGATCAGATTTCATATGTTATACCCTGCACGCCTACAGGTCCAAGTGCAGGACAAATGGCATTCCTACAACAACGTGGAAACTGCAAAAAAATAACTTAAAAGACTCCTGCCCAATCTCCTCAAGGACATCTGAATCGAAACCTCTTTCAACGGGTTGAGGTCAGCGCAGCATAGATTCCAGTAAGGTCACTGTCTGCTTTCTTCTTTCGGGACCATGTATTTGGGTCCTGGTGATCAGTCTGTTCCCCCTCTAACCTGCAGAGGTTTCTGTTAAATGTTCAGCTTTCTCGGATGAGGGAGAGCTAGGTGTCCAGACTCCCCCCACCCCCCCCAGTGATTAGCAGGGAGATACATCTCCAAGGTCTACATGGCATGAGCCCTCCCGACGGACTTGCTTCACATTATTTTAGTAAATAACCTTGAGACTTTACCGGGCAAGTCAAATAAAAATGTATCCAGCTGTTTTTGCTTTCTCTTTTTCCTCGTCAGCGTGCTCTAGGACCTTTTAACAGAGTGGGTCCTGGAAAAAACAGCATATAACACTTTCATTTTTGTTTAACAGAACTGGATACAACTCCTCCTGTGTTTGGTAACAAGGGAGGAGTAACATCATCAATCTTAGTTTCATACATGCTGTTATATAGGACCGACATGAAGAGAATGGTTCACGTCTTTGTTACAGTTTCTCTTTTTTCAGTCTTTCCTGAAATACCTGGCAACTCCTAGGTTTCATAACAGTTTATGAAGATTACCGGTTTGTTAATTAGCCTCTTATGCAATGTTAAGATTATGAGGGGGGGTAGCCAGAGGGTTGGGTGATTCGCTATGCTGGGTAAGAATATCATGCACCTAAGCACTGGGGGTGGGGGTGTTGTGTTGGTCACAGCTATTAAGGGCGTTTTAAATACTTCTGGGTACAGGTTCTTTCTGTTATCCTGGGTTTTTGGGGAAAAGGTTGGGGGTTTGAAATACTACACACCATTGGGGGTAGTTCGGTCTTTTTTGGAAGCTTCTGGGGAGGGTGGAGAAGGGCTATTTTGCACAGACTGTTGGGGAGGGCACCACCAGAGCGAATCTTGTCACATGCAAATGACTCCCACAATTGACTGTAGGGACCTTTTATGGTCAGATGCTTCCCCGCTATGTTTATATATGTATTATGGCAATTTATAATAATTGTTCTTGGAATGCTAAAGGGGCACAATTCCCTACCAAAGGGGCCAAGATCTCATTACATCTACGTAAACTCCAGGTGGACATCGCTTTTTTACAAGAGACACACCTGCCTTCCCCCAGGTCCTCCTCTTTAGGAGGTCCTGGGTGGGTCAAGCGTTTGGAGCTGGTGTTGACACCCGTAGGAGAGGAGTGGCTATCTTAATAACCCGAAGAATCCCATTTTGTTTACTCCAAGAAAGGGACGATCCCAATGGACGTTTTGCCCTTATAAGAGCCCTTTTAGGCCACTCAGAGGTAGTTCTTGGTGCAATTTATGGCCCTAACATTGAAGAGCCTGGTTTCTTTATCTCCCTTATGTCCACACTGTCCCCTTGGGGCTCCCTTCCGATCATCTTGGGTGGAGATTGGAATATAGCGCAATGCAATGATCTGGATAAATCAAGACTCTCCCATCAGGCCTTGTCTTCAGGTCAGTTGGCTCTCATGGATCTCATGAGGTCCACTGGGTTGGTAGATCAATGGCGGACTCTTAACCCGTCTACTCACCAATATTAATTTCACTCTCTCCCACACAACTCTTATTCGAGAATTGATTACTTTCTTTGGAGTTCCTGCTCCCTCGCAGGAGTAACCCTATGCTATTATCCACCTAAAGCTATCTCAGACCACCATCCCGTTTTTCTTTAACTGAACTTAACTCTGTCTCTTTCCAGAGATAAGATGTGGATCACGAATAACCAGTTGCTTAAGGCTAGTGATTCACTTCACCTTATCCAATCGTTCATTTCCAACTTCATGATACCCAACTCCCACTCCATAGCCAAGTGTGACGTATTATGGGGTGCTTTAACATGTGCCATCAAGGGGGAGCTTATTCGGGTCTCGGCTAAACGCAAAAACAAGACGTCAGCTTTGCTCACCTCTCTGCGTTCTAGAATTAAGCACTTGGAGGAGAATATTTCCTTCTCCTCCCCACAGTCTGAATGGGAATCTTTAGTAAATCTCAGACATCAATACAATAATTTATTGGGGGGAAAGGGCAGAATACATGATTTTACGATCCAAAGTGAAGTACTTCGATCAGGGAGAAAAGGCAGGAAAGTTATTAGTTCTGTGCCTCAAATCCCAAGTGGTAGACAAAATTGTCCCATCTATTCGCAACAATGCAGGACAACTCCTGATATCCATCACCACCCCCAAGATACAGTAGATACTTACAAACATTTTTACCAACAGTTATACGCTTCTACACTTCTCCATTAGACCAGACAGTTTCACTCCCCCAAGATATCCGCTTCCCAGACACTCAGTCTCCCAACAAGCAGTTCTGAAGCCCCATTATCCCTTGCAGAAGTTTCCCGGGTAATTGACACCCTCATTTCAGACAAAGCCCCTGGCCCGGATGGACTGCAGAGAGGAGGTTTCCAGAACTGCACGCAGTACTCCAGATGGGGTCTCACCAACTGTCTGTACAGAGGGATAACAACTTCCTATTTTCTACTGGTGATGCCTCTCCCTATACATCCTAGTATCCCCCCAGCCCTCCTTACTGCCTTCTCACATTGTTTACCTACCTTAAGGTCATCTGATAAGACTACTCCCAAGTCCCTTTCCATTTGTGTTGTTGTTAGTCTCCCCCCCTCCCCAACTGAGTACTCTTCCCCTGGGTTTTTGTTTCCCAGGTGCATTACTCTGCACTTTTTGCACTGAATCTAAACTGCCTTATTTTGACTATTCCTCCAATCTTAGCAAGTCCCTTCTCATCTTTGCCCCCCATGTGTATCAACCCTGTTGCAGATCTTTGTGCCGTCTGCAAAGAGACATACTTTTCCTTCCAGCCCCTCTGCAATGTCTCCTATAAAGACATTAAAGAGGACCGGTTCTAGCACTGAACCCTGTGGTGCCCCACTAATAGCCACCTCCCCTTCAGCGTGTACTCTATTACGCTCTGGGTCCTGTTGTCCAGCCAGCTTGTTACCCAGGCTACCACCCTGGGACCCACTCCCAGGCTGGCTAACTTGTTTATTAATCTTCTGTGTGGGACTATTGGGGAATTACGCCTACTCTCAATTGCTCTCTCTGTTTTAGGTGATGCCTGCAGATATTGCCGGGATGGACCACATTATGCTGCGGTTCACAGAGGTCCATAGGGCGGGTGGGTGGCAGAATGACAGCAAAACAAAGAGACTCAACAGGCAGAGACAAGACTGTAGGAGTTCCCATACCTGCCACTGTAGAAGAAGAGAGCAGCTTTTCCCCATATGCTGACTTGCATGCAGATAACTACGGAACTTCTCATTGCGGTGTCTCCAGGTAACAGAATGCTATGGGTGGACATTTTCACAGGGTAGGTGCATGGGGAGAATCTGCTATGCATGGCATGTGTTGCACACAACTGTGATGTCAGTTTTCAAGGCCTGTGTATGGGACATGGCAAGGGGAATCTGTGTCTCTACTACTGTTACAAAGGCGACATGCTAGGACCTTCGAGATCCACTGGGTGGGTGGGTGAGCAGTCTCACTTAGCTGCTGAACAACATGGCTGCTTTTGACATTGATTCAGAGTATCAATTAGTTTGGTTGGCTGCATGATTTCTGTCTCTTCAGACTGTTCACCACAAACACATACTGTACAGTTAACATAAATTAATGAACGGTCATGTGAGCAGTCTCCATCAATTAAGTTACAGAAACCTATGTGCCCATGTTATAAGAGAATTTAATTAACACCCGAGGTGTGGGATGCTTTGATAACCCACTCATGCTTTGCCCTCGGGGTTTATGTAGCATCCCACACCTCGAGTGTGCATTAAATTCTCATAACACACTGTACTACATATATGGTGTGTGTGTGTGTGTGTGTGTGTGTGTGTGTGTGTGTGTATATATATATATATATATATATATATACACACACATCACATACATACATACATACACACACCTATACATACATACACACAAACACATATATATATATATATTTATTTTTTTTTTCACATTTACATGCACACACACACACACACACACACACACACACCAGGGCATAAATCTGCAAAAATGTTTATAGTGCATGGTTAGGGCTTATTACACACAGAAATCAATCACTCCTCAAAAGTTGTTGTGCATGTTCTAAAAGGTATTGGGCACATTCTGCAATTACCTATTCAGCTGTGCTCTGCCACACACTGTCCCCGCCAGTTTCAGTTGCTGTTGCTGTTTTCAGCTCTCGCCATCAACGCAGATACCACACGGTCATTTTCGGTTTCTTACCGTGGCTCCTCCTCCTCAGTTAATGTTACAGTCCCCGGTACTGGTGATTTCTCTAATC
Source organism: Neoceratodus forsteri (assembly GCA_016271365.2). Lineage (NCBI taxonomy): Eukaryota > Metazoa > Chordata > Ceratodontiformes > Ceratodontidae > Neoceratodus > Neoceratodus forsteri. Next base: position 213,092,861 of record JADMNL010000023.1, on the reverse strand, counting down.
CCAACCCCTCTCTCTTAAAACAAAACAACACACATGGTTTGATTTAAACCACGACCATGCCTCGTGCTGTGGATGGTAAACCATGCTGTTTTGATCACAGTAAGCTGACTCGACCACGAGCAGGTGAAGTGTGGTCGAGTTATTAAAGATCAGTTAAAAGGAGTAAATTATTAAAAGAATAACGTCTTGCAAGTTAGCAAGTTATATTTAATAACAGAGTAGCCGTTACGTATGCTACCAACTGAAAAATTAACCTGCTGTAATGTCTCTAATGCAATTTCATTGAGTAAACTTATTATAAACTCAGTACTTGTCCTGTCTTTACTGTTATATTTTTTAAAAACCATATACCTAGTACTATAAAAAGTAAACTATGGGTGACCATACACAGTGCACCTTGTGTTTCCATCTTGGGCTGAGGTAACAGCATGGACCTTTTGAGCTTTGCTCTTGAGGTCCACACACTTATCTCATCCCTTCAACAGAAACACGTGCTTGTTGCAAATGGTCAGCCGTACTTTATTCCTCATGTTGTGTTCCTCAACAATATAGGAGATGGGAATAATCTAATACTTCAGTACAGCAAGTGTTGTTGTACAAAGCTCCAATACCTCTTGATACACCCAGCTACCAAACGAAGAATCATTTGCTTTTGTTGCCGGAGTGCTCATGTATTTGGGTGTCAGAGAGGAAAACGAAAGAAAACTAAATTATACGACCAGTCAGGGTTGGGGGGTGCAAATACAGAACTAGTCCCATGTCACCGCTGAAGGTAACAAAATAGGGTACACGAAAGAAGTTTTCTGGCAACACAGATTACACAGAGGCAGAGCTACCTGGGGATAATCCAAGTAGTAGCTCAGCTTTGTAATCACTGAACGAAGGGAACACTTAAATGGATTTAAGACTTCCTCTACAGGGCGAGTCTGCTGAGCTGGGGCACCACACAACAGATGAAGGCAAACACTGTTCACAGAATCTCTTGACGACTCAGCCCCAGGCAACTACTACATCCTGACACAGCTACTTGGACCTCTTTAGTAAATTTATGTACACAGTTCACAGTCTCTCTCACCCTCCCATCCTGCCTTTCCTCTTGCTGAAATAAAGGAATCATACCAGAAGGCCATGTAAAAAGACCATGACAGGGAAACTCGAGTAGCTTGCAGACTCAACAGAGAACCCAAAGATGAATACAGCCTTGCACACAGCACTTCAGAATACAGTATCACATGGTTTGACAAACATCTGAAGTCAGATTGATCTCATTTTTCATTTATGGAAGGATTAAAAACAGCTGGTTTTTTTCTTGTAATCAGGCATGCAGAAGTTTTCAGAATGTTGCTGGAAATGTTACATTTAAAAAAAACAATGACATCAGGAGGTTATAGTTCAAAACATTACAAGTACGGAAAAACTTCAGCAGGACGAACCAACGCCTCAAGCAAAATGGCCATAACCTCTACATATTAGTCACTTTTAATGAATTATTTCAAGGAGTTTCTCCTTTTGTCACCGTATTCACAATCAACTCCCAAAGGCAGGTTCTAGGTAAGCCAATTCCAAATCAGCGCAGGCTGTTAAGTCAGTCGTCCCAATATATCATTTTTTTATTAAGTTATTAAGCAGCTCTATGTTTATAGTATTACACTACAGGAACCACCAACCCCAGAGGAAGTGTCATTTGGTAATTATAAAATGTTGTATTACTATATGGTAGCCCTGGAAATGTTTCTTAAACCAAATAAAAGTTTAGTATAAACTTTACTTGGTGGGTCTCTCTCTCTCTCCTCCATGGACATCTGATCTCAATATGAAAACAACAGATCCAGCTGTTTCCTATAAATGCCACCACTAATACCATGGTGAAAACCCAAGAAGCAGAAAAATTCACACGGCTTCTTGCCACCATCTTGTGCCCAAAAGATTGGAATGAAAAACAGTGCTGGAGAGAAACCTGTTACTTGTAGCCATTTATACCTAATATTATTATGCTTTTGTGACTAATAATTGTAATATATTAGAATACTTGATATTATACTTGAAATTTGAGATGGCAGATGGCTAGTGTCCATTTAGAAACCATTTCCCACTTCTCACTGGTTGTATCCCGTTGACACTGTCGCCATGTCGTTATCTATATTCATTCTGAATATGTCAACAGTTTTTGTATTTGTCACCCAGTCAGGTAATGTGTTCCACAAGGTTGGTGCCCGCTGTGTGAACAAAACTCCATCTACTAGTTTGTTGGTACATGGTTTTGTTACTATCTGCTGCAAATGTCGCTTTAATCTGTGTGTATTTGTTTTGTGTCATAATACAGGTCTAGTCTGTTTATTCTGTACATTTGTAACATTCCCCACCCCTGCACCCTTCTCCTTTGCAGAGCATACATTCGCAGTTTCTTCAGTCTATCTTCACATGTCATACACTCCATTCCTCTCACCAGTTTTGTTGTTCTCTGCACCCTCTCAACCAGTATTAAATTCACTTTGTTACTAGGTTCCAAAATGAAGACTAAAAATAAAGCTGTGACCCAATGTAGGATTTGTAAACAGGTATGACGCCACTAGTTCTTTTTATGACTGTCCTTTTGATTGTATGCTCTATTCCATTGGCTTTCCCCTGTGATCGTTTTGCAGTGGTCATTCATCTTAGTTATTGTTCACGGTTGTTCCCAAATCCCTCTATTTCTTTTAATACTGTACCATTGAGTGTATGTTTTTGTTTATCATTGTCTTATCCTAAATACATCACTGCGCATTTCTCTGCATTAAATGGCATTTGGTTCTTGATGGACCATATTACAATGGTTTTCAGTTCATTCAGTATCTGCCATTTGTCTGGTTGTGTTGATACTCTCCAACCTAGCTCTACATCATTTGCAAATGCATTTAGTCCAGTCCTTTACGTTGTTGTCCACATCGGAGACAAAACCAAGAACAGTGCTGGTCCCACCACTGATCCCGGCAGCATTCCACTAGTGAGAGCCCCTACCTGACAGAAAACCAGTCACTCTGTGTTCTGTGCACCCGTCAGTTATTAATCCAGTTAACCAAGTGATTATTAATTTTTCCTGATCCGAGTTTGTTTATTAATGGTTTTCGAGGCATTCTATCGAAGGCCTTTTGGTAGTCTAAGTAAATTAAATTGACAAGTTTGTTGTTGTCTAGGTTTTTAGTAACATGTTCATAAAATGTCAGAAGATTCGTCTGACTCAATCTGTTCTTCCTAAATCCATAATGACCGTCTCTTTTTAGGCCTTTTTCACTAATCATACTGTCTGGTGCCTCCAATATTAGTCCCTCCCAGTTATTGAAGTCAGGCTAATTAGTCTGCAATTTTGTCTTTTTGATCAGTCTCCTTTTTAAGGCTCATGGCTACTGTCTCAGTACACCAGTCCTATGGTACAGCTCTGCTTTTTTTTTTTTTTTTAATTATATATTCTTTATCTTGGTGAGATCCTCTTGTCAGCCTTCACCTCTTGTCATGACCCTGGGACTTTCACCCTCATCTATTGCCACTAGCTTCCCCAGTTACCCCCGGCTTATCCCCCAGAGGGTGGGGCCGTGGCTCTGGAACCCCATATCCGAGCCGCGGGATAAGTATCTGGTTGGGGGAGTGTGGCGATGGCAGGCTAATCAAAGCCCCAGGGAGGGCTTCACATAGACAGAGGACCCACCCCACCTGTTCCTTTTTCTGTTTTTCTTGGAGGCGGACACATGTAATGATGCCAGCGTCTGCCCCGCCTCCTAATGTTTCAAGCGCCGGTAGCTTGAGTGACTCCTGGCCTCCGCCAGGGGTCCTCCTTGCGCCAGGCACTTCCCCGACCTCCCCCAGGACGCTCCATCCTTCCCCGCCAGCCGGCCCTCCGATGAACCGGGTCCATTCCCATACCCGGGTCGCCGGCATCGCGAGCGGAAATCCAACCGCTGTGCCAGCGGGCTAGCCACAGTTCCGCTTTTTAACAAACTAATGGCATTTCAGATTCCCTTGGCAATTGCTTAACTATTCTTGGGTGCAGATGGTCAGGGCCCGGTGATTTGTCTATTTTAAGTTTAAGTAAAGTATATTTATGTGTTCTCTAAATTTCTGTGTTCTCTATGCTACACTAAGTATTTTGCTGTTCTTCAGCAATTACCCCATAGTGTTATATACGGAGCAGAATAATGGGTTGAAGAGAAATGCCACCATCTTTTGGTTAACCTACCATCTTACCCTCAACTTTTAATGGACCTGCAGTTCTATACACTGAATTAACACACCTGTAAAGGTTTTTAAGTTGTCCTTTGTAGGAGTTCTTTCCTAATTACCCTGTAAGGTAGCAAACATGCTTTTTTACTTTTCAAACTGTATAGTTTAATTTCGGGGCCGAATTTTTTTTCTGGCTGTCGTAGTCTGTTCTTGACTTTATCCCACATTATTGCTGTGTTATTACCTATAGTTCCTGTTGATAACTACAACTGTAGTTCTTTCCTTATGTCTGTATAATCTCCTTTATGGTTATTATATGCCACAGAATGACCTTTCAAATGTATTTAAATTTATAGCATTTTGGTAACCGGGTGAACCAACTGAGACCAGAAGTCCCTTTTTCAGGGGCAACCCGGAGTTAATTACATACAGTGGTAAAATAGTTCTCCAGTGCAGCAAGAATATCCGGAACTGGGAAGGGAGAAGCTAGAGAGGCCGAGGGGGGCAGCGAGGTCAGCTCCCAGGATGGGGGCTGACCAAACGAGCAGACACGAAAGACCGTTGGGCCTATTCTGCTGGCATTTTAGAATGTTAGTATGTTTATCCCCCAGTCCTAGAATCATCTTTGTCACCATGCACCCCTTCAACAATCTTACATCCTTCTTTTACTAGGGGTACCTGAACTGCACACAGTACTCCAACTGTGGTCTCACCTGTGATCTGTACAGTGGCAGGACAACTTCCTCCCTCTTAGAGGAGATTCCTCTGGTTATGCACCCCAGCATTTGATTGGTTCTTGCAGCTGCCCTACAGCACTGCGACGAAAACTTCATGTCCCCTGTGACTAGCACCCCCAGGTCCTTCTCCTCCTCCGAGATAGATACCTGCACTCCCCCCAGCCAGTAGCTGATCCTGGGCTTCTGGTTCCAAGGTGCACGACCCTGTACTTCTTAGCATTGAATCCCAATTGCCACATACCTGACCAGGGCTTCAGTTTTGCCAGGTCCTCCCCGAGTAGAATGCCTTGCTGAAGCTGAAGTAGAGTAAATCTACTGCATACCCTTTGTCAACTACCCTCGTTCCCCAGTCAAAGAATATCATCAAGTTGGTCTGATGAGACCTCCCTGCCACAAACCCATGCTACTTACTATTCTGAAGTCCATTTTTCTCCAGGTCTTCCACTAGGTCCTCTTGGACTAGTGTCTCTGTCAGTTTCCTTGCCACAGAAGTAAGGCTGGCGGGTCTATAGTTTCGCAGCTGCTGCTCGTCTTATCGAACACCAATGACAGTTTCCTTATCACCCACGGATGCATTTCATCTGGCTTCAGGACCTTGTTTACCTTCAGGATTACCAGTCTTTTTTGCCAGTACATTTCTGCAGTTTTATTTTTGAGACCCTCTCTATCAGCTGCCTTTATGCCGCCCTCTAACAAGGGGCCATTGTTCTCCCTAGCTAATACTGAGAAGCAGTAGTCATTTAGCAGGACTGCTTTCTGCCCATCCTTCTCAGTTACTCTGCCCACTTCCATTAGACTGACAATTCCATTCCTGGCATTCTTGTTTCCCTTATACACCCTAAGAACTGTCTTTCTTTACCTTTTACCCTCTCCACTGTTACACGAGGTCCCTGCACCCTTATTGGTACCCTTAGAGGTACATCGTAGACAGCTAGTGCTTAGGCCTATGTTATACTAACATATAGAGCTAAGGGCATCTACCGTACAAGAGTAGATGTCAGGATATGTACGTATATTGTTGTAATACACTTTGCTTGCTAATACATGTGTTCTTCTATGTATTTACTTGTAAGATGCCAGGACACCTGTGTCCTTGGAATAATTATGATATGTAAGTTGGCATTGCCCCTTTTTGGTGATTTGTACTACTCTACACCGAGTTATGTAAGACTCTGTATAAGAACTCTTTTGTTTCACAAACTGATGACTATACAAAATTGTATAATGTTATCCTGGACCGTGAAGCCTCTTCTAATTTATCCAACAGGGCTCATCTCTGTAACTAGAAATGTTTCTATCTTACAGTAACCATAGTAATTATCATAGGTATATAATGTGATACACTAGTCTTGTACCTCGGAGATCCCAAGATACACAAAGAAACCTCGAGGCATAGGGAACGCTTAGCACTGGCTCCCGGTTCGTATTGGTAAGAACTGCTTAGGGCAACTGTGATTTTATCCTTTTTGGTAGTAATAAACAAGTTTATTACTCTTATGCAACATATCTGTGATTACTTGCATTCCGAATATTGCCAAGAATCTGAAAGTGAGGTTTAGACCTCCTGACAATTGAGGACCACGTGCAGGTGATATTTGGCATTTGTAAGTTTTCACTAGTTGCTATAACTTTTCCCTTTCCCACGGGGACAGTAAGTGTACATTCCCGTATCACCTCTCCAGTTTTAGAACCAGTCTGTAGTCCTTACAAAGTCTGGCTGTCATACTTTCGGGTGTGGTCGATGCCGACTCGACTCACTCCATTACAGCTTCGATTTGTAAGTCTACAACTTTTACAGTAGCCCGGCTGTGTATAAAGTGCTTCTGCTGTGGATCGATATACAGCACGGCGCCTTTTTCACAGTTTGAATTATCGTTCCCTCCCACAGAATGCCCACCGCATCAAATATCTGCGCAGAACTGAGACTCAATGTCTCGAACTTCCTTACCTCCCATGGAGGATGGGCTGACTTCGCGCGGGACGCAAGTCAATCTGAAAACCCTATACTGGGATTTCAACCCAGTACACGGAGATGAGACAATCAGCCAATAAGCGCCAAGCTAAAGGGTTGATGGTCGCGGCTCTCTATGCTGCTCTAGAAGCCTCGAAGCAAGGTTTCAACCCTTGATCTGTAAATTTAATCTCTTAAGCAACAGATGGGTTTACAGGAAACAGAATGCATCAGACTGCAGTTTGAGACAGGATAAGGGACAGGCATTGCAAATGAATGATTTGCTAAGTGCTCCAAATGCTCAGTTGAGTGAGGAAATGGGTGAGCTGCAGGATGAGATAAACCAGGTACGTAATGACTTAGAAGTGTCTATTGGGGACAATCGCGAACTTGAGCTCCACGTACAGAGTGTTGCAGAAGCAAATGCAGGATGAGGTTGCTATGGATGTTGCAACTGTGAGTCATGCTGAATGTAGAACAAAATGGCGAAACTGCGCCATCAGCGGAAGGTTCTGGCTGGACATGTTAAGGCAATGGGGGCGTGACCCCTGCCTTACATATATCATCTGAAGGGGAGTTGTCAGATGATGAAATTTCCTGTACAACGCCCTGTCACACCCCTACTATGGCCCAGAGACCCCACCCAGCCATCCACAACATGGCGGGTCCCCACTCCACCCACACCATGTCATACATCGTCAACGTCATGACGCCCATCATGGAAGACGCCAACATGGCGGCCTCCATGATTGGGGGGGGGGGAAGCAGGCCCAGGCCTGGTCCCGACAGCACCACCGATAGCCGTTATTAATGTGGAAGACAGGCAAGAGATAGAAATGATAACTGAAACTGCAATAGGTAATGTACCTCTTCCTGAGAGAAATAAACAGGCCATTAAAACCCAGATAAGGCAGTTTCTACAAGAGGCTGGCACTCAGGATGGTATCGTTCGTACTGCAGCCGAGGCTGCAGCTTGGGCCGCCCTGGATGGCGCCCGAGACAATCTACCTCTGCCTGATTATTGGGTCAATCCCCTACAAATGGCTTACTCTGTTCAGCAAATAACTGACAGCATTGGTCAGATGAACCCGTTCGACAACCTCAGCAGTCACTTAGAAAAGGTGCGTTCTAAATGTGAGATGCTTAGCCTCGCTGCAGAATACCAGGTCCAGATACTACGCCAAACCATCGATCCTAGTTTATGGACCAAACTCCCCGATGCCATCTGCCAGGATGGGAACGCCACCTTTGATGAGGTTGCAGCTGAGCTCATTTTTGCTCACAGCCCAGGTGTAGTAAGAGTGATGCTCGTATACCCTGTAAAACAGAATGGAAAGGAAAGTCCAGCGACTTACCACCAGAGACTTTGGATGGCTTACCGAGCAAGGAAAGCACCTGGCACAAGAAGCTGCAGATGTAGATCTTATTGGAGTACAAGACCCTGTTCCTTAGGAACATGATTCCTGCAGTACGAGAAAAGGTAGAGCCAACCACATACCCCAACACGGACAGGTTTGCCGACATCCTTCGGAAAACCGAGAGAGTTTACCAACTCTACATCCGTGATCTGTGCTCCGGTTCCAAGAAAGTAGCCACCGTGGAGCCTATTTCGGAGGCCACGATGCACTACACTGTGGGAAGGGAAGGCCCAACATCAACAGGCCCCTCCAGCCGATAACCAACACCCCAAACAGACCCAACACCAACAACAACCACAACAGCAGCAACAATGGGGTGGGAACCGGAACTGGCATAAGAATAAAAAGCATAAGAACAAGGGTAAACCACAACAACAAAGAACAGGCCCTTCATATAGGAAGATAGCCAAGGAAAATCGGTAATTCCGAGTGCTCCTGGGACAAGTGCGCTCTGTGGCAGACGCTGTTCCCACTCAGGCCCTTGCGGCTGTACAACCGGCAACCCAGACCCCAATGAGTCATGGTGATACTGGAAGTGCAGGCCCTCAGGCCCATACAGGACTGGATCCGGAAGCTCCTCCCTATATAGCATCGGTGCAGCATGGTGAAGTGATACAAAGAAGCCAGGCCCAATCTCTCCATGCTCCCAGCAGTACAGATTGACAATTACAGGCCCCGGTCCAGATTGTAAACAAGCTGGTCTTGGATACAACCGGAAGGCCGCCTACTTGTAGTCTTGCTAGATACAGGTGCGGCTGTATCTGTATTACATGATGAACACCCAGACACACATCTCCTTGGTCCACCGGACGGAGGACAAACATGTCAGGAGTAGATGGTACTAGGCTACCTGCATACTGATCTCTACCCCTGCCGGTAGAGTTAGGCCATTTAAAGGCCTCACACACTTTCCAACTAGTGGTAATGCATGATCATCCTAGTATCATAGGAATTGATTTTCTCGCACCACACGGCTGTGTGGTGGATCTAGCTAATATGCTACTGATACAGATCCAGGGTCAATACCACACTATTTTGATCCCTGATTCAGACGTTGTGGCGAAAATTTCTCCTAACAACAAAGAGTATGACGTCATAGATTTGTTCAAAGATCATGAGCTTTTTCCAAAGCTTCTTCCCATTTTGCAGCAACATCTGGAAGCGTCTGCAATCAATAAACATGACTGTGGCAGAATGCACATTGTCATCGAAGTGCCAGGCCCAGCACATGAGAGGCAAAGGCAGTACCCTTTTCCAGCTGAGACCTTGCCTTCTCTCAGAGAAACAATCAAGTCACTTCTCAAGCAAGGAGTAATCAGAACTTGTGTTTCTACTGCTAACTCCCCAGTGTGGCCTGTGAAAAAACCCACAGGTGCCTGGAGACTTACTGTTGACTACAGGAAACTGAATCAGGTCACCCCCAGTTGTTCCCCAACTGTGGTATCAGCACCCGTTGTGCTACGGCTTTTGACCCCTGACCTGAAATGGTTCAGTGCCCTGAATATCTCCAATGGTTTTTGGTCATTACCATTGGCCCCCCAAGAGTCAATATAAGTTTGTCTTCAACTTCAAAGGAAGACAGTACACGTGGACTTGCTTACCACAGGGATTCCATAATAGCCAGTCCCTGTTCCATCTGCATATCATGGACGCCCTTGAGGGTTTCTCTACTCCCCAATGTCTCTTGCAGTATGTGGACGACCTGTTGCTGGCAACAGCCACACAGGAACAACACCTGGATCTCTTGGACGAACTACTGACTCTCATTCAGACAGCAGGCCTGAAATGCAATCCAGCAAAAGCACACCTATGTCAGAAAGAAGTACTCTTTCTGGGTCTAAAAATAACTGACCAAGATCGAAGCCCTACCTGGAAGAAGATACAGGGATTGCAAGACTTGCCATTGCCCACCAGCGTGTCAACTTTTTGAAGGTTTCTAGGTATGGTGAATTATTTGAGAGATTTTATTTGTGATTTTTCTCAGAAAGCTGCTCCTCTGTATGAGCTACTGAAAAAGGACATCCCATGGACTTGGGGCCCTATACATACCCAGGGTGTGACGTCACTGAAGCAGGCCTTGGCCTCCGCCCCAGCTCTGGTCAACCCCAATCCAGCACTACCATTCCATCTGGAATGTGCCACCTCTGATATTGCCATGTCAGCAGTACTGGTCCAGAAGGTTCATGGCACCCTGAGACCTACTGCATATGCATCACAGCTCTTGACCCCAGTGGAACAGAAGTACAGCCTTTGTGAAAGGAACCTTCTGGCCACCTACTGGGCTGTCAAGTACTTTCTGTATATCATTGGGTACTCTACCCGATCATCAACACCAACCACACACCAACTACCTTTCTGCTCTCAGACAGAGTGAAGGATGGGTCAGTCTCTAACACTAGGCTGACACACTGGTCACTTCTTCTCCAGGATAGAGACATAGAGGTACACCCAACAAAAATTCCATCTATGCTGGCCCATGGACTCCTTTTCCAAGGAGAACCCCATGACTGTACAGTGCAGTCACCTGATCTTCCAGATCCAGGTCCTTTCCTCCCTGCCACGCCACAAATACTGGATAACACCTCTTTGTGTAGCGCCTTTACTGATGGTTCTGCATCTTACTATCAGGGAGAGCAAATTGCAGGGATGGGCATGCTAGTGATTTACCCTTACGGGAACACTGTTAAAATATCTAAGCATTGCAGTGTAGCATCATCACAGTATGCAGAGATGGGAGCGCTGGCCTGTGCCCTCGAGTTCATCCAGCATGGGACCAAGGATACTATCATTTTCACAGACTCTAATTGGGTTTGTTGTTCTCTTACAGAATTCCTTCCTTTCTGGCAGAAGAACTCCTTCCTCTCCTCTGATGGCAGCCCAGTGAAGCACAAGGAATTGGTAATATACATACATTCACTGGCACAAAAAATTGCACACAAACTCTATGTACACAAAGTCAAAGCTCACTCTCTCCATGGCCCCCATCATGCCTTCAATGACACAGTAGGCACCATTGCCAAGGAAGGGGCCCGAGGGGGGAGGGGGACACCTGGATGATGGACCATCCAGAGGCCAATGCGGCAGTACATATAGCAGCACTCAGGAAAAAACCTGAACCCTTTTCTCCCTTGGACCTCTCAGCAGCCCAACATGTTGATACTGAACTCGAAGTGTTCAGATTCCTTGACAAGAGTACCAAAGAAAAACTCCCTACACATAACCCCTACCGGAGGCATGAACGTAAGTTACACTTATCACCAGATGACAAGCTCATCTGGTATCAACCAGATGATTCCACCACCAAGTTGTGGGTGGTCCCCAGACACCTCAGGTCTGTATTCTTGCACCAAGTGTATGACACACCCACTGGTGGACACCAGGGAGTGGAAAATACCCTCCAAAGGCTTAAGATCACCGCCTGGTGGCCTGGTGTCACCAAAGATGTTAAACAGTACATAGACAATTGTCTCGTTTGTGTGCAAAACAACCCCATCCCTACCAAGCGAAATGCCAAGCTCTTATCACAACGACACTCTGGCCCTTGGCATGACATACAGATTGATTTTATTGTCCCCCTGACCAATACCAGCAGAAATAACAAGTATGCTCTAGTGGTAACTGACCTCTTCTCTAAGTGGGTTGAAGCTCTCCCCACTAAGACATGCACTGCTAAAACCACTGTCAAAATCCTGGTGGAACAGATTTTCTCCAGGTGGGGCCTACCTCTTAAGGTAGACTCTGACAAAAGGAACCAGTTTTACAGGAGACTTGATGAAAGAATCCCTTGAACTCCTGCCACACCCAGGACTGCCCTGTAAATGAGATGCTGCATCTCAGAGTTTTATCTTGTGGAGCAAAGTTCCAAAATAAAATAACTTAAGGCACAGCAAGACTACAACTGACTCTACAGTCAGTGGCTCAGCAGACTGCATGCTTGCTTCTGGGGCACAGAGTTCTACTCCATAGCCAGAAACTTGGGCTAATACCTAATATTGGCATTGCTGAACTTTTAAGGTGCCTTCCTTCGTATGAAACATTAAACTGAAGTCCTTTCTGCCCACCTCTGTTGGCTATGTCCTGAAAACAATCCTATGTCAAAAGAGGTCCATGTAACCAGTCCCCAAAGCCCATCTGAAAACAAGCTGTCAAAGCTCACTGTGTGTTTCCTGGTTAAACAAATACTAACAAACAAAATACTAACAAACAAACGAAATACTAACAAACAAACGAAATACTAACAAACAAACAAAATACTAACAATCCTCCTCTTGTTTTGCTGGGTGGACAAGAGAAGTAGAGAGACAGTAATCCCACAGTCTCTGTTTTTTCCTAGTGCTGAAGCAACATCCAGAGGCATGGGGTATTATATGTTCATACTACCTTGGCCATTAGAATGCCAGTTCTCTTTTGATACAGCATAATACAAAAAAATTCAAGCAGATCACAACATGCACACAGAGACAGACAGACAGAGACACATACACCACTCCTGAGATGCTTAAGAGAAGCTGAACTTACGTGTGCTTGGTCAATGAGGCCATATACAGAAGGTGCATGCGCGCAAGCGAACGTAAAAATGGAAAGGGACCTGGGGGTAGTCATATCAGATTACCTAAAGGTGGGCAAACAATGTGAGAGGGCAGCAAGGAGGGCTGGGGGGATACTGGGATGCATAGGGAGAGGCATCACCAGTAGAAAACAGGAAGTTATCATCCCTCTGTACAAATAGCTGGTCAGACCCCATCTGGAGTACTGCGTGCAGTTCTGGAGACCCAATCTCCGCAAAGACATAGACAGGATGGAAGCTGTCCAGAGGAGGGCAACTAAAATGGTGCAGGGTCTGCACCGGAAGACATATGAAGAGAGACTTAAGGAGCTTAATATGTATAGCTTCGAGGAGAGGGGGGACATGATGGAAACTTTCAAGTACCTCAAGGGAATCAACAAAGTCCAAGAGGGTAGCATCTTTCAAAAAAAGAGGTGTGCAAGAACAAGAGGGCACAATTTGAAGATGGGGGCGGCTCAGAGGTAATTTAGAAGTATTTTTTCACAGAGAGGTTGTGGATGCATGGAACGGCCTTCGGAGGAAGGTTGTGGAGTCAAAAACAATGGTTGAATTCAAGCATGCATGGGACAGTCATAATGCAATTCTGGGGGGTGGCGGTAGGAAGAAGTAGGCTGCTGGTTAACTAGGATCTGCAGCTTATCCATTAGGTAGGGAAATGGGCAGACTGGGTGGGCCAAGTGGTCCTTATCTGCCGTCAAATTCTATGTTTCTATGTTGTATGAAAGATGTATAGCAGAAAAACAAAAACTATTTTGTGATTTTCCTGACAGTGTGGTGGCTATGGAGCAGTTTCCCATGATCCCAAATCCAGAGTGCCACTGCGGGCCGAGTGGAGAAATATGAATCTCACAGGACACCCTCCTCCTTCTTATAGGGTAGGTACAATTCTCCACCACATTCTCTAGCCAGTATGGTGCTAGAAGGCCTGAAGGGAGTCCAGAGGACCGCAGGGGTGAGTGGAGTTTTTGACTCTGCCTGGGGGAGAGGGGGCAGTACAAATACCGAAAAACAACAACAGGAAACACTCCCATGCCGCCCCTGCCCAGCTGGGCTGCACTGACCCAGAGGGCCCTGTCTCCTCTCTCAATATAGTCATTCTCGGGTGACTCTGTAGAGCACTTTATTCATCCTGTCCAGGATTGATTAGTACCTGGGAAATTAGAGGCGGAAGTTTTTGGTTCCTGAAAGCAAGCTTCATGCTCTCCAGTTTCTGTGGAATGGTCGAGTTAGACTTAAAGAGAGCAGGTAGAAGTATACACAAAAAATGAAGTATTTTTTATATATTTATTACTGAGAAAGGCCAACCGAGACAAAGGTCCCTTTCTCAATAATGACCCAGGGTATAAGATATTATGTACATTTATACAGAAAAACATAGAACAAACCGATGATATAACTCATCATATAAACAGAAGGCATGATGGTTGTTTGTAGGCTATAAAAAAAATAATCCCTCAAAGCACAAGAGAATGTTCTTTTTACCTTCCATGTAGACAGTCAGATGCAGCCAAACAACCGAATTATAAACCCCTATTCTGAATTACAATGAGCATGTTAGCACCATACACAAATCTGGGTGCACTGTAAATCTCTCTGGGGAAGGGGGTAAAGAGACAGCTCCATGTGATGGCAACACAGTGCTAACTCCTGGTTCAAACATTAGAGAATGAAAACCAGGTTTGAAAATACTAACACCCGGTTGTATGCCTGGGACCACAATTGCTCAGCACGGCATTCCCCCAGGTGCCTGACTCAATGCCACGCTGAGTCAAGGTCAGTGACAGGCAAAAACATCATCCCACCCAAAGTATCCCCAAATCTCCAACCCACTCCAAACTAATGGGCACTGGTAGACTGCTGGTCCAGCCCCTCCACCATGGCTCATTGTAAAGACCCCCCAGTCAACCTCCAACCACAGCATTCACCATTATTTAGTGTTACCTGCCGATCCCGTGGCACCACTGCAACAGAGCCCAACCTACAAGTTGCTAGGCAAGTGCACCCAGGTGCAGTGCTGCACCCTTTCACCCCCTGCATTTAGCAGAAAATAACCCTGGGGGGTGCAGCTGTGTGTACCCAGGCCTACGGAGTCTATTTCTTTGTGAATGGCCCTGTGGGATACTTCTGGCATCCCCACCTCCACTCTTCTTCCCACCTGCCTGCAATAACCTCTGCAGGGGCTCAAGAAGGGGATGCAATCCACAACTGAATCATGTACTAGCTGGTACAAACTGGTCTTTGCAACCACTTTGCTCCAGCTAGTCTGACAAAAATCTGGCTCCCCTGCCATTCACAGCCACAGAATGTACTGGTTGGATTATGAATGCATAATATTTATAAATGGGCGGGGAGTGAAATCAGTGCACGTGCCCATGCCGAGCATGAATGTGTGTACACACACTGGGCCAGATATTCAACAGTGCTGCACCATGTGCAACCCACTGATGCGCCCCGACGCGATATTCAAACGGGAATTGCACCTGGCACAAATCCTGATGTGCCGGAGCACATCAGTAATGTATGCAGGCGCAGGTAAGGGGGGCGTGCCCATGCATACTCTGTACAGCCCAATATTCATTCCGGGATGTGCTGAGACATGCATACGCAACCCCTACTTGCACTGCACAAGGTTAAGCAAAAAAAAAAAAAAAAGCAAGGGCTGGCCACCCACAGGTGAGCTGCCGTGTTGCAGGGCGCAATACGGCAGCTGCCACCTGTGGGTGGCCACCAGCCGGCTGCACCTCCGTGGTGGCGCCCCCCCCCATGCCCGATCACTGGCATCAGTTAAAGATAAAGCGAATCCTAAATCCCTGGTGGTCCAGTGGACCACTGTCTGCCCGATCGCGGGCTTCGGTATATAAAAAAAGAAATCCTAAATCCCTGGTGGTCCAGTGGACCACTGTCTGCCCGATCACGGGCTTAAGTAAATAATAAATGAAATCCAATATCCTGGTGGTCCAGTGGACCACTGTCTGCCCGGATCGCGGGCCAAGTAACACAATGAAACCAATATCCCTAGGGTCCAGTGATTTCTTTCCGCCATCCGATCCTCACCACCCGCCTCCCCCGCCAGCGGGTGGCAGCACCACCTCGCCGTTACCACTGCTCGACACTCGCCGGCTGCACGCCCATTGGTCCACAGCATGAGCCATCGGGCATACAGCCCCACTCGACGGTGTCAGCTGGCGGGGCGCGGAGCGGCAGGCGGGTGGGTGCTGCCGCTGACCGGGGTGGAGCGCGGCGATGGGGATCAGTGGGCGGTGGGGAGGGGTCCACCAGGATATAGGATTTCGTTAGATACTTAAGCCCGCGGTCGGGCAGACAGCAGTCCACTGGACCACCAGGGATATGGGATTCATTTCTGTTTTTTACTGAAGCCCGCGATCAGGCTGTGGGGCACATTGCCGCGCTGCAGGAGAAGTCGGTCCCCGACGGCGCAAGTCGTCAGGGATCAGCGCACCTGCATGCAAATGGGGCCATAATGACATGCAAATGGCCCCATTTGTGCCTTGCGTACATTATGGCCCCATTTGCATGCCAACTTTTGAATATCGCGGTTGTTGCGCCTAGCGCAGTGGAACTTTCGCTAGCGCATCCCCCTACTCCACTATGGCCACTGGCGCAGTGCCACTGCACCATGCGCACTGCAGGTGGCAAGGGTGCGATATTCAACGATGCTGAGCCATGGCACAGCTCCGTTGAATATCGCCCAGTCCACGCCCCTGCACAGCCAAGGTGAGCTGCGCACAGGCTTGCGCCACAGCCTGGCGCAGTTTGAATATCTGGGCCACTATGTACAGTGCAAATGAAGGCATACAATAAGCAAATAATACCGCTGGATAACAAAGGGGGTATCTGCTTGGCACTTATCCACTACTCTGTATATTCACAGGAAGGAGAGAGAGGCTGTTGCACCAACGTTGATACACAGGGAAATGGTCAGGAATAAATTCAATTTAAGTGAAGAGATAAATGAGACCAACAGACCTGAATGAGTTTCACATAATTTTGATTCATTTTACTTCACATTGTATAATTTATAAATCTAATGAAATATGTATTTTTTTACAAAATTTCACTAGGAAAGACATACTGAGCAGATAGCTTGTTTCCAGATGCGTCCTGGGGGGAGAGGGAAGAGGAGAATAAGAACAAAACGATAACATACGATAAAATCAACAAGCAGAGCAATAAATTACACATAAAACATATCGAGCTTCATTAACAGGCAAATTAAACAAGGACAGGGCAGAGGACCTACCCCTGGGTTTCATGGGAATACATTTCAAGCTGCAGGCACGAAGGGATAGGTTGCTGACTGGAAAATAACAGAAAGGACTGGATAAACAAACACAGAAAGGGGTGTATGAAAAGGAAGAAAGTGCAGATTAGAGGGGAGAAAGGGGGAAAGTGGGGAGGAAAATATTCAGAAGCCTTTCCAGAGTTCCCCCTGGCTACTAGATCGCTCATTAATTTCTAAGAAAAGACTAATCTATCTGTGAACAACACGTTATTACAATTAGACTTGTAACTGCAATAAGAAACTCAAAGGGGGGCATTTCCTGGGATTAACAACTGAATGTTGGGATGCATCCTTTGGCTGTGCCTTGGGCAACCTAATCCCCTTATCCAGTCATTAATTCCCAGGAAATGACTTCCTCCTCCTCATCATCCAACTAACTAAGGTGCACGAGGGCTGCAAAACAAGGGATGGCATTTCTCATGGAAAGTGTATACTAATTTTCTTAAAACTACATGGTGTGTACTGTCCAAAGTTTGTTCACTGAATCAAACACACCACTTCATTTTCCCTCTGTGACTGTCAGATTCATGCAATGGGAAACCCTGGCTAAATTTCAGCTCAGGGTAAAATCGAGCACATTTCAGTTTTTATATACTGCCTTCAATGTGTACATTACAGTAGTGTTGATAAGATTAATAGGTTGTATAGAAGGAACTAAAGAACTCCGATTTCACTGCCTCAATCCCCTCTCTTTATCAGGGAAATCAAGATAAATGAATATGCACTACCTGGGACAGACTCTTCCTCACTCCTTACCCCATCCAGAGCATGCCCTTTATAGAGCCTAAACTGCAGATAGGAGGATGAATGATACATACATACATACATACATACAAGCTGTCCGTAGATAAGAACCTCTTGGCCCACCCAGTCTGCCCTATTTATCCATACCTAGTATGAGGTCTGATGCACAAACTGAACTCCAGAGCACCCCCTCTCCCCCTTACCTCCAGGATACCCTTGTCTCTGTCCCACTCCTTCTTGAATCCTGTGACCGTTTTAGCCCCTACCACCTCCTCTGGTAGGCCTTTCCAAGCGTCCACCACCCTGTCCTTGAAAAAGTATTTTCTCATGCTACCACTGAGTTGTCCCCTCTCCAACCTCATATTGTGCCCCCTTGTATTGGAACATCTCTTACTTCAGAGGATGCTCCCTTCCTGTACTCTGTTTATACCAGTGAGTTATTTGTATGTCTCTATCAGGCCTCCCCCCCGCCTCCAGGAATACATATTTAAGTCTTTCCTCATAGGTCTCCTCCTCCTGCAGGCCCTGAACCAGTTTAGCTGCCCTTCTCTGCACTGCCTCCACTCTATGTCCTTTCTCAAATGGGGCCTCCAGAACTGGACACTGTACTCCAGGTGTGGTCTCATCAGTGTCTTATACAGGGCCAAAATGACCTCCCTCTCAAGCAACTGGCTAGCCTTCCCTATGTATCCAAGCATCTGGCTAGCCTTCCCTGCCACCTTGTCACACTGCCTAGCCGCTTTCAGGTCATCCTAAATTACCACTCCCAGGTCTCTTTCCTGCTTTGTGACTGTTAGTACCTCCTAGTTTGTAAGTTGTTCTTGGGTTCCTGTGCCCTACGTTCATGATCCTGCACTTTTCTGCACTGAATCCCAGCTTCCATGCTCCAGACCATTCCTTCAGTTTTTTAAGTTCCTCCCTCATCTTTTCAACCCCCTCTAGCATATCCACCCTATTACACACCTTCACGTCATCCGTGAGTTGGCATACCTTCCCCTCCAGCCCCTCTACAATATCCCAAATACAGATATGGAAGAGGACTGGCCCAAACACTGACCCCTGCTGCACCCCGCTTGCTACCTCTCCCTCCCAAGAGTGTTCCCCATTTACCGCCACCCTCTAACTCCTGCCAGTAAGCCAGTTCTCTACCCACAGTACTATTTTAGGATCCACTTCTAGGTTACGTAGTTTATCAGTCTTTTATGAGGTCACTATTCTTCAATCAATCACTGGTGCAACCAAGTTATTCACTCCTTTTAGTTTCATCTCTCTCTCTTAGTCTCTCTCTCTCTCTCCCCCCCCCATGTCTCTTGAATCCAAACCTTGCCCTTCAATGTTTTACTCAACTAACCGCCAACCACCTCCAACTGGACATAACGCAATCCCGCTGCACCGCTCACTCTTGCTTACACACCAGTCACACACTGCAGACGTTCTGTGCAAGGCTTGGGGGAGGACAGTGTACACTGCACTGCGATCTTTTATTTTTTTATTTTAGTCTTTGGTAACCGGGTAAGGCCCACTAGGCACAAGTGCCTGTTTTCAGGGGTGACCTGGGAGCACTGGGCGGTTAAGTGACTTGCTCAGAGTTACACAGTATGCAAGTGGAGGTTGTGAGAATCAAACTCGGGTCTGGTCTGTTGGATGTACCAAGCTCATTAACACCTTGTTCCTCTAACCTCTAGGCTATACTGCCAGCATTTTTAAGAACCAGCTGAAGGCATGGTGCAGGAAGAAGGGGTTTGGCTACATCGGGGACGGGGGTCCAACCTGGAGGGATAAAGGCCTGTACAAATGGGAATGGTCCCCATCCATCTAGGAGGGGAATGGCAACCCTGGGTAGTGGGGTTTAAATGCTACTTTGATGGACATTTAAACTAGCCAAGGGGGATGGCAGTAGACTCATGGGAGGCAGAGTGTGCCCCCCCCCCCAAAAAATGATGGCGCAGCAGTGTTAGATAGCCCTGGGGAAATTAATTCCCCGAAGGTTGTGGGGGAGGGACTGGAGAGTCTGAAGTTGAAACAAGGGCTGAGGAAACTACATGGGAAGACGGGCAGAGGGAAGATAAAAAGGGGAAGGGCAGTATCAGTGAAAAAAAATAATAGATGGCACTCGGGAAGGGAGGGCATAGCGGGGGCAGGGAGAGACAAAGGGAGTGAAGAGTCATGTGCGCCAGTGCAAGAAACCTAGGAAACACATTCCTGACCTTGAGGCTACCACTGCGAAGGCGGATCTGGTGGCCATAACAGTATCATGGTGCACTGACCATCACAGCTGGGAGGTGGTCATACCTGGGTACAACATGTTTAAAAAAGACAGGGCACGGAGAAGGGGGGGGGGTTATGTAAAGGAAGGTATTAAGGCCATGGAAATAAAAGGTCACAGCTGGGAGAAGGAGGGGCTGGAAGTTCTTCAGGCTTGCTTGGAGGCGAGGTCAGGGGCCTTTATACACACAGGGGTGGTGTACAAGCCACCAACAAAGGGGGAAGATATGGACACAGGTTTGGGGAGGCCACAAGCAAAAGTGCATGCAAGGGGGAAGTAATAATTATGGGTGACTTTAGTCTACCAGATATGGACTGAAACTTCCAGGCCACAGCTACAGCTAGGAACAGGGTCATGCTAAACTCCTTGCAAGTGCACTTCTCAGGCAGCTAGTTACAGATCCCACTACAGATGGGCAGTGCAGGATCTGGTGCTTACAAACAGGGACGGCACTGCAGACATCAGAGTGGGTAGCCCCCTGGGTTCAAGTGATCACCCTACATTGTGGTTTGGCATACTGATCGGGCAGGAGAAAACCACAATAGGACAAGGGTCCTAAACTTCAGGAGAGCAGATTTTAAAGAAATAGGAGCCTGCCTTAGGAAATACCTTGAAGGGGGAAGATAGTGGGGGGGTGGAGGCACAATGGAATAGAATTAAGGAGGGATTAACTAGGGTAACAGCAAGCTGTTTACAGGTAATGAGCAAGGGTAAGAGGAGAAAGCGGCCACTGTGGTTCTCAAAGCAGGTGGCTAAGGTGGCAAGGGAGAAAAAAGCTGCTTTTAGGATATACAAACAGACCCCAATGGAGGCAGACTAGAAGGTATATTTAGGGAAACAAAGGAAGGGGCGAAGGAGAGTAAGGACACCAAAGGTTCTGACTGATGAAAGGATTGCCCAGGAGGTCAAAAATAGGGAGAAGACTTTCTTCAGGAACGTAAGAGACAAGAGGAAGGCAAGGGGTGATACAGTGAAGATCAGGAGACCAGGATGGGGACTGTGCAGAGGAAGACCTAGAAAAAGCTAACATTTTCAACAAATACTTCTGATTGGTCTTCACAGCGACAGTAGGGGATAGGCCATGCATTATCAGGCTCTAGAGGGAGGGTGGGAGTGGACAAAAGTTCATTTATGGAAGAGAGCGTCCACCAGGGGTTGGAAACCCTTAAGGAAAACAAGGCGATGGGACCGGACAGGATCCTCACAAGAGTACTTAAGGAACTGATCATGGTGCTTGCTGCCCCTCTGGGAACACTATACTGGAGGGAGGGATTCAAGATGAATGGAGGAGGGCCGATGTAGTACCTCTACAGAAGAGTGGCAGCAGGGAGAAGGCCAGTAATTAGAGATCAGTCAGTCTCACATCAGTAGTGTGGAAATTAAAGGAATCCCCGCTGAAGGAGAGACTGATGGAGTACCTGGAGACCTATGGGTTGCAGGACCACCGGCAACACAGCTTCACAGGAAGGAGGTCATGTCAAATGACCCTCACAGATTTCTTTGACTGGGTAACGTGGGAGGTGAGTGACTCGCTGGAGGGCAGTGGATGAGGCCTATCTGGACTTCAGTAAGGCCTTTGACACCATATCATACAGAAGGCTGATAGAGACTCAGAAGCCTTGGGGTGGGAGAGAAGGTGGTGTGCTGGGTATCTAACTGGTTGAAAGATGGGAGGAAGAGGGTGGTGATAAACAGCAATCACTCAGAGGATGGGACAGTGACCAGTGGAGTACCAAACGGAGTGGTATTGAGCCCTGTCCTCGTCAATGTCTTCGCAAGTGACACTGCTGAGGAACTGGAGGGTTCGTATGTCTTTTTGCGGATGACAAAAATCTGCAACAGGATGGACACCCAGGAGGAGGTTGACAGAATGAAAAGGGACCTGGACAAACTAGAGGAGTGTTCTAGGGAGTGGTAGGTAGGTAGGTCTGAGTGCCAAAAAGTGCAAAGTCATGCAGCTGGGGCAGGGAAACCCATGGGCTGTGTATGGGGGGACGGGGGAGGTACTTAGAGTTACCAAGCAAAAAGGGGGCCTTGGGGTGATGATCTCAAGGTGACAGGACAGTGGGACAGGGCAGCGGGCAAGGTGAGACGGATGCTGGGGTGCATAACGTGGTGGATATGTAGCAAGAGAAGGGAAGAGGTGTTACCCCGTATCACTTACTTGTGAGACCCCACCTAGGGCCTGGAATACTGTGTCTAGTTCTGGAGGCCGCACCTCTGCAAGGACATCAACAGGGTGGAATCAGTTCAGAGGAGGATTACTAAAATGGTGTAGGGTTTGCAAGAGAAACCATACCAGGAGAGGCTGCAGGAGCTCAACATGTACTCCCTGGAGGAGAGGAGAGTGACAGGGTACATGACTGAGATCTGGAAGTAACTCATGCGGAGAACAAGGTGCAGGAAGGGTTATCTTTAATAGGAAGTGTAGCACCAGAACATGGGGGATGCTATGAAGCTTGGCGGGGTGGGATTTAAGAGGGATGTGAGGAAATACTTCTTCACAGAAAGGGTGGTGGACACCTGGAACGGCCCGCTAGAGAAGGTGGAGGGTTGAAGACAATGGTGAGCTTCAAGCATGCGTGGAATAGGCACATGGGTATAAAAAAAACTAGAGGTAAGGGAGGAAGAAGGGGACACCTGTGACCAAATAGAGTCTGGGGTGTAGTGTTAGGCTGGGGCAATAGGGCAGAATAGATGGGCCTACTGGTCCTTTTCTGCTGACATTCTGTGTTTCTGTCTGGCCTCTTGAAAACTGGTTCTAGTTCTTAAATCATCTTCTATAGATGGCTGGGGTTGGCTCCCATGCCAGTGTACACAATAGGATACCATGGTGACTGCGAGACAGTCGGCAAGACCAGGCAGAAGATTCTAGGAGTTACCAAGTCTGCAGGAGCCATACTTTAAAAAAAAAAAAGAAAAGACCATTTGACTGGTTTACTGTGATTTGTTTAATATTATTCAGCTGTATTTAGGTAAAAACGCTCACGTTTGAAACAGATTTTTTGAAGGTATGCTGTTATGCTCTAGCTACACTGCTGGGTTACTGGATTAGTTAAGAAAACGCAGCATTAAACTATAATTAAGAGCTCAGGTACAAAAACATTATTCTGCAGAACTACTTTCATTTATGCAGTTTCAGTTAAGCAACAACAGTAACCACATGCCTGTATACAAGCGTTACAAAAAAAAAAAAAAACACATACACAAGATAAAGTGGTTTTCTTGAGACCGGACACAGCCTCTATAAACTAAATCTCTGATCCCACAAAAATTAGAGCCAACTGAAGCACCAGAGGGGACAAAGACATCTTTGCACACATCAAATACATACATGGATCATATCTAAAGACATCTACTCCCACGTTCTATCCTGCCTTGGGATGTGCAGCACATCCTGACCATCTCTACAAGGATTTTTTACGCAGTGGCACCCTCTCCGCTGGATGGGCTCTGTTAAAAAAAAATAACTGAAGAAGAGAGATGGCTCCTAGAATGTTGTTTCAAGGACAAAAGGGTTTGGGGAGGTGAACATATCAGAACTGTCAATGTTTAAGTTGGTGACAGTCACAAATGATGGTCATCACATGATCTACCTCACCAGTAGTGCAAACAGAGTCTAGATTTGAGGCCATACTCATTTACCATTTTTAATACAAAGTATACAGAGACAAGCTAGCTATTAAACGAATGGTATATCTATAAAATATGAGGGAGAGAGAGAATCATACAACTGGAGTGGAAATAAATCTGGTTATGTAGGCCCGATGCCACACATACGTGAAAAATAATTTGTATGCGTGTCTACATAAATGGCATTAATGACACAAACATAAGAATACATTTCACTTTTTTTTTTTTATATAAAGAAACGTTATCGTTTTTTAAAATTATTTCACAACATACATATTGTACAGATTTCTTAAGCGTGAAGGACCAACTACCCCTCTCTCTAATAGGAGGGAGGTCCTAAAAACAATTTTGAATTTTATCATTGCATTTTTATTTATACTTGAAATCACAGATAAAAGTAAACTTGAATGAGGGTATTAATCTAAACAATTCTAGTTTTGAGAGTCAAATTATGTACGTATATGATAATGGCATTTATAATCAATGGGAGAACAGCTTTGACAATGCTTGATCACCTCCTAAAGACTCTCGCCAGGATATTCAAAACGGGGCCGATGCGCGGCACAACTAGATGCACCATCCAAATAAATGGGCCGGTGCAAAAAAATATATATATTCAAACAAGATGCTTGCTCCCAATGAATCGCGCATCCTGTTTAAATATTGCAACTTGTGTGACCGGCGCAAAGGGGGGTGGCTGCTAATGAGGGATGTGCCGGCGCATCCCAGATACGCTGCGGTCCCAAAGGTGATATTCAGCCAGAATATGCAAAGAAGCCCATTAGGCATGCATGGAGCAAACAGCCCTCATGCATGCCCATTTTGGCTCACGTGCTTGCCTGCGCCCGCAGGATACACTGTGTCAGGCATGCCTCCAAAAGCCCTGGCCCTGGCCAAGACAGAATCCATCTCTGAACCCCATCATGCAGTTCACAGTAGCAGGTACACATTCCCAAGTGCCCTGGTAGTCTAGTGGAAATCTGGCAACCCTGATCGCAGTGTTAGTAAATAAAATAAAATAGAGATCCCCAAATGGTCCTGGTAGTCTAGTGGAACCCCTTCCCCTGATCACAGTGTTCTTAAATACAATAATGATCCCCGAAGTGCCTTTGTAGTCCAGTGGAACCCCCCCTCCCATCCAGCAACCCCAATCATGTTACCAGAACCCATACCCCTTTTCCACAGTGTAGTGGCCCCCCACCCCACCACCCACTCGGGCACCCACATCCCACCCCGCTCCCACTGTCCCAGCACAGCCAGTCAGCCGGCGAGCAGCACATCCGTCTCCACACCACCACCATGGACGCCCGCCGACTGAACTGTCATTGATAGCGTACAGTAGAGACTACATGCCCATTGGTTGACAAATCTGCTTGTTTTTAGGCCACAAGCAGCTCTGGGGAGCTCCTGCTATGAGCCTTTCACTTCCTCAGTAACTCGAACTAAGGTGGCTGAGGACTTAGGGCAGCTCAGACTGTAGTGGTGCTGACAGGCTCTGGAGCAGGCTGTGAACATGGTCTGATGGGACTGAAGGGTTACAGCAGCTGGGCCATTGATCTGCTCTCTGTGGTGGCACTAACTGCGCTGAGGCCAGGCTCTGGAGTTGGATGTCGACAGTCAAGACCTGAGAGGACTAAGTGAGTGAGGCTTGGGCAGGACAGAGGAGAGTCAGGCCAGAGAGAGCAGCAGAAAGAAATGGGTCTGGTGGTATGGACGTGGTCTGCAAGGCAACAGCAGCAACTTTTCTTAGACTAAGGTGAGTGATGAAGCAGTGAGCCTAGAGCTAAAAAATTAAATTGCTGATGTTTTGTTCTTGTTCCTGCACTTATGACTTGACCCCAGTCCCCCCACATGTACCTTCTTGCTTCAGAAAATCTGGATGGTAATAGGCGTAGTCCTAACCTGCAGTCTGGCTCCAGTGCTCATTCAGTGTAAGCCCAAACACTCGTGAGGCAGGCCTATATAAAGGCCCTGAATTCTACAAGGCGATCCTGCAGTTGCGGAATTTGCATCATGCCGCAGAATATATATAGTGCCACAGAATTCATTGTTTTTGGTGAATCTTCATATAAATATACTGTTTTTTCATAGTGTCAGGCTTTCTTTCCCAGCTCATTTATCCTGAAGCCCCTCCTCTACGCTCAGTATATGATGACATCATATCATATTTAGCCAATGACAGGACAGCATTCTGCCAGAGAAATGAATAAATCATGCAGCAGAAATCAGAATATTCTGCCGCAGAACACCAGGGGCCCTGCCTATAGGTGTCCTATAGTTAGTCCCTACCACCTATCCAGGGGCGGTGTGACACAGCTACAGTGGCAGATTCAATTTAAAAGGGAGACACGGCCAGCGTGTGTGCGGGTCAGTCAGAGAGCGAGCAAGAGAGAGCCTGACCAGCAGCAGCAGGGAGGGAGGGATTAAAAAAAGGGGAGAGAGTGCAATGGGCCTAGGGGCTCCACATACCCCAAGGCCAGCCCTGATTAAATTAAACACAGGACAAAAATGTACAACATGCATAGTTGCTAGCTTTATTTTCAAGTATAGACTTGTAACAGTTTTAAGGTGTCTCCAAGATCACAGACATTAACCCTCTGACTAGATTAGTTTACACCATAAGTTTTATCAGCTAAAACTGCATTTTTATGTAACACTATAAAAAACAAAAATATGGCTCAATATGACTGTTCTGATCGATATAAAGATACTGCAAAATACATCTTTGGCAAGGAAGCACGAACCCTCGTTAGGAAGAGTGATTATACCACATTAAGATGAAATCTTCCGCCTCTATTACAGGTCGCTTGTTTGGATTTTCTGGACATGATCCAAGATGAATAAAGACTACAAACGGATTGCAGGAAATCATAGTTTATATGACTCAGGAGTGAAAACATCTAAACACGAGACAATAATAGCGAGGGCAGGAATTACAAATGCTTGGGACTGGAAAAGAACGTGAACCTGCCACTGAGGTTTCTTTTTCTTGGGTCCCAAAAGAAAAAGATGCAAAAATGTCTTGTGAAAGCAGAATGCAAGAGAAAAAAAAATTATGAAAACTGCTTTTAAAACTATGTTAAAAGCATTCTGTACTGTAATAAATTAGGGAGATTTTGTGACGCTGCATACTACTTAGATCAGTGCTATGGCAACTGAAACACACACACACATATACACACACTAAAATCTTGCACAGTGATTGGTAGAATTTGGCCACATGATTATGATACTGCATCTCCTATCATAATGTATCCGGGACTTGAGCCTCGGGGGCAACAGGACCAGCAACTGTTCTATCGGAGCTATAACTACTACAGCTCCGATATTCCATTTGGGCTAAATGAATCTCCTGCGATGGAGCCTCACAGTTAACATCATCTACAGGTATTCTAGGATGTTACTGAAGCAGGTGCCTGCTTGAAATGTCGGGATGGGGGCTGACAAGATCAATCAAATAAACAAAAACAAATTCTGGTCAGAGTCGAAACGACTGCTGCTGCTTTAGGAATTTCTAACAGTGCATAGACCCAGCAGACATCGACACACATGTTAACTGCATGTGTGGGAAGGCTCTGCAGCACAAGGTGTCATCTGTGTTCCAGAACACTGCTCTGTTCCTCCCCAGGCTGGAGCTGGTGACGCATGCTGCAGCACCGCCCCGCCCATTCAGCCAGCTCACTGAGCTCACATCCAAACTCAAGTAACTGGCACGGGAAGGCAACGTGGTCCCCACTGGGACAATGGCCATCCCTGCAAATAACGTCACTTCATAATTTTTTTTTTGAGGCACACTTTTTTAATTTATTTTTTTAACTTTTTGTTTCTTCACCCCCACCGTCAAAGCCATATTCATACATTCTGCCCAGCCATACACTTCAGCTGCCATGGTGGAGGAGGGAAAAGGTTGGGTAGAGTGGCAGTAGGGTAGAATTCACAGATGTCTCCATAGTAAAAGTATTGTGGTGCCAGGCATCAGGTCAGTATTCTGAGTGAAGAACCATGAAGAACAGTTATGGACAGCACTGTGCACTAGCCTGAATTTTAGCAGTATGCCAGATAACCCTCTAGAGCTCGTAGACTGACTTGTGCAAGCACATGCATGTGCAGAACTGTTTCTGTACAATGCCACCTGCTGACTCATTAACAACCTTGTAGATAACAACGTGTATATTTAGCATTTGAAAACAGTGGAACCCAGTGACGCCAAGCATTACAGCTAGTTGTGACCGAGACCACTGTGACATAAGTATCTAGGTATCTTTAGTCACGATGCAACATGAAGCTGGATGTAACTGTCGGAGGAGTGCTGGAGGGGCACGTCAGAGCTGTGATGAGAGTGCTGGCAAGGTGACTTGCCCCCCTGAAGTAAAGTTGAGGGTATATAATCAACAGACAACCCAAGACGGACTGATGTTCTGCAAAGAGAGAAGGGGTATGGTCACAGCAACAGAAAAGGGAAGCTAAGGGGATCTGAACTATAAGATCGGGGAGGTAACTACTGCAGATTTCACCAGTGGCAGGAGTTAGATGCATGGGTTCAACAAGGGAATGGCAGCTGGGAGAAGCAGTAAAAGGGTAAGGCTAGTTGGAGCAAGAACGTATACAGGGATGGTTCTCACCTGAAAAACAGGGCATAAAGAGAATCATACCCCACAAAACTGACTGGTCTAAGCACCAAAAACAGTTGGAAGCTTAGCAGCTGGGGGTGGGGGGTAGGTGGTGAGCAAAGTATCCAACAGGTTGAAAGACTGGAGGAAGTGGGTGGTGGTAAACAGCAGTCACTTGGAGGATGAGAGTGACCAATGGAGTACCACAGGGACTGGTATTGGGCAGGAATCAAAACTGGCATCATCCCACTAGCTAAATGCTGGTAGATTTTGTACTGGGCTAGAGGATTTTCCTTTAACTAGCCCTGCTGACTTGTACTGGAGAAGGTAACACTTCATTAAGTATATCAGCTGGGTCAGTGGAAAGTCTGAGGCTAGTGGATTTTCTCAGTCACTAGGCCTGATGGCTAGTGGCTGCAAAACCTTGTCCTCGTCAATGTCTTCGTAACACTGCCGAGGAAATGGAGGGGAAGGTGCGTCACTTTGCAGATGGCACAAAAATCTGCAACAGGATAGACACCCAGTAGGGGGTGCAAAGAATGCAACAGGATCTAGGGAAACTAGAGGAGTGGACTAGGGAGTAGTAGCTGGATTTCAGTGCCAATAAGTGCAAAGTCATGCACCTGGGGTCGGGAAACTGGAGGGCTGTGTATGGGGGGTTGGGGTACTTACAGTTACCAAGCAAGAGAGTAACCTTGGGATGATCATATCTGACGATCTCAAGGTGGCAGGGCAGTGAGACAAGGCAGTAGACAAAGCGAGCTTGATGCTGGGGTGCATAGGGAAATCCCCAATGAAATACTGTGTCCAGTTACAGAGGCCACCCCTCCACAAGGACATCGACAGGGTGGAAGCAGTCCAGAGGAGGACTACCAAAATGATGCAGGGGCTGCATAAGAAACCATAGGAGGGGCTGCAGGAACTCAACATGTACTCCCTGGACGAGAGGCGAGCAAGACGGGACATGACTGAGACCTGGAAGTACCTCACGGGGGTGAACAGGGTGCAGGACGGGAGTCTGCTTCACTGGAGGAGGAGCAATAGAACACAGCGGCATGCTATGAAGCTTGATGGGGGGAGTTTAAGAGGCATAACAGGAAATACTTCTTCATCAAAAGGGTGGTGGACACCTGCTACAGCCTGCCAGAGGAGGTGGTCGGGGCGCACACAGTGGGGTGCTTCAAACATGCGTGGGATAGACACATGGGTATAATATGTAAACAAAGATAGCCTAAAACGACTTGATGCTGAAAAAAAAAAAAAACACACACACACATGAAAAGCACAGAAACCCCTGCACCATCCACCATCTCAAAATAAGCACATACAGACACAAGGTAGATGTGAAACTGCTAGTTTTTAATCTTAAAGTGCCATAAATTCACAATCCTCAAACAAGGACACCAGACCGGAACACACCAGCACTGATACTCCTACCGGCTTCACTCAGGGCATCATCAGGAAGTGTCCTAGGTGTGGGAATACCTTCATTTTAAAGCAATCATTTAAAGTGCCATACACCAATTTCAAAAAGCTACAGAAGTATTATAATGACAATTAGTTGTCAATATGCAAATGAAGTAAACACACACACACACACACACACACACACACAAGAAGCCGATCCGGTGGTGCAGAGTGTTGAGACGCTGGACACCACACCTGCCACCCATGCCGGCGACCCAGGTTTGGGAACTGATTCGGGTCATCAGGAGTGGGTAGGAGGGAAGGGATTTCAAGGCCTGAGGACTGCTCTCCTTCCTAGGGAGGAACCGGTAAGCTCGCTCCAGAGCAGCCCCTAGTGGAGACTGGGAACCCCACAGGAAGCGCGGCTCAACACAATGTTGGGGGTAGGAACGGCGGTGGACGGCTGCACTTCAGGTGCACTGCCGTCACTGCACGGCCTTGATCTGGGGAAACCTACAAAGAAAAAACTCTGGTGACCTAGTGGAGGCAAAGGGGGACCCAGTGAACTGCCCACATCCCCACAGTCGGACCTTCCTCCCTGGATCTGCTCTCCCTGTGTGACTCCATGTCTGTCCCTCTAATTCTAGAAAGGCCACCAAGGGTGATCGGGGGGGGGGCTGGACAAGCCGTGGGGTTGGAAGAGTCCAGAAGAGTTTCAGGAGGGGAGTAGAGGCAGGATCAAGTGGGTACCCTGTAGAGATTCCCTAGACCTCCAAAAAATAAAGAGAATTGACAAAAAAGAAAAAAAAAACAAACAAACAAAACACACACACACACACACACACACACACACACACACACGAACAGATCACCTAAATCTAATGAAAAATGCTAACATTAAAAATACAATTTGTTTTATTTGTTTGAGTTTGATGTCCTTATTTTGTAAAACCTGCAGCGCCTCAGTTTCAAAAATTAGCAAAGTCTGGGTGATCTTTAAATGCGGCAGTCTCCTCCTCACATTTACAGAGCCTTTCTTCAAATATGATCCGTTGTGCACTGAGTGAAACCGGTAGGAGTATCAGTGCTGGTGTGTTCCTATCTGGCGTCCTTGTTTGAGGTTTGTGAATTTAGGGCACTTTAAGATTAAAAACTAACATTTTTAGATCTACCTTGTGTCTGTATGTGCTTATTTCGAGGTGGTGGACGGTGCAGGGGTTTCTGTGCTTTTCACATGGGTATAAGAAACAGAGGTAAGAGAGGAGGGAGGGACATCTATGACCAAGTAAGAGCCCAAGTGTGTAGTGACAGGCAGGGAAAATAGGGCAGACTAGACAGGCCTACTGGTCCTTTTCTGCTGACACATTCTGTTTCTATGGAAGTCTAGAACTTGGAGGATCTCACAGAGATATGGTGGGTGCAGAAAATGAATGGGAAACCAAGAAAGAGAACTTCATCTCCCACTTACCCAGCTTCTGCCTGGCAGCCCACAGCCCTGTCACCCACTAAACCCAGGACTTACCCCATCTGCTGTGTCCTACCACCATGGGTGAGCTGGTGCCTCAGGAGGAGGTACAGGGCCTGCAGAGTTGTTGCTTTCATCCTGTCAGTATCAATGTTTTTTTGTCTATTTTTCTCCCGGACCCAGGATAGAACACGTGCTACGGTGTACACACAATGTTAAGATGCAGAACATCTCTGTGCCTGCTCCCATTCACCAAAGTACACAACCGCTGCTGTGCCACCTTGCCTGCACTAGGTGGTAACCAAGCAGCGGTATGTGCTGTCTCCCCCCCCCAAAAAGAGGACAGCGGTCAATGACTGCTCAATTCTCCTTATGCCCATCCCCCCTCCCCGAGAGACCCTGGTCTATGGCCCATCCCAAGTCACCAGCGAGGCAGGAGGCAAGGCATCCAGCACCTTAGCCCTCGTCGCCAGCCGGCCAGTGCAATTTATGCACAATTTAACAAATAATTACATTATAAACTCCCATGCATTACGATTTACTTAACCAACTACTTCCCTATTTAGCAGTCTAGAAGATTAACAAAGTGGGTGATTTGATTCCTTTCACCAGACCAACAAGAGAGTTACCGAATACAAGTTTTCAGGCTACAGAGAGCCCTGCAGCAGTCTGTAAGACTCTTTCAAGAAAGTATGCATATCAGTTTTAAATTATCTAGCTCTGAAGGTGGCCAAGTTGCAAGCAGAGAAATATTTTCAGAAATTTTTCCTAAAATAATAAATTGCCAGAATCTGAGCCCCTATAGGTTCCATGCACCTCATCCAAATGTCATGAAACTTGGCATCCATTTAGGGCACAATACCAAAATTAATCACGTA
This sequence comes from Neoceratodus forsteri, assembly GCA_016271365.2. Taxonomy (NCBI): domain Eukaryota; kingdom Metazoa; phylum Chordata; order Ceratodontiformes; family Ceratodontidae; genus Neoceratodus; species Neoceratodus forsteri. Next base: position 213,060,688 of record JADMNL010000023.1, on the reverse strand, counting down.
CAATTTCAGGTCTCTAGCTGTAAGAATGAATGAGCTATGACCAATTAAAGAGTTTCAAAAATGTTCATGAAATTTCAAGAAAATTCCATGAAAATTGAATTTTCTAATTTTGGCCTACTTGTGTGTGTGTGTGTGTGTGTGTGTGTGAGAGAGACACATATACATATAACATGCATGTACTGATGAATAGATTATGATGCACAAGTGTTGATATACACAATCGGATTTGCACACAGTGCTAATACAAAATGTGTTAAAACCAGTCCCATGCATTTTACTATTACAAAAGGCATGAATTGGTTCGGATGACATCAGCGCACATGTCGGTGTCATTTTATGACCTGAGCAATGGATCAGTGGCGCAGGACTATGTAACAGCAGTTTACATTTCTAAGTTTTACAGCAAATACCACAAAATCTTGTTAAAATACTTACATTGCAGGCCGGCCCGGTGGCGCGGAGGGCTGAGGCGCTGGATGCCACACCTTGAGTCATACCAGCGACCTGGGTTCGGGAATGAGCCTGGGTTGGAGGCCTGCAAAGGGGGGGAGGAAGAAGATGCAAGCAGTTGCTGGCCCTTGGCCTCGGGAGAGAGTACTTGGTCACCTCGGAGCTTGGCCACCCCCTGGTGAAGGTCGGAGTGGCTGCGTCGCTCAGAGGAGTGCTGGCATTAGGCTGAAGGGAAGGGGGGGGAAGAGGCTGGTACTGGAGCCGTGGTGCGCATCCACGAGCATGCACCACCGCTCCCGGGGTCCCAGGCAGTAGGACCGACTGGGAGAAACGAAGGAAATGTCGGGGGCCACCCAAGGATGAAGCTTCCAGGCCGACTCTGGGGTTCCACCGGGGCACGCATGGCGCTACAAGCCCCCGAATGACCCCTGAGCATGCCAGGGTGGCAGACGATCGGAGACCCACCGATGGAGGATAAAGAGAATTGTAAAAATAAATAAATACTTACACTGCCGGTTATGGCTGCCCTTAAAACTTTTATTTGTATGGGAGGGGTTTGTAAAACAGTGGACTCCCAGAAATCCTAAGTTGTCCTTTAAAATGCAGTTTAGCTATCATAATGTTAGTTTTCTGTTCAAAAAATGTGGGTTGGCAATTCTGAAAGTTTGTTTTGTGCAAAAGCTTCTTTTCGTTGTTGCTTCAGTGCTGACATGTGTGTTACAGGCGAGTTTGCCTTTTTTGTATGAATGTATTTATTATATAAAAAAAGGGTCTGGATACAGCATTTCTATACCGTTTTTAAATTAGCTACATTTCAACTTTTATTTTGAGAGAGAGTAAGTGAGTGGCATTAGAATTTTAAAAGGTTTCTTAATTGTGATCTGTTCCTTTTCAGCATTTCTGGGGGTAAGGGTTAACACAAACTGTTGAGAAAGCCTTTTTTAACTCACTTAGCTCCAGGTGGCAATTTTGAATAAGGTTAAGTTGATTTTGAGGTCAAGGAAAGAAATTCTCAAAGCCTGCTGACAGCACAATACATTATTAGCATGGTAATCAGGGCAGCATAATTGAGTGCAAAACCTGATAAAAATCCATAAATTATACTTAATTATCAGTAGAGTATTAATTGATATCATCCTGTATTACACATACTTGGTGGCAACTGATTAATTTGGAAATATATACGTATGATTTACAGATATTTATTTCAAAAGTTTCACCAGAAATGATATACTGAGCTGATAGCTCATTTCCAGATGTGTCGGGGGGGGGGGGGGGCCAAAGATGAAATCAAGAACAAAAATTAAACAACAGAATAGGAACTAGGCATCATAGCTAAGCATCATACACATCGACATAAACAGGCAATTTATGCAGAGATGAGGAAAATGAAATTTAAATACCTGTAAATTTTCTTTCTCCGACGGCTGGTCTCATGACTTCCACACAATGGGCTGTACCTCCTGATGCAGATATGCAGGCAGAAACTAAACTCTGCAGCTGGGGATATCCAGCCCTCCACTCCCTGTTCCCCCCTCAGTTCTTCTGAAAGCAGTCCAAATGTAGCAATACTACATGAACTTGGAAACAAAAAACAAGAAAATTAAGCCATTCATGGCCAATTGGCCAACTTTCTGCATTCTGGGAGGGAGGCAGACGCCCAGAGACCAGCTGTTGGAAAAAGAAAATTTAAAAAAGGTATTTAAATTTCATTTTCTCTCGCCTAAGCTGGTCTCTGGGCTTCCATACAAATGGGATGTACAAAAGCAGTATATCCCCAGATATCCTGGGTGTGAAGAATGGAAGTGCCCTTAAGGGTCCACCACCACCTGAAGAACTTGACGGCCAAAGGATGCCTCCACCGAGGCCATCACATCCAGTTTGTAAAATTTTGTGAACATGTGAGCAGATGACCAAGTGGCCACCCTGCATAGGTCTGCTGGAGATGCTTCTCTAAGTCCAACCATGAAGTGGCCATAGCCTGGGTAGAATGGGCCCTCACTGGGCCAGGCAAAGTTAATCCAGCCTGATCGTAAGCAGTGGTGATGACAGAATGGATCCATCTGGCTATAGAGTCCTTCAAAGCTTTTTTACCCATATTCTGACCTGCAGTTAGGATGAACAAACTGGAAGTTTTTCGAATAGAATCCGGTAGTTGAATATACATTTTTACCGCTCTTCTTGGATCCAGCGTGTGAAATTCCCTTTCCTTTTCATTTTTTTGGGTGTGGGCAGAAGGAAGGCAGAAATCAACTCCTGGTTGCAATAGAATGGAGACATAACTTCTGGTAAAAAAAAAATGAATCTGTTCGGAACACCAGAGTCCAGATGAAACACAGTATACGGTTCTTTGGTGGATAAGGCTCTTACTTCAGCCAGGACAATCGGCGAGCTAATAGCTTTGAGGAAAACGACCTTCTTTGTAAGATGCATGAGGAATGTCTCCTTAAGAGGCTCAAAAGGAGCCTTGGTCAATGCTTTGAGAACCAAATTAAGCCTCCAAGGTGGTACCGTTGTCTTGATTGGAGGGTGCTTTAATGTTGCTGCCCTTAGATACCTCCTGACAAGGGATGCGAATCTAATTACTCCCCGGAATCCACCAACAAGAGCGCCTCCAGCGCGGAAACCTGAACCCATTAGGTGGCTGGTTGCAGTCCTTTGTCAAATCCATCCTGAAGAAACTACAGTAGTAGAAGCAATGATATTGGCTGGCTCTGTATGTGTTTGGATTGGAGCCAGAACAAGAATTTCCTCCAAATTCTGTAATACATTTTAGAGGAAGAGGGGCGACGCGAGTTCATCATCATTTCAATAACAGGAGCTGTGTAGCCTAGCTCTTTGAAAGTTTCCTGCTCAATCTCCAGGCCGAGAGGGAGAGGTTGTTCAGATTGGGATGCAGTACCGGACCCTGATGGAGAAGGTCCAGGCTGATCTGGAAAGACAGAGGTGATTGCCTTGAAAGATGAATGAGAAGCAGGAACCATGGGCAACAAGGCCATCGGGGACAGACTTGAATCAGTCCTGCCCGGTCCAGAGGCACTTTGTGAAGGACTCTGGATAGAAGCGGTATTGCAGGAAAGGCATACAGGAGACCAAACTGACCCCAGTCTAGGGAAAAAGGTGTCCTGAGCCACCGTTAGTTCGTCCTTGACCAGGGAGCACAATTGCTTTACCTTGGAGTTTCACTGGCAGGCGAAAAGATCTGAGGATTGCCCCACTGTTCTGTTAGGATGTGGAAGGCACTGTCCTTCAGTTCCTATTCCCTGCAAGAACACCTTGGTGACAGCCAGTCTGCTGTGACATTTTCCTGTCCTGGAATGTACACTGCCTTTATGCTTGCCAGGTGGTGCTCGGCCTACTGAAAGAGAAGAATGAACTCCTGTAACATTTTTGAGCTTCTTGTCCCATCCTGATGGTTGATGTAGGCCATCATTGTTAGATTGTCTGTTAGAATCAGTATGTCCCGATTGAGGACTTGCTGTGTGAAGTGTATCAGGTCTTGACATGCTGCTGTCATCTTGAGGATGTTTATGCTGTATCTCGTTTCTAACAGCGACCACTTGCCCTGAGCTGTCAGCTGATGCAAGTGAGACCCTCAGCCTCCGAGGATGGCATCGGTCGTGATTCAGATTTGGTGTGGATGGCTCAACTTGCGACCCCTCATGACATTTGACCTCTGAGTCCACCACTAGAGGGAAGTTTTTATCTTTTGAGAAATTTGGATCAGTTGGTGCCGACTGTGTCTGGACTGGGACCACAGCTTGAGCAAGTGTGCTTGAATGGGCCACATGTGGACTAGGGCCCAAGGGACTGAATCTGCCAACGATACTAGAGTCCCAATTAGCTGCATGAAGGAGTGAATCAGCAGCTGAGGAGCTGTATGAAACTTCTTGATGAGCTTCAGCAGGTCCCTGAATTTCACTTCTGGGGGAAAGACCTTGTTGGCTTGTGTCATAAAGTCTCCCCCCAGGTGGTTCAAGGTCTGGCTTGGAGTTAGGGAACTCTTTCTCCAGCTGATGACAAATCCGTGTGCCGACAGGCACCAGACTACCTCCACACTGCTTGTACAGCTTGGTCGAGCTGCATGGCCTTGATAAGAATATCATCCAAGTAAGGGAAAAATTGTATCCCTAGGTTCTGTAAGTGAGCTATGACCACTACTAGCACCTTGGAGAATGTCCTTGGGGCTGAAGAAAGCCCAAATGGCAGTGTTTTGAATTGGAAGTGCTGCTCCCCCACCTTGAATCTGGAACATTGCCTGTGTAGTTCCTGGATGGGAATATGCAAATGGGCACCTTGCAGATCGATAGATGCCAACAAATCCCCTTTTTGCAACCCCCTGATGATTGAGGACAAGGTTTCCATCTTGAAAGGTCTACTGCGGACAAAATGATCTATGAATTTGAGGTCTAGGACTGGCCTGAATCCCCCTGTGCATTTTGGCACGATGAAGAATAGGGAGTAGACCTCTCAACTGATCTCGGGGGCACTTGCTCAATAGACCCTGCCTGAAGAAGGTCTGTAATGGCCTGTAACATAGCCTGTCTTTTGGACGAGTTGCCCGAGATATGGGTGGGCACCACATGAGGTAGTGGGGGTGTGGATTCGAATTCTATTAGGTAACACTTGTTGATGTCTACGACCCATCTGTCCGACATGGTTTGGACCCATTCTTCAAGAAAAAATGAAAGTATGTCCCTTACTCGAGGATGTAGACTTCTTGTTGCTGTTCCCGGTGTCTCTGGTGCCACCACCGCCACCGGATCTGCCTCCTCTGAAGTTACACTGGTTACGTGAGGAGAGCCATGTTCTCTTTTTAGAGAAATTAAAGAGTTTTTACCCTTGTTGTAACCCTCGGTCATGAAAATTGCGTCTGGGGCCTGAGGACCAAGATTTGCCCCTGCTAAGTGACTGGGGCACAAGCACCTGAGCTGTCTCCCCAGATTCCTTCACTGCCTCCTTCAGAGCTGAGCCAAACAGGAGATTACCTTCATAGGGAGCATTTACCAAATGGCTCTTTGAAGAGGCATCTGCTTGCCAGGCCCGAAGCCAGAGGTTATGGCGAGCCGAAGTTTGATAAAATATGGTCTGAGCGGCGCACCCGACTGCCTCCTCCGATATGTCTGCTGCATAAGCCAATGCCAAACCCATTAACTGCAGCTGATGAATAATAGCCTTGTTCTTCTCTGGGTCCTCAGTGAATTGAAAAGCTAATTCTGAGGCCCAGGACAGAGCGGC